>CM053589.1:53792836-53815734 GCA_028646515.1 Pseudochirops corinnae | reverse complement strand
AAGAAAAATGAGACCTGAAAAAAAAAAGAATCTCTTTTGTATAAAGTATTTTTCCTTGCTCCAAGACAACAGGATAAAAATGAAATAGTCCTTAACTTATACTTTACTTAGTATCTATAAATTGGTATGGTTTATTTTGAGGAAATAGAAGATCCTGAAAATCAAGGGGATCAGAGAAGGAATCATGATGCTTGAGCTAAGGAATCCAAGAAAAAGAAATGAGGTGGGAATTCATTCCAGGTTTCAATGATAATTCAGTCAAAGAAAGGGGTTCAAAGCTTATAGTGTCAGGAGATTTTACAGTAGTTTAACACCTTCTTCTCACATTAAAATTTCATCATACTTTGAACAAATAGTTCTTAAAAGAATTCCAAACTAATAACAAAGATAAGAAAGATACAAATAAGAATAAGAATAAGAAAAATACAAATCAAAACAACCTTAAGGCTTCATCTCATACTCAGCATAAATTGGCAAAGATGACAAAAAAGGGGGAATAATCAATTTTGGAGGTGTCGCGGGAATATACTGATGCATTGTTAGTGGAGCTGTGAATCAGTATAACCACTTTAGAAAGCAATTTGGAATTATGCAAATACAAAGATTAAATTGTCCATACCTTTTGACCCAGAGATTACATTATTAGGAATATACCCAAAGAGGCCATTGATAAAAATAAAGTAAAATAAAAAATAAACTCCCTAGATCCTCCAAAATATTTATAGCAGCATTTTTTATGATATCAAAGAACTGGAAACAAACTAAATCCCTATAAATTGGAGAATAGCTAACCAAATTGCAATACAGCAATGTGGTGGAATATTATTACTATGGTGTAAGAAAGGATGAATTTGATGAGTCACTTAAAACACAGGAAGATATGGGTTGACTTAAACTAAAGTAAACACAACTAAGAATGCAATATACACTATGGCTACAACAATAGGAAAAAACAAAAAAAAACAATCAGAAGTGAGCTTTGAAAAATTACAAAAAAGAAACATGGTTGCAAAGAAGAGTTTTGAGAAGAGGACTTTCTCTGTTCCAGAATTTTTCTATATATTGATCAGTTTGGTCAATTTGTTTTCTCTTTTTGCCTTTTTTTCCTTAAAATTATTCTTTATTATATTGGACAGTCTCTGAGAGGGGAAAGGGTATTGGGATAAATTTAGGCAATGTTAAAAAAAGAAATAAAATATGTTGGGAAAAAACCTTCCCAGCATCCTTGGTTAAGTCCTGTAACAAATGTGTTTCTAATCTAACCACTCCTTCTGCCATGGGACTTTCTACACTTAAACAGTGGCTCTAACTGATTTTGCCTTAGGTAAAAACTTTTCCAGTTATGTTTTTAGCTAGGGTTCCATATGTTTTCCCATGTTCACTAGCTCACAACATTCTGGGGAAAATAATCTTTGCTTTCTTCTAATCAATATATGAAATTTCCTCCCTGATGCAGGTGGGGAAAGGGAGAGAAAAATTTAGCAGAGGCAGAATTGGAGGATCCTTCCCATTTTAAAATTCTTTGTACAGTTGATTGTTAAGATTTCTTCCATCTCTAAATTATTACAATTTAAAAATGATATGTTGATTTCTAACACTCCATTCTGGACTGATGCAGAAACATGGGCTTGCATTTCTAGTTTGGGTCACTGGGAGAAACTTATGTTAGATCTAGGCGTAACTCTAAAATTTTGCAAGCCTCCACCAGTATGCTCTTCTTTAAAAATCAGCTATTGTACTTAACTAACTCTTTAGCAACACCATTTACTTAGATGACAAAGCAGAAGTGTAGTTATAAAATATTCCGTTTAAACCGGCGATACATTTTTTTTCAAATATACATAGCATGCATTGGAAGAGTAATTGATATAGCATGGGAAGGAGAGAGTAAATTCCCTCTTTTCTCATCTCCTCCACAGGCAGGTCCTGGATTTCAATCTTTCCCACTTTTGAACTTCCTCACTTTTGGGATCCCACTCTATTGCTAGAGAATATGATCTGTGGAAAGATGAGAGAAATTCCCTCCTTCATCATTTATAAGGTCTCTCTGTATAACTGTTTTGAGCACAAGCCCTGCTTGATGTAACTTCTCATGATTAAACTAGATAAAACCCCTCCAACCCGTCAAACTAATTATTCTGTTCTAGACTCAGAAACTCATTGCAATGAATGAGTCAGGCTCTAGCAGGCGTGGGGAACTTGTGGCCCTGAGTCTACTTGTGGCCCTCTAGGTCCTGAAGTACAGCTCTTTGACTGAATCCAAACTTCACAGAACAAATTCCCTTAATAAAAGGATTTAATTTCATTCATAAAGTCACAGAATTTTTTGACTGAAAGGGGATGTAGATGTGTAGTTCTAATGCAATCTTTACAACACATGCGATCATGATAAAGACCGTGACTATAGGTACTGCATGACATTCAGTTGCAAAATATACCAAACTTTCCAGATAGAGGATAGAGCTGAAACATTTATTTAGACACCAGAAAACTGAATCCCAAATCCAGTAAGCTGATTCCATCATACTACCAAAGATACGCAGAAGCCATAATAACACTGAGAGCCACAGCATCCTTCAGCCTTCCCACAAACCAATACAAGATCAAAAATTACTCAGTAACCTCTTTATCTCCTTGCATAAGTGTCCTTTCTCCTCCATTGTTTGGCTAGCTCTGTGGGCTATGCTTCCCTTCAGCAAACTCCTCCCACCACAGGCTCCATGTGACTATATTTAGCCTATTAGGGGATAGAGTTTATCTTCACAGTAGGGAAGCTTCCTGTGGTGCACCTTCAGCAAATTTCCTCCATCACAGGTTCCATGTGATTACATTCAGTCTATTAGGGGGCAGAGTTTACATTCAAGGCAGGGGAAGTCTTCAAAATCCCCCCTAGGTCTCTTCAAGGGCAGGGAAGATCTTCAAATTCCCATTCCCATTACAAGATGTCAGCTAATAAATCAATTAAATTTAACTATCAATTTGTTGTTGCTGTTCAGTCATGTCTGACTTCATTACCCCATATGGTTTTTTCATGGCAAAAATACTGAAATAGTTTTTCATTTCTTTCTCCAGGAGATTAAGGCAAGTACAAGTTAAGTGACTTGTCCAGAGACACAGAGCTGCTGAGTGTCTGAGGCCAAATTTGAGCTCTAGGTCCAGTACACTCTCCACTGAGCCTCCTAACTTCCTCAAACAATAATTAGGCACAAAAATGTACAATATACATTTTTGTAGTGCTTTTAAGATTTTCAAAGTGCTTGTTTCACAACAATTTTTGGAGTTAGATACAAAATATAACAAAACAAAAACCCAAGTATTCCTTATGCACTTACTATGTGACAGAACAGAGATTACAAATATAACCAACAAGAAAAGCAGTTCCTATTCTCAAATAGCTTGCATTAATTAATGTGGAAAACCACACAGATTAGAAGTGGGGAAGGTTGCCGTTTAGACGTATGGTGGTGGATTCCAGTGTCAGAAACAGAGCTGGGAAAGGAATGAAAAGTGGCTGGCCCCAAACATCTTCCAAAATGGAAGTTTTAAGAGAAATTCATCAGTGGGAGGAAGGTGCCTCTGGGGCTGAGAGATATTCTAGGATGGATCCAGGCACTAAGGAAACTTCTGGGTTGAGAAAGCAGATGAGGCATGACACTGAAGTCTGAAGAGTCCAAAGTAGAGCCAAGAGAGGGATGGACATTTTAATTCCATTTACCAGATGAAGAAAATAAGACTTCAGGAGATGATGTGACTCCCCTCTGGTCACACAAATGATAAATACTGGCTTCAGTGTAGAAACCTGGATCTACTTTTTCTAAAGCCAGTCTTTGTTCCATTTTCCTTTCATTTTGTCATTGAAATGAATCATGAAAGGGGCAGTTCTATAGTAATAAACTTAGTTTAGTTTAGTTAGATAGAATTTCTAGTGCAAAAATAATGTTCGTACTTCCATTCATTTCTAACTGAAATAAATATAAATGAAAAAATAAATATATAAATATATTATAATAAGTGAATGAATGAATGAATAAAGAAACAAATACAAATTAAACCAACTTAGATTAGTTTGGGTCTACTCAATGATTGCCAGACAGCCTTTAAGAAGGAAAGTATACGTGTGGCATTCTGTGAAATGAATGAAATAGGCCTTATTTGCCTTATCGTGCTTACAATTGCTAGCTATATTTCCTCCAACCTAGTTAAATTTTCTATTTTGCAAATGGTGATATTTTAATAAACCATGTTGTCTGATACAAAGATGACTCACTGACTGACACTGGATTCTACCTCTATTACTCCAACTAACCTCAATGAAAGTTTCTTCAAAGAGAACGTTTTGCTTAAATGAAATGATTTGTGGTTATGTTTAAAGCCTAGAAAAGTTTTCATCAGGGTTAAGTTTTGGGGATGGAGGTGAGGAGAGCTCATCTAGGGTGTTATCTAGAAAGAAGTACACCATAGGAAAATTCTAATGTGACTGTGACTTTGTACATAAAAAAATTTGTTTTTTTTCATATATGAAGTTGAATAGAGAACTCAAATTGGGGTGGGTGAGGAGTGGTACTTAGGAGGAATTGCACTGCCATTTCTGGTGATGAAACTTTTGGATAACCAGGGGTCAAATGGAGGACTGAAGAGGAAGGACATGAGTAGATGACACTGGTGACAGCCTCTACCTTTGAGTAGTCAGGGGAAGGAAGTACCTCCCAGAGAGGTACCATGAGTACCCTCTATGTCTTCTTCTTTGCGATAAAGACTCAACCAACTTGATTTTCTTAATTAATGCCATTGACACTGGTTTAGGATGAAACATATCTCTTTGCTCTTGGGATGAACAATTAAACATAAATAACTAAACAACCCTTGACTAACTCATCCTACCCAACTTGGGCTAATTATCCATAATATTGGATTTAGAATCCTTACTGGAATTCCTTTCCTCTGGGAAAACCAATGACCCTTTCTCTCCTTCCTACTCTCTTTTGATTTCTATAAGCTGATATTAAGGGTAAGGAGGCAAGAAACAGCCACCCCTACATATGCCAGCCAATGCTCTATGGAGAGCAGTGTCTACACCATGCAGCTGTTACATTATGACATTCTTTCTCTGCTTCTGGTCGGTGATAAACATGCTGAAGTGTGCTGAGTCATTAACAAATATGATGCTTTTTTTTAATGCTTAGGACAAACTTATACACAATCCTCTGGGGTGTGGGGAAAGTGGAAAAGGAAGTAAGAGCTGAATTCTAGTGTTGATTCTGGTCACTATTTAGCTGTGTGACTTTGAGTGAATTACAGCTTCTCTGAACATCCACAAAAATTACTAGTTTCTTTAAGGCTATATGATCATAATTTAGATGGAGATAATTTAGGAGATGGATATTTAGAGAACGTTTTGTCAATTTTACACTTTACATTTACATCTCATTTTATAGATGAGGAAATTAAGGCTTAAAGAAGTCAGATGATTTACTTAAGGTTGAGCAAATAATTGGAGAAGGCAAAGTACAGTGTATATAGATCTGATGTCAGAGGTTGGAAGACCTGTCTGGGTTCAAGTCATTGGTGTGCTGGTAAATGTTTAACAGCTGGATCTTCGCATAACGTACTCTTACATTTCATCTGTATTATTAACATTTTCTCCATTACTTTCCATACAAAAAAAAAAAACCAAGCCCCAATTTGTAGCATTTACCAACTTCTAAGGTGTCAATGCTCACACTGAAAATTTGACAATTGGCCAGCTGGAGCTTGTTGTGTCTATATGACCCTAGGTAAGTCATTTAACCTTTCAGTACTTGAATCGCCTCTCTAAGGCCTACATTGGTAGAGGGGATTTCCTCATCAAGAGTTCTCTATATCAATAAAAATCACAAATTAAATTAATATCACATGCAAGTAATAATGGTCAGAGCCAAGACCCAAACCCAGGTCTTCTGATTCTTGAACTAGCACTTGTTTGTGTTAAATTTGTATCTTGTTATGGTCCCCCTGAACTTCCTTTCAAGTCAGTATAGTCAATAACTTCATATGTAATTGATATAAATGGACAAGAATCGGAAAGGAGTTTGCAAAAGGGAAAACCAAAGTTAAGTGCAAACCTTTCCAAGATGAAAAGAATGTAATTTACAAATTCTATTATATCTTAACCAAAAATCATATCCTAGTAATGTGTACTGAATCAGGGGAAGCCATCTAGCCACCTTGTCAGGGTTCTGGTTCTATGATATGTAAATTCTAGATAAATTCTAGACCTCCACAGTTTTAGACCAGTAGAATGTAAAAAAAAAGATGCTGATAACATTGAGATGGCAACTTTAAAGTTTTACCAATAACTTTGAGATAATTTTGCTATGTTAATGAACTTGTCACATGGTGGCACAAATGAGAATTAGTCTGCTTCTTCCTATAATCCTATAAAGATGAGACCTCAAACTCCTGTCCCTGTAACACTCTTCCATTTCCCACAGGTTCATGCTGTCCAGTGGTCCCAACTCCAATCCATACTTATGTAAGTGATATTTTGTGCCTTTCCCTTTCTGCATCCTTCTCCACAAGCTACTTGCCTTCACCATCCCATTCCTCTATCCTACTGTCCAGCTCTTGTATCCCTTTGGGGGGGTTGTATCTGTAGCCACTGTGGTTATTCAAATGTAATTGCTGTCTTGTTTCCTGTTGTTAATTATGGTCTTTCCCAATGAATACCCAAAAAACTGGATGTGCTTGCTTTCATTTCATGATTTCATAAATTAATTATCAATTCATCTTTCCTATATACTTTGCTGTCTCCAATTCTGCTCTAAAATTCTATGATTCAATGTTTGGTTTCTCAAGCTTGTCTTTAAAGTAGTTCTGACCTGATCATTTTAAACTTTTTCCCCTTGCAACAAATGCTCTATAGAGTTAAGTGCTCATTCTCATGTATGCCACAGTTTATTAGAAATGATTGTCAGTAAACTTGGAAAAACCTATATTTAACATCTTGGAATTGGATGCTTGCTTGATATAAATAGCAAGTTTGTTATCTGACTAGATTACAATGGATTTACTATCAAGCAAATTAAATCACTGGGGACAGATGTGTTTTTAGAATTGCCTGGGACAATCAATCTGTAAATAGAAAATTTTGGGTAACTACCTGGCTGTCCTTTATAATTTATTGTTATGTCACACAAAGCACAACTTCCAGTTAGCTTTGTATCTGGAGGACAGAAGTACCTGAAATGCGACAATCAGAGTAGGAAAGGAAGTCCCATTTCAGGTAGGATTTCCTATGTATTTATTTGGTAATATATACATATATATATACATATACATATACATATATGTGTGTGTGTATGTATATATATATATATATATATATATATATATATATATATAAAATTTACTTATCTGTGAACATATTTTATACCTTTAGTAGAATATAAACTATTTGAGGACAGAGGTTGTCTCACTTTTTTTATCCATTTTCCCATTGCTGAACATGATCCCTGGCATATGGAACACACTAAATGCGTGTTGATTTGTTAATTGCTTCATGAAACAAAAAGGAAATTACATGTCATAAGTGCATGAAGTTAAGAGACTGAGGTCAAAATGGTAGCATTTTGACAAAGATTTAGGATATACTTAGTTGGACAAGGAGAAAAAGCAAGAGGAAAGGAGAGAATGAGGAAAATCATTTCATATTTCACTAAGTCTACTAAGTTGACCATGTCTGATATAGAAAGGAAGAAGAAGGCAAAAGAAAGAAAGGTTTAACCAAAGTCATAATTGAAAAGATTATTGAACTAGGCTGCAGGAACTCACTGGAATGAAAAGGAAATAATCGTGAGAGGTTGCCATGGAGAAGTTTGCAATTGTAAAGATGGAAGAGGGGTTCAGGTTATTAGTTCCCTCAATCAAAGGAAAAGGGAGAAGTATACTTCTTGTTTCAAGATGCTTTCTTTATCCTGTTAATCATTCATAGCTTGAAGATGAGAAGATATAGAAGTTGGTCATCTTCCTCATTAGGGAAATCAAAAAGTAATGGCCAGAATGTATCTTTCCTTAATTACTCATATATTCAAATACTCAAATTGATCTGTGATCTCCTTGCTTTTGCCACTCCCTCCAGTGATTCAAATAGCAAGAAAGGAAGGATTCAATAGAAAGGAAAGATTGAAAGTAAGTGAGAGAGTGGAGATGGCAGAGGGAACAATATTTTAGAGAAGATAGGATGGAATAGGATTCCTTGAGCAGGTAGAGGGATTTTCCTTGGTAAGGAATAGGGTTACTTCTGTGTGTGAGATAGGAGTGAAGGAAGAGATAGCAGTAGAAAACATCTGAGTGAGAGGAACTGAGTTAAGAGGAGAGAAGAAGGAACTCTGAGTGAATGATCTCAATTTTTTCTATGAAATATGAGGCAAGGTTCTCAGCTGTGGGCAGCTAGGTGGTACGGTAGATAGAGTTCTGGGTCTGGAGTCAGGAAGACTCATCTTTGTGAATTCAAATCTGGCCTCAGACACTTACTAGCTGTGTAACCCTAGCCAAGTCACTTAATGTTGTTTGTCTCAGTTTCCTCATCTGTGAAATGAGCTGGAGAAGGAAATGGCAAACCACTGTGGTATTTTGGCAAGAAAACCCCAAATGGGGTCAGGACATGACTAAAAAATCACTGTTCTCAGCTGTGAGGATGAGGTGGGAGTGGCATAAAAGTTTTGAGGAGGGATCAAAAGATTTGGTAGAGTTACTGTGGGGAGTGGGATAGCGAGTTGATAGGGGAAATGTAGAATAATTTCCAAAGCAGTGCAGGCCCAGTTGAGGTTATGTGATAAAAATTCGCAGCAGACCCAATTAGAACAGTTGCATGATTTCTAAACTTCAGTAGTGAGTGTATATGAATAAAGACAGTAGATGGTGAGACTGATCAAAGTCTAAGGCATAAGAGGGTATACTTAGCAATATGATAAGGGGCCAGGATGTCAAGAGAAGAGGACAAAATAGACTTGAACTGGTTCACTGGGAGGGATAAGATGGGGAAAAGAGGAATGGCTAGTTACACTATGACCCTTATAAACACCCTGCTGTATATCAAACCCGTTCCTCAGGCCTATCCAGGTATCTTGCCATATGGATTGCTGCTGTCCCAATTACCCCACCTGAACCATCTAAACTTTACCTCAAGAAAGTATGCTCTGCCTCCCTGGGAGAGTTAATCGATTCAGTTTTGGAACTCCTTCCTGGGGTTGAACAGCCTTGACTGAGTCTGGAATTAGATGATTTGGCTTTGAAATATGGCTCTGCTATTTACTGAGACTCTGTTACCTAGGAAAGACACTTAGAGATGAACAAATAGAAACCCAGAGAGGTGATGTGATTTACTGGAGATAATATAGGCAAAAAGTGGCAAAATCAGGATTTCAACTCAACTTCTCCGAATACAAATAAGGCACTCTTTACTTATGTGTGTCTGTGATCAGGAAAACAAAATAAATGTTTAGCCCTATGTCCATTATTCAGAGCTATAGATATAAATATCCTAATCTACTTTAGGCATATTTTGCTCATAACTATTATATCTTCTTAAGTTTTGTAAAGAGAAAAGATCAGCCTTCGCTAATATTAACAGTTGAATGAATAAGCTTCAGGCAATAACTGAAATGGCTTTGAAGACACAGTACAAGAAAGTTCTGTCTTATAAGAGTTTGCATTTCTGTTTTATAGTTCTCAGATAATCTTATGCCAATGCAAATTTCTACTTTGTAAAATGTGGTGCTTTTTGTAGTACTGGATTTCTTTGTATGTATCCAAACCTTTACTGTTTCAGATGAAAGTTGTTGGCATATGGTGTCTCCATGTACTGGTCAGAGAGAAAGGATAGATGCCTGAGGCCTGCTGGGAAGTAAGTTTGTTCTGAGAACAATATAGACATTCAGCAATGCAGTATAGTGCCAGACAGACTTCTTTGAACCTAGTAGGTAGTCATTATATGTTTATTATATTGAATTAACTTAAATTGAATTGAATAAAAGGCCATAGAAAAGAGGAAGTGAAGTGTCTCTCTCTCTCTCTCACTTTCTCCAAAAATATTTTTAATGTGACAAACACATTTGTACATTTCACTGGCTTGGTCTTACTGAAGATGAAAAGGATATTCACCTCACAGTTGTTGCAGCAAGAATTATTTATTTTGTCTAAGATAACTTTAGGAATGCATTTCTCCTGTATTAGTAACATTCTCAAGAGTTATAGTTTCTTGCTGTCTATGTAAAGAATTTGGATACTATCTACAAGTGTTTGAGGTTCTTTTTCTGATGAATAGAGGACTACTGAGGAAGGACCCAAACTGGAAGGCTATCTCTTGTTCAATCAAAGACAAATACTTTCCTCCTTCTCCCCCTCCCTCCTTATCTCTCTCCCTCCCTTCCTGCCTGCCTTCTTCCTTCCTCTCTCCCTCCCTTCCTCTCTCATTCCTTTTCTTTCTCTCATCTTCCCTTCCTTCCTTCCTTCCTTCCTTCCTTCCTTCCTTCCTTCCTTCCTTCCTTCCTTCTTTCCTTCCTTCCTTCCTTCCAACAGCTAGGTAATATAATGGATAGAGTATTGGGCCTAGAAACAGAATGACCTTAGTTCCAACCCCATTTCTGAGACTCCTTGACTTTGTGACCTTGAACAGGTCAGTAACCTCTGTCTGCCTCAATTTCTTCAACTAAAAGTGGAGATAACAATAGCACTTACCTCTTAAAAATGTTATGAAAATCAAACGAGATAATATATGTTAAAATGCTTAACAAAATGCTTAGTGCGTCGTGGGCTCTTCATAAATTATTGTTTCCTTAGCCCTTCCTTTCACCTTCATTAATCATCTATCATGTATACAGAACAGTGGTAGACACTGAGAAAGAAAAGGTAGAGATAAAACTTATTGCTTGTTCTTATGGAGTTTATAATCCCATTTGGGTGGGTGGGTGGCAGGTGGGAATAGAAGATACAAACGGAGAAGTAAGAGATGAGTGTTTTGTGATAAAGTTATTAACAAAAGTGTTATGTGATGTCCACATGGAATATGGATAAGGGTTCTATACCTGAGAGCTGCAAACATTTAAAAAATATATTTTGATAAATATTTCAATGTTTAATTTCCTCTGTAACTATAACTTTATATCTATATGTAGATATAGAGCTATATAGCTATATACATATATACATGTACATTTCATTTAAAAACATTATAAGAGTCCATAGCTTCACAATATCATCATCATCATCATCATCACCAGGGTTCTGTTCCCATATCTGCTACTAACTTTTTGGGGGAACTGTAGGAAGGCCTTGATCATCAGCTTCTACATTATTAATGTCAGAATAATCACATCTAGCCTGCTTTCTCAACAATTTTTTAGATGCCATATAATAACAAATGTTAAAACACTCAGAACATTTAAAAAGTACCATAAAAACAGAAGATATTGTTAAATAAAAGGCTTACACCATTGCTGAAATACACACAGACACACAGAAAAAGACTTAAATTAACAGGTAGTCTCGTCAACCATTTTCTGTGTAATGTATTTTTGCTGAGGAAAATGGAAAAAAAAACCTATTTTTTCAAACTCTATTGCCTTAACATGAATGAAGAGATTATATTATGTGATATGTGTTACTACTAGCTGTAACAGTCTATCAGAGCTGCAACCAGCAAATCTAATACTTTGGGCCATTTTAAGTGGTATCTATGTGGGGAGTGTTATAATGAGATATAGGATCTAAAGACACAAAGCCCTAGGTATAGAGAGAGGCCCCAGGAGACAGTCTTTACCTTGTTGGAGGGTAGACAAAGAGTTGAGACACCACCAGGATATTGCAAAGGAGGGTGCTTTCAGAGGTCAGAGCAACTGAGACTAGCTGGGAAGATCACCTTGTGTGTGGTCTCTGGATGAGGGAGCTGCCATCTGTAAGCTTTCTATTTTAACTAATTATTCTTGCAAACTAAGTGCTAAGCTCAGTTGATTGTGCTTGCTGAAGGTGGATAAGTGTAGTTAGCACTCTCTAAATGTTGCTACTCTGGGGAAAAGCCCCAGTTGCTACACCTTGGTTATAGCCCTGCATTGTGGGGTTTTATGAATTCTTTAAATAGACATTTCCCATGCTTTCTGAGATGACGTAAAGAATCATAAACAAATGGTAATGATAAATAGCAAATGAATTCAGTTAGAGGGAGGTATCCACTGGGTGCCACAGGGAGTGGTATTAAGCCTGGTTTTATTCAACGTCTTTATTAATCATCTAGAAGATGAGGTAAACAACACATTAATTAAATCTGCAGATGGTGCTAAATTGGGAGAAGTTTCCAGCGCCACTAAGGACAAAGCAACAATACAAAAGGAGCCCAAGTTAGAAATGGAGACAGAGAAAAAGGAGAGACAGCTCAACTGTTACCATATGAAACATGCTTAGAACAGAAAGGGGAATGTCAGTTAAGGCCTTGAGAAACACTATAGAAAAGTCGTGACAATGGTGAGAGATGCAGATTAAACTAGATCACACCATTTTTTTTTAGAAACAGAAGGCACTTTGAGTCTGGATTCCTTTTCTACTTGGAATATTCAATAAACCAGTCAATTATCAAGTACTAACTATGTGCCCGGGACTTGTGCTTAGTGTTAGGGACATAGAGATCAAAATGAAACAAACCCCATTTGTAAAGAGATTGCATTCTATTATATGAGACAATCCATGCACATATAAATAGAAAATTAATGCAAGGTAATTGGGGGGGGGGGCGGTGCTAGCAGGTCCGAGCATCAGGAAAGGCCTCATGTAGGAAGTAAAGACTTAACTGAGTTTTGAGGAAAACTAGGGATTCTAACAGAAGGGAGAATATTCCAAGCATGAGGGACACTGTGCCAAAGGCATGGGAATAGGAGATGGAATGTTAACTGTGTAGAACAACCAAAAGGCTAGTGCTGGCTGGACTGCAGCATACACGAAGGGGAGTAATGTATATAAATAAGTCTGGGGGTTACAAACTTCTTAGCCTTCAGGTATGAGAACCTGCAAATCAGACATTAATGTCTGGGAAAGTAACACTCCAGATCGCAGCCCCAACTACATTAAAATGTATTTGAGAAATATTTAACAAAATAAATAAAAATATAAAAGAATAATTAATGATAATATGTGTTTATTTCTACATCAATTTATGGTCAACAGGGATGCTTATGTATGGTTTAGTGGCCCTTGTTTCTAATCGATTTTAATATCACTCATATAAATGACTAACTTGGCAGAATCAAGGGATTATAAAAGAAGATTTCTTTAGCTTATAAAGATATGTTGTTGCTGAGTCATGTCTGATGCTTTGTGACCCCATTTGAAGTTTTCTTGACAAAGATACTGGAGTAGTTTTGCCATTTCCTTCTCATTTTACAGATGAGGACCTGAAGCAAACAGGGTTAAGTGACTTACCCAGGGTCACACAACTATTAAGTGTCTGAAGTCAGATTTGAACTCATTAAGATGTGTCTTCCTGACTCCAGGTCTGTCACTCTACCCACTGTGCCACCTAGTTTTCTCCTGTAATGATATAGTTTTCATATATAAACACAGAGCAAGGAAGTATGTAGATAGTTTTGGTTCTAATTCTTTTAAACTGAGTACCAAGGTCTTTTTTTGTCTCCCTTTTTCCTTCATAGGAGTGATATTTGAGTGGCAATAAATGCCAAATGACAATGGAGAGTCTTCTAGGTCTGAGAATATGGGAAACTTGGCTACATCACCCTTTTATTATAGTCATATGTTGCCAGTGACCATGTCACCAAACCAAAGCCTAATGCACAAAACAAAGAAATCTTTCTGCTCTACCCATATATCTTGCAGGATATAATTCCTACATGACACAATAATCCTTTTTCATATCCTATCACCCCCTCCCCCTCGTTGGATGTTTCCCAGGACCTATTCAAAGTATAGTAATGCACAGAGTCCTGATATAGCTTACCAACCTTGAAGAGAGGTTAGATCTATTCTGTGATGGCCTTTGAAGGAAAAACTGAGGCATTTGTATTTCATCCTAGAGGTAATAGGGAGTCATGGTAGTTTATTGAACTAGAGAGTGGCACAATTAGACCTATGTTTTAGAAGTATTAATTTATAAGTTGTTAACTGGTCCAGAAATTGTGGGAAGCAATTTGAAATTATATCCCCTCTGAAAAAAACTGTGTCTTTGGGCCAGTTATGCCATTACTAGGTCTATAACCCAAAGATTACAAAGAACAAAGTATCTCTATGTACAAAAAATACTTATAGCAGCCCTTTTCATTAAAGCCAAGTATTAGAAACTAAGGGAGTGTCATCTTGTTAGGGAATGAATAAACAAACTTTGGCATATGAATGGAATGGAATATAATTTTGCCATAAGAAATGACAAAGTGGGCAGTTTCAGGGGAAAGTGGGAAGACCTCTATGAATTCATAAAAAACTACGTGATCAGAATTAGAACAATTTATACAATAACAACATTATAAAGAAAAACTACTTTGAAAGACTTTAGACTCCAATCAATTCAGTGATAAGGCATGAATCAAAAGGACCAAAGATGAAATACACAACTCACTTCATGCCAGAGAAGCAGTGAATACAGAGCAAAATATAGAAATCAATACTTAAAATATGGAGTGAAATGTATGTTTTTGATAATGACCAATGGAGAAATTTGTTTTGCTAGACTATGTATGTTTAAGAATAGGGTTTATTTATTTTTTGTAGTTAAATTGGAGGGAATGATGAATGAGATATATTATAAATGCAAGGAATATGTGTATATATAAAAATATGTGGAAGCATCTATATGTATCCACATAGATGTATACATGAATAGCAACTATATTGCCATATAAATATCAGCATGTGCATGTACTTTATAAGTACTTACCATTTTGTATCCTGGTCTAGTATTCTCCCAAGTCTGCCTTCCTTCTTACATCTTGCATGAACTCTAGCTATAAAGTTAAAACTAAAGTCTTTATGCCTATCATGTTCCCATTACATCTCCAAAACAAACCGAAATAAGCCATACCAAAACATCAACTTGTTTCATAAGCATATTTTCCCTTTAGCATCATCATCACTCGCAGACAGCCAATAAAAGACAACGCAGAGACTGTCTACTTAAAAGATACAACATGAGATGGGGAATGTATTGGTCAGTTTAGTTCTGCATGATGGAGTAATAGAAGGTTTTGTGGATTGGTCAATGAACAATGATGGATTTACTACACTGTCAATTTTAAACATTTGAGATTAAACAAAATGCTAGAAATCACTTTGTAAAAAATAGCTTTCACTGGTACGATTATAATCTGGAAAATAAATCAATTTTTTTTTTTTTGTGAAAAATGCTTGACAAGTTGAATTTTAGACAGAAGAAATCCATAGCAGCTTTAGTAACTGAGAGAACTGGTAAATTTTAAATACATAAAAACCTTGATAGTGTTGACCAGGAGGTCTTTGTGATGTCTCTGGAGATTAAAGATCATCTGAATATTTATAAAGTGAATAAAAAAAAGAATGATAAGTATCTAGAATATAGCAACCAAGAGGGTGAAAAATGGTCAAGGGTCAAAAGTTTTTGTCATAAGAAGATCAGTTACAGCTAAGAATCTTGGGATGTTAAGCCTGGAGAAGAATAGCCTTAATGAAATTTATAAAACCTATCTTCAATTACTTGAAAGATCTCCAAGGGATAATAATAACAGCCAGCATTTACTAACACTTTAAAGTTGATCAAGTATATTACAAATATTATTTCATTTGATATTCACAACAACCCTGGGGGGTAGATGGTGTTGTCCCCATTTTGCAGATGAGGAAACTAAGGCAGGTAGAGATTAAGTAATTTACCAAGACTCACAAAACTAGCAAATTTTTGAGGACATATTTGAACTCAAGTCTTCCTAACTACAGGTTCTATTCTTTTTCCATTGTACCATCTAGCTTCTTAGAGTAGTACACTCCTTATTCTTTCTATTTGCTTTCTGTTTGGCTTTCATTTGTGTATATGAAGGAAATCTGAGTGTTTGGGGAATGAAGAAAGATTATGGCCAGGAAGGGGTTGTACAGCATTGGTGAATGTGGTCAAGGAAAGTAGCATCTCTGTGGACTTGATGATTTCTTGATTCTTTGACCCACCTTGGGGAAGAAAATCACCTCCCACAGTTTCTAAAGCTCAATGAATGTGGGCAGGAACTAAGAAAAATTCTGTCTTTCTTAGGGATCTACATAATATATGTCAGAAAGCTTCAAGCAAGAACATAAACGTCTTTTGGAAACTAACTTCAGTAAAATCGCAAAATCACCCCTGTATGGCGGATACTGGTAAACCCCAAAGCATTAAGCTTTCTGGTTTTTTGGAGGTTAACTGAAAGCAAGAAAGGTGAAACTGTTAGAGTCTAATATGCCCTTTACAAAAAATAAAAACTGAGCCCAGTGTGCTAATCTTGAAGTTACATTCTGAATTGGGCTTGACTTAGATCAGTGCCCTGGTAGTTTATACGTGATGTTGGAATGAAATAAGATGCGTGTGGTTATTCAACAGTTAACAGAAGGAGATTTATTTATTTATAGCAAAGGAAGAATATCCAATAAGGAGATATATATATATATATATTATATATATCTGTATATATATATAATATATATACATATATATATCTGTATATATATAATATATATACATCTATCTATGTATCTATCATTATATTGTGCATACATATGTATGTATATATCTATCCATCTATATATCTATCATCTATCTATCCAATACATCCCATTCATCCATACATCCATTTATCCATCCATCCATTTATCCAATCTATCTATCTATCTATCCAAACACCTCCACCACCCCTTCCCCCCATACACACACACATTAAGAACACCTGGAGTTGATTCAAGTGAGTAAGGATTCTTTGCCTCCCTTGTTCATCCTGGCCCATCAGGCAAATATTAGAGAGTGCCTGGATCTGTTAGTGGCTGTTTTGTATTCAAGCAACCAAGAAGGGTCAAGAACCTGAGCCTTTACTGCCCAGAGTGATAAACAAAACAACAACAAATGATTACAAGTTGAATGGGGGCAGGAGTTAAAATATTGCTCCCTCACAAGGTGTAAAGTGACTTTGAGTAAAGAGCCAGGGGTCACCCTCTACTAATTGATACAGAGAATGTGAAAGATCATGTATTAGTATTTCCCAAATAGGGTGCCTTATAGCTTCCATGAATAACAAATACTGTGCATATTTTTCTACACCTTCATTCATGTATTCTATATCTTAACTCAGGCTACTTGCAACTTAGGCTAGTTTTTCCTTAAAACCACCCTGAAGATTTTATTGGCTCAGAAGAATAAAAGCTCAGGTTCTTCACATTACTCCCTGGTTGCTTGAACACAAAACAGCCACAAAGAGATCCGAGGATTCTGTGATAACTCCTAGATGAGCACTGAAATTCATTAAGGAACCTACGTCTTCCTCTACCATGTCTACTTTAATATTTCTTTAGCTAAATGGAATATAACCCTGCATTTTTCTGTTGAAATTGAAGAGTCACCATTCTTCCTATCATCAAGATTCGCAACCAAAGATTCCTTAGTTTTTCAGCCTCCATTTTCAATTATTTCATAAGTCTTGAACATTCTACCTCCTATACATCTATTGTATCTGTTCCCTTTTTTTCTACTCACTCTACAACAGCCCTACTTCAACCTCTCATTATCTCTCATCTAGAATACCAGTCTTCTACTTCATTTATCCTTCACGTAAGTGGCACAGAGGATAGAGTGCTGAGCCTGGAGTTAGCAAGACATGTATTCAAATGCAGCCTCAGATACTTACTAGCTATGTGATGCTGGGCAACTCATTTAACCCTGTTTGCCTCAGTTTCCCCATGTGTAAAATGAGCTGGAGAAGGAAATGGCAAACCACTCCAGTATCTTTGCCAAGAAAACCCTAAGTGCCAAGAAAACCCTATGTTAGGTTCGCCTGTGTTAACTATGAGAGGATATGTAAGTTTGTGGAGGTCACAAGGTATATCATCTTCATCAGGTTAAGTACAGTGCCTAGAACAGCAATTGGAACGAAATAGATGCTCAGATTATTCTAATTAACCATTGTGATAATGATGAAAGTGAAGAATTCCTCCATATTTCTGGCCACTGTTCTAGTATGTGAATCTTTAAACTGCTCTTGGTTCAGTAATTTTCTTATTTTTAGCATTCTCTCTAACCTTAATCTTTAGAGTTTTAAGAACTTTCTACATTGAATTTAATGAATGCTGCCAATACTGCTGGAAGGTAGACACAAGTTAATGAGCTTCAGGGGAGGGGACAAGGGGAGGAAGCAAACCCAGCATACTGCCTTCAAGACTATTAATGTCACTCTGAGGAGGGTGGCTACAGCTAATGTCTAGCAGGAGCAGTGGAGGGAGAAATTGCTCTGGGTTCAGGTGGGGGAGTGAGTCACCTTGAAGCTGCCATTGCCTCTAGACTTGGAGAATTATCTCCCCATTAGGAGTGGTCTCCTCCTTTGAGAAAGAGGCGTTATTGATACCCAGGATTTCTGACATGATTTGTTTTCTCTATATGGCTAGAAAACAAAGCATTATAGTCTCATTCATCTGTCATAGACCCTTAAGAAAGCTTACTCTTCCAAGTGGTATTTGGAGGTTGTCAGAATGGAGGTATGTCCTCATGGATGCCTGTGTGTCTGTCTTCATACAAAGAGACAAAAGATTTGGATATAGGTGATTTTTTTGCAACCCACAATGTACAATAGGAAAAGTTCTATCAAACATTCATTTCTCCTGCGCTATGCCTTTCTGGGGTTAATTTTTTTTAAAGGAAAGAAAAAAAAAAAAGAAAACCATAAAGAATTGGCAAACTGCCCAGGTTTAGCACAAACATGGTTAAATAATTAGTCATTTCTAAGATAATGGAATGTAAGCTCAGAAAAGAACCAAAAGGCTTTATTTTTAAGAGAGATGCAATTTTCCAGAGCTAGCTTTGGCATTTGTGCATCTCTGTTTAGTATAGAGCCACTGGGCTGAGGTATTAGCTTGCAGTGGTTTAAATTTGTGTATTTTATTCTCATACACTTTTAAATACCTTTTCTTAATCCCTTATTTTGGGCTCATTTGGTATGATTATCATTACTCCCTCTTGCTTGCTGAATAATAGATTCTAAATTATTCTCATTTTGGTCTTTGATTCCTTATTAAAAAATCCTGAAGCCCAACAGCTAATGATGCTTTTGATGCATAGTATTGCTGCATTTAATCAGAGAATGTTTTTTTTTTTTTATTTCACCAAGTCTACCTCCTTTCCCCAGTGATATGTTTTTCCTTTGTCTCTCTTATTTTTTGTGCAATTTAAGTCATAGAAAGTAGACTCTGGGGGACAATCCTATAGCAGACTCAAGGCGTGTACTTCACACCTAAGAGGTGTTCCCCCCCCCCCCCAATTGCCATCACTTTATGATTGACCCCTTCTGTTTTGTTGTTGGTTTTGTGTACAAAACATCCAGCTGTGCAACCATCATTGCTCCATTGCCTTCCAAGAGAATTTCCTCCAAAATAAAACCTTTCTAGAGTAAGTAGCAGGTACACTAGTAGTCAGCCAGGGCTCTTGGGTGTTGTAACAAAGTACTTTTCTTCTCAAAGACTCCTAATCATTTCACATATCATTCTCTAGATCTCACCAAGCAAGTGAGCTGTGTTTTGACTTTACCTTAAACTATCAGAGAGTGAAAATTGGGGCAAAGGGAAATTCCTGCCATGCCAATTAGTGTCAGTTAGTATGGTATAGTGGAAAGGATACTGGATTTTAAGTCAGACAACTTGGGTGCTTCTTCCAGTCATTACACAGAGCTGCTCTTGACCTTGGGCAAGTTTTTTTTTACCTCTCTGCCTCTCAGTGTCCTCATCTGTAAAATGATGGAAATTTATTAGATGATCTCTAAGTTTCTATAGGACTAAATCTATAATTCTATAAATGAAAAGAATCATATAATGAACATTCCTGGCATTGTGACTTAGCAGGGGGTTCCCTGATTTTTGGTGTTGAGACATATGATGTTTTGTTTTATTTTAGAACAAAGTAAATTAGCATCGCTTGAATTTGGGGAGATAATTTTCAGGAGATAAATGGAGACATCCTAGCCAGGGATCACCAGATTATAATAAGAGGTTAATCAGGCTATTATTATGGGTTCAATCCCTGTAGAGATCTGTTACTCTTATGGTATCCCATGGTCATAGACTACATACACCCCAAATTACACAGATACATGTCATTACCACAGATTAGAGATGATTAGGTGATGTAGGATTCAGAACAGCAAAGGGCCTTTCAGTTGCTCAGTCATTTTTCAGTCATGCTCACCTCTTTGTGATCATATTTTTTTTTTTTTTGCAATGGTACTGGGAATGGTTTGCCTTTTCCTTCTCCAGCTCATTTTACAGCTGAGAAAACTGAGGCAAACAGGGTTAAGCGATTTGCCAAAGTTACACAGCTAGTAAGTGTCTGAGGCTGGATTTGAACTTGGGAAGGCTAATCTTCCTGACTCCAGACCCTGTACTCTATCCACTGCACCACTACAAAGGACATGCCTTAGAGGACATGTACTCCAACCCTCCAACTGAGGACTGGAGAGGTCAGAATGACCCTCCTAAAGTCATGTGCTAATTAGAAGCCATGCCATTAAAAAAATTAGGTGGAAATAATAATATTTTAGAACCACAAAGGGCTTTAGAGACAGTCTTGATTAACTCCCTAATTTTACAGATGAGGAAATCAGGATGCAAAGGCATTAAATGAACCACCTAAGGTTACATTGCAAGGTAGATACAGACCTGGGCCAAGAAACCTGGTTGCTTGGCTACTAGCCAAGTGCTTCTTTTACTCCACTAGTACTGTCTCCACATGCCTACTGATGGACAAAAAAGAAAGAAAGAAAATTATTAAGAAGGAAAATCAAGGAACATAACTTTATTTATAGTGGGTCAGTAGAATCATTTTCCCATATGAAGGAAAGGACAATTTACTAAATGTTACCCTAGTGGGCTAACAGAATTGACACCACTTTGCACATGCAAATCATAGTCGAATAAAGCAGGAGGGAGGTTAATATAGGACAGGCAAGAGACCATTTCCAGCTGAGATAGACTTTTCTCATCTCTTGCTGGCTCAGCTGGAGAGAGGCATAAATGAGAGACCTCCTCCCTAGCTACACAGTCCTACTTCAGTCTCTGGCAGGGTAAGGCACTTCTATAGCAGAAGTAGCTACTGAAGGGAGAATGTGGAGAACTTCTGATTGTGGTCTGTGCCCTTACAAAATGCAATAAACACAGTCACTGACCATTTCAAAGTACATGAGATGTTAAATCAAATGAAATTCTAAAATACTGCTGTGATGTCCAAGTATACAAGCAAGTCACTTAATCTCTCTATCATTCTCAGTTCTCCTCATCTTATAAAATGAGGGGGTTGAATGAAATGACCTCTAAGGTCACTTCTAGTTTTAAATCCTATGTCAGCTGGGGACAGAGACCATTAATTGACTGTGAGCCTTAACTGTTGCACGTTGGGAGTGAAGGACTTGGATCGTTCATGGAGGTGACTTTGGCTTCTTGTAGGAATGGATCATAAAAAGATTTAGAGCTGGAAACAACACTGGACATCATCAAATACAAACACCTTAATTTATGAACAAGGATACTGAGCACAAGTGAGGTCCACTGTCTCACCCAAGGTTACAGATTAAGGAGTAAGGAACCAAGATAAGGATGGGAACCCAGGTCCTCTTACTCGAAAGTCAGTATCATAACAAGAGTTCACATTTATAAAGTACTTGAAAGTTTGAAAAACACTGTAAATATGTTTCATTTGATTCTTACAGTGTCATGGTATGAGGTAGGTGCTATTTTTGTTTTCATATTGTACATAAAAGAGGAAGATGCAGGAGGCTGAGTTGTACAAGTTCATGTGGTTGCTTAATGTCTGAGGCAGAATCTGAAACCAGATCATTCTGATTTGAAGTCCAGTGTTCTATCTGGTTAGGCAATGCTACTTAATTTTGTGCTTTCCCATTACAAAGTTGGGAGAGTATCCAATCATTCACAGACATGCTGAATTTTGGTAACGGAAGCACCAGCAGTACATGCTTACACCTTAGGAAAACCTAGACAGTGGTGGTATCTATATCTTGAATACTCCAGGTCCTCTCTTTTTGATATCATATAGTTGTAGAAGCACCTGGAGGGAGGCCCAATGGATAGAACACTGGGCCTGGAGTCAGGAACATTGAAGCTCACATCTGTCCTCAGACAATTACTAGCTATATGACCCTTGTAATGACAAGCAAAGGCAACTTCCAAGATTTTGATTACCAGCTTAGTAAACCCCATTTATTCAGCAAATATTCACAGAACAGAGAAAGTCAAAATACAGTGTAACTTGTTCCTTTAGCAAGTAAGTTCTCAATTCAATCCAGGTACTACTCCACCCCTAGACAGTACATTCATTTAGTCAGTCAAAAGTCTCTTCTCAAATGGAGATTAGTCTCCAATCATAAACAAAGTACAATCATTTAGTCAATCACAGAGCACAAAGAAACTCAAAGGCTTCCCACCCCTGAATCTCAAAAGGGGCAGGAGAACACAAAAGGCCATCCACCCTTAAGTTACAACAAAGTTAAACTCAGCATTGAATACCCAAGGAAAGGTCCTTCTTTCATCTTCACTCTAGGCAAGCCCTCAGCAATCTCAGTTCCTGGGGAGACAAGGCTCAACAAAGCCATAGCCATTGTCCTCATCAAGTCACTCTCTGCCTGTAGAACAGTCCCAGAACCCCTGAAAACATCAGCAAGGCC
>CM053589.1:53772907-53792336 GCA_028646515.1 Pseudochirops corinnae | reverse complement strand
AGCCACTGCCTCTGACGCCGCTTCCAGTCCGCACCGCACAGAGACTAGCTTGGCTCCGGCGTTCTCTTGCTCCACCCCTTCCTGCTACATCAGCAAGCTCAAGGGGCGTGGAAGATCTTCAAATCCTAGTATCATTACAGATATGCAGGAGCAAGGGATTCTAAAGGAATTAGTAAATTACAGGGGTTAAAGACAGGCAATGCAAAGGAATGGATACTGGAGAAAAAAGTATCATTTGAGGAAGATCAGATGAGCTAGTTTAACCAGAATACAGAAGGTATCAGTGGACTAATGGGTAAAAAGTAGGTAGACTGGAACTAGATTGTGAGGAGCTTTAACTTCCAAACATACAACATTGTGTTTTATCCTAGAAGCAATAGGGAACCACTGGAGCTTTTTGAGCAGGGGAGTGAGATGATCAGACCTGTATATCAGAAATATTTTATAGCAAAGTAACCATGTGAATGATGGATTGGAGAGGGAAGAAAAAGACTTGATGCCAAGTGCCTTATTAATAGGCTACTATAAGAATCCAGGTGAGAGATGATTAGGACCTAAGCTTGCGAAGTAACTAGAGGGAAGGAGATAGACATAAGACATGTTTATAAGTATAAAAGATAAGACCTGTCAACTGATTACACATGAGAGAATGGTGCAGTGAGAGAAAACAAAGAGTCAAGTATGGCCCTGAGGTTGCAAATTTGGATGACTGGAAGGATCATACTTTTCATACTTACTGCTCCTGTGACTTTTGAGCAAGCCAAATAGGACTTAAGCTCCACAACTGTAAAGTAAGGGAATTGGACTAGATGGCCTTTGAGTCCCCTTCCAGCACTAGCTCAATAATACTGTGAAGGATTCCTCCCCCTGCCACCACCTCTCAGTAATAAGTAAGTCAGGAAGACAGTAGGTTGTGATGAATGTGAAAAATAATATGTTTTTGATTGAAATTGAGAAAGAGGAAAACAGTGTTTGGCATTAGAAAGACCACCAGACTTGAACTCATAGGACACAGGTTTAAGTACCAGTTCTGTCTTATCTTTCATGTGTCATTTAAAGCCTGTGCTCATTAGCTTTTCTTTGGGTGAATTGGGAATAATAACACTTATATTACTATGTCACAGGGTTCTTAAGAGATTCAAATGAGATAATCTATTGAAAGTCTTTTACAAATCAGAAAGCCTGACATAAATGATTGAGATATTTAAATGAATAATTTTGGATTTCAATTTAAATCATCTATCATTTATTAAGCAATTAAGCAATAAGTTGGCACTGTGTTGGGTGCTGTGAATACAAAGGCAAAAATGAACATATCCCCCTAATTTCAAAAAAAAAAAAAAAAGAAAGAAAGAAAAACCTTACATTCTTGATGGGGAATGAGCTCAGAACATTTTTTTTTTCCTCCTTTGTACCCTTGTCAATAATAGAAACTGAACTGGTTCAAATGTCCATAAAAGAACTTCTTAATCTCATTTCTTCTCAAGCCCTTTATTTCACATGATGACTAACAAAATGATTCTATATGAAGAATTGATTACATTTGTATTGATAGTTTCTGTTTTGACAACACCTTTAATTCCAAATATATCCACCCATCAAATATTCAGAGAATCATCTCCTGCAACCAAAAAAAGAAAAAGAAAGGAGAAAAAGCAGTTACAAAACTAATGAACATATCAAGCAAGTCTTAGAGAATACGCAATGTTCCACACCCAAAGTCCCTTATTCCCACACAGAAAAAGAGGCATACTTTCTCATCTCTTCTTCAGAGTCAAGCTTAGTCTTTATAATTACACAAAGTTCAATTTTTCTTTTCAGTTACATTTTTGTAGTCATTGTATCTATTATTTTCCTGTTTCTGCTTATTTCTTTTCTTTTCTTATTTCTTTTTGTATCAGTAGAAATATCTTCCCAAACTTTTCTATATTGTTTATATTCATTGCTTTGGGAATGCAAAGAAGTTTATAAATCACAATGATAGTAAACTACTTGATCTCATAGCATGTTCCCTTACCCACCACAACTAAAAGTACATTATTTTGGTTTTGTATTTTGTTTACTTACATGCCTGTGCTTTCTCTTTAGCTCTACCTCTTCCCAATCCCAGAATATTATTTTATTTAAAGAAGAAATACAAAAGAATTAAAATTTAAGTCCTAATTCATTCAAGTCCTCTTATTAAAATGTAGTTCTAATGAAGGACATTTTAGGCAGGCTTTTTGTTTCCAAAAATCAAAAAATGTATCAACTTCCTCAAAATTGTCATACAGATAGAGTTTCTATTTGGATCATTCTCATCTCCCCTATAAACATCCTATTTTAGAGTCATATTGTTCAAAATAAGTCAAATCATAGCCCTTCTGTACTCTTCCTTAGTTAGACCTCATCTAGAGGATAGGAAAGAAAAAAACAACTCTACATTTAGAGATTATGAATAATTGAGGGTCTTTCTGAGGAGGACAGAGTTGGATGTTAGAGGAAAAACCAACTGTTTATCTTCTAAGAAATCATAAGTAGAATCATGAAAGCTATCAGGTGAGAAATTATCCAATTGGGATAAAAGGAAGAAAAGAATAGAAGCAACGGTTGGGGAATCCATGCTTTGGGGACATTGAGACAGCTTCTTTTCAACCTGATATCAGTTACAGAAAAGTGTATTATCTTACTGGGACATGCATAAGGGAGACTTTCCCAAGAGTTGTCACAGTGTACAAACACCACAAACTTCTGGTGATTCATACGGACACAACAGCACAAGAATGAATCTATAAATCATTACTCCATCTTCACAGTCCCCTAAAGATCACAAAGGTACAAGTGGTGCTTTCCTCATTGCAGTCCACTGCATGTAGGTGATGCAAAAAAAAAAAAAGAGAAACAGGGAGGTAAATAGCTAACTAAGAAAATGGTACCTGAAAATGGAATTTTGACATCCAGGATAGTGACATAAAATCTAGGAATAACAGGTTCCTAACTATAGACGGAATGCATCTAACATAGTCTGGTAAGAATATATTTCCCTTGGTCTCTTACACATCTAATTTAAGAGATTTTGAACTCAAAAGGATAGGGAAGAGTGAAAACCACCTCTATGCATCCAAGAAGTTAGGTCTGATATAGAGCATTTACAATAAAGAAAAAAGCAGTTTAAACACAAGTTCAGAGGAGAAGAAATTCGAGAAAGGAACTAAAATCAAAATACAAGGTCTCAAATATTGATATATGAATGACAAAAAATTAAGCAATAAATAAGATGAACTAGATACAACGTCTATGGGGTTCATTGGGATTCATGAACTTGTTTTTATAATAAACATTTGAAGAACTATTTCAATATAATTGATTTCTTTTGTTTTATTTCATCCAATTAAATCCTATATATTTTATTTTATGCAATTAAAATGATGTTGGGAAGATGTCCACAAGTTTTGCAAGATGGCCACAAGACTCCAGGACACACAAAGAAAAAAGTTAAGAATCTCTGACCTGTAACTTCTAATAAAATGAGGCAAATTGTCCCCATGATTATCACTGAGACTAAATGCAGTGAAGTCCATGACTGAAATAGGACTTTGGATGGGTATATGCTTATTTTGAAAAGTAAAGAATGAGTAAAAGGAGGGGCATAATATATTAAAATGGTATCCTCCTGTCAGCAAATCCAGGAACCAACTGGGGAAAACATCATGGAGAGCATTTGGGCGGAAAATAGTGGAAGGAGAAACAACTCTTATTTAATCATCGAAGTATACCGCAGACTACTTGGACATAAAAAAAGAAATAGATTTATAGCTTGGGAAGCAGTTCATACTCTTGGCATAGAGGCCTGATATAGTAGTGATGAGATATTTCAACTACACAGATATCTGATCTGCAAGAGTGTGCTCTCTCTTTGCCTCTGTCTCTCTATATCTCTGTGTCTATCTTTTTCTCTCTCCCTCTTTCTCTCCCCCCCCTTTCTACCTCACTGTCCCTCTTTCTTTGTCTCTCTGTGTACCACTTCTTTGTCTGTCTTTCTGTATTTGTATATGTCCCTTTATCTGTCTTTCTATCTCTTCTGTCTCTTTATGTCTGTCTGACTTTCTTTGTCTTTCTATCTCTCTGTCTCTGTGATTCTCTCTCTCTCTCCCCTCCCCCCTTTTTTTGTAACTGTCCCTTTGTGTCTGTCTGTCTCTCTCTTCTTCCTCACCCTCCAAAAACAGTAGAGCAGCCATAGCTATAATTCCTGGGCTTGCATTAATGATAACTTTACACTTAAAAAAAAATTAGAGAAACCAACAATGAACAATTTTGTTCTGATTCTCAGGAACAGGGAAAAACTGGTTGCTGGAACACAGGTGATGGGACCTAGATAGACACAGGGATATGATAAAATAGAGCCAGCTGAAACCAGCCTCTGAGTCAACTGTTAAATTTTTTGTGTGAGAACTTGCACCTTAGAAATTACCACACATTGCAAATTAGGGCTTGATTTATTGTTTTGCTAATAGTATAGACTTAAGAAAATGATGGAGAAAATTTTAATAATTTAGATTAAATTAAAATTGTGTCATGAATACTTTATTTTTTCCAGGGAGCCAATTGTTAAACACATACTTGTGTGCATAAAACACACATCTGGTAGAGAGTGACAACTCTCTTTTAGAGTGTGATAGAAAAGAAAAGGAAAGTCAGGCATAGCATTCCTTAGCTTTTGGAAAAGCATATTTCAAAGTGTTAAGAGGAAGAATTGGCAGGATTCCATGGAGTAAGAATCTATAGGGGGAAAGGTCAACTAATAAGGAACATGAAAATCTCAAATTCTGAAGACAAAAAAAAAAGAAAATAATACACATACACACATACTCTCCCTGTATATGTATGTATGTCTGCATATATGTATGTGTATATATAGAAGATAGAAATAAGAGCAGGTAACAGAGAAGGAATACAAAAATATGCCATGTGCTTTAAGAATAGGACCAGGCATGCTAAAGCTTATTCTGAGTTTACACAGGCCAGGAAAGATAGGGACACCAAAAAAGAAGTGTTTTGTTGTTGTTTCTTGTTTGTTGTTTTTGTTGTTGTTTACTTTGTTTTGTCTGTTTCATTTGCTTTGTTTTGTTTGTTTTATTTAAGCTATATTTGGGAAAGAGGATGAAAAAAAAGAGATAGAACCACTTTTCATGGATGGATAAGAAAATCACAATGGATAGGAGAGAGAAGAGATCTCTGCTTACTTCTTTTGTTTCTTCACTTTTCTCTGGAAGAGAGGATTCAATAGGAACTACAGGGGAAAAGATACCTAACAGGGAGCTGAAACCCAAGCTCAATAATGAAATAGTAAAAGAGCAACTGATGACATAAAAATTCAAATCATCTGACCCAGATGAACCATATCCTTCATTCCTGAAATAACTGGTAGATAGCTTGTTGAACCACTGTGAGTGATAATTGAAATATTATGGAAAGTATATAATAATTTATAGCAATAACTTAAAAAGACCAAAATTGTACTTATTTGTTTTAAAAGGAAGGAGATTCAAGTTTATACACTGTGTGACAATGAATTTGACATCTTTTCCAGAGAAATTTCTTCAATGGATTATTATAAAGATGCTAGTGAATGTCTAGAAAACTAAGCAGTGATTACAAAGAGCCTGTGGGACTTCATCAAGAGCAGTATATGCAAGATTGGCCTTATTTATTTTTTTTGTCATGATTGCCAAACTGATATTTGACGGGAATGGTATAGATATAGTTTAATTAAATGTTTAGTAACACTTTTGATAGTTTAAGAATAAGAACTGATTGAATGGCTAGACTAAAAGAGGAATCACTAATGGCCCCATGTCAACTGGAAATCTCCAATGGAGTTGTGTGTGGTTCTCTGCTTGGACTTATGCTGCTTAACCTTTGCTTTAATGAATTAGACAAAGACAGAAATACTGGCAATATCAAATTTTCAGATGACTGAAAGCTAAATGAGATAACTAACCATAAGTAGGTGGCCCAGTGGAAAGAGCATAAGGCTTAGAGTCAGGAAGACCTTTGTCCAAATCCAATCTCAGACACACTCAGAGACAAGGAGTCCCAGGGTTGAAGTGAGGATCTAATGAGATAATAAGTACTTAGCTCAATGCCTAGGACACAGTAAGCACTAAATAAATGTTTTTCATCATTAGCAGCAGCAGCAGCATTACTATAGATGACAGAATTAGTATACAAAAGCTCTTGGTAGGCAAGAGCAGTGGGGTGAATCTAATAAAATGTTATAAAATAGAGATAAATGTAATCTTACACTTGGGATCAAAACCACCACCACCACCACCATCATCACTACCTGGAGAAAGCATAGTTACATAATAGTTTTGTTGTTATTTTTTTCCTTTAAAAATGTGGATGTTAGAGAACTATAAGCTCAATATGATTTACCATTATAAAGTCAGTCAAATATTTTAATGCAGTCTTGAGATGCATTGAAAAATACATAGCTTCTAGGAATAAGAAGGTGATATTCCTACAGTACTATGCCCCTATTAGACCACATGTGGTATATTTTATTGAATTCCAAGTGCCACAGTTTGGGAAGGACATCAATAAGCAAGGCAATGACCACTGAAACTCAGTCCATGGAAGAATATCTTATTAGTATCAGTGAAAGGAATTGGGGGTTTTTAGGCCAGAAGAGGAAAAACAAAACAATTATAGAGAGGCATATAAACTGTCAACAAGCATATTTTATGGAAATAGGATTGTTTAATCCCATTGTCTTTTTTGTTCCCAGAAAGTAGAACTAGGAGAAAGTGATGTAATTTGTTTTTATTCAGCCATTTCTCAGTCACATCCTATTCTTTGATACTTCATTTGGGGTTTTCTTGGCAAAGATACTAGAGTGATTTGCCATATCCTTCTTCAGCTCATTTTATAGATAAGGAACTCAGGCAAGAGGGGTTAAATGAATTGTTTAGGGTCACACAACTAATAAGTATGTAAGGCAAGATTTGAATTCAACAAGATGAGTCTTCCTGACTTCAGGCCCAGCACTCTTATCTACTGCGTCTACAAAAAGCAGATTTTGACTGAATGCAAAGATTTTCCAGTAATTAGATCTATATCAAAGTAGAATATGTTATATTTGGAGGCAGTGAGTTGCCCATCACTGGAGGCCTTCAAGAGGAATCTAGGGACTGTTTTCAATGAAATTCCTTTTGAAGCAGATGTTGTATTACAAGATCTCCAAGGTTCTTTTCCCATTATGACATTCTATGATTCCTCCTTGTTGTCCCTTTGTTTCTAGTTTGTGTCCCAATACTATGTGGATATATTTTTGATGCTGTCAACTAATTCCTCATTTATAGTTAGGTGATTACTAAGTCTTAGCTGGTATGTAAGGATTTACTTTTCATGTAAGACTCTTATAGCAAAAATGCTTTCAATATCTAAAAAAAAAAAATGAACCTCTCATTGTGAAACAGCAGATACTGCGGTCAAGTCCTATTCTATCTTCTGCTCTTTTCCATCCTATATAGTATATGGCTATTGTCATTATGGCTAATATTTTATATGTTTTCTTGCTTGTCATTTTTATTTAGTATTTGCTATTTGGAGGTAAAATGTCCTTCAGAATTCTGATGAGCAGATTCTATTCTTGGAATTAAAATTAAGTCATAGAGAAAATTTAAATCCTGAGTAATGTTTTGGCTAATTAAATATTTGATTTGAAAAAGTTCATAATGCATCCACTAAAAATAACCACCTCTAAATCCCTCCAAGCATGTATGTGTGCATGCATTTATCTGTGTGTGTGTATGTGTGTGTGTGCATATGTATGTATGTATGTATGTATTTATATTTGTGGCATAAACAATACATCCAAATGAACATTTGCACAACACATATATTTCTGGTTGTTGTGGAAGTCTGGTAAGAATAGAAGGTTATTCTAAGCCTAGTATATGAATACATAAAACTAGAGAGATAATGAAAAAAGACATGTAGATGGGAATCAAACATCAATATGAATCATTAGAGAAACTCAGAGATATATGTGGATTCATTTGCTTCTAATCAATGAGATTTGGGGGATCTTAAACTCACTATCTTTATTCAGCAGACAATATGCCTAGCCTTCAATCTGGCAATGGGAACTAAAGAAATCATGATGATGAGACACCAAAAAGTAATAAAATAATATCTTGTGATGAAAATTGCCTATTGTGACATTATATGATTTTAAGATAGGGAATAAAAGAGATTAAAGTGTGGCATTTGGGAAAATGGAGGAATGAGAAGTTCATATTCTAAAGAGTACTGTGAACAGATGAGTTATAAAACCAGTGATTATTGTTGTTATTAGCATTTTCATTGTGGTTGCTTTATGCTTTTGATTTCCTTTTTATATCTATACTGAAGTTTTACTGTTTTATTCTTTGGGACTCAGGAAGAAAACTGATAGACAAAAGGACCACCTGTTCCCAGAGAAATGTATGAGGTGGCTCTCCTCTTCCTATCCACATGGGATTTCCCCTGGAGGTGAAGGAAAAGATCTACAGAGGCAGCAGATACCTCATTCTCTTTCCTCCTTGGCCAAATAGTTATTGGATGTCTTTTTAAATTTTGCAGGTAGATATGATCTGTGCATCCAGTGGCATTAGTTATAGTTATGGGTGTGGTGAACAAAGAGATGTGAGTTAATGTCAAAATAACTGCTTTGGGGGCAATATGTGGAGGTGTTATGTTCTGGTGTTTGATAGAACAAAATATCTGCCATCAATTGTGCTGACAGCTCTCCTCAGCCTAAAGTACAGTGAACTCTGCATATGACTGCTCATGAGAAATTTCTTCCAGAGACTTGAGGCACAAGAAAAATAAGAACTCTGACCTCTGCTCCATCCCTGGCCAGCTTTCTTGCCAGATCTTGTGCTATCAAGCTTGATTGGAATTCTCTACACGTGTTCTGGGAACATTTCAAATGAAATGACCTAAATATGCTTAACTGCATCTTCAATTTGGATTCAATAGGAAAGTTACTTAAGGGATAATGTTTGTGGCTGCAGGGGTATACATAGAAATAAATGGCTTTTCCAGTAGATTAAATGCCAAAACTAAGTTGAAGTATTTGACAGGCTGAAAAAAAAGTCATTTGTTGTGAGTGTGCCACAGATTGTTGTGAAAGTTCCAGTAATAATATGTCAATGCTGTTGGATTTTAATGACAGCACTATACTTCCTTCTTGATTATTCAAGTTTCTCTTTACTTAAATTTGATTGTTTTTACTGATACAGTTTTTACATAGCATATAGCAAAGTAGAGTCTTCTGGTAGACTTCAAATGAAAAAACCAATGATTCTCAAAGATTCTTTTCAATGCATTTCTGCTGTCTACTACAATCTGTTTTAAACTAAGGAGTGTGCTTCCCTCTCTATGTGGACGCACAAGTTAACAATCTGTTCTGCCTTGCAAAGTCTGCTTTGAAAATTCAATGTAAAGGCAATATTGTGTAATGAAATTACCACTGATTTAGAAACCAGGTCTGGGTTTGATTCCTGGTGCTGATATCATGGCATAAAGGGGAGATAACTGGAGTTAAAATCAAGAAGACATGTGTTAAAATTCCATTTCTGACATTCATATGTGTCTATGATGAAGCCATTTTACATCTCTCATCCTCAGTTTCCTCATCCACAAAATGTGCATAAAACCTTCACTACTTATCTCATAGGGTTGTTGTGAGAATCAAATGAGTGAATATAAATAAAACATTTATTAGCCCTTAAAGAACTGTGTCAGCTACTACTATCTGGAGGACTTTTGGAAAATCACTTAAACTCTCTTGGTCTACTCATCTCTTAAAAAACAAGCTTGGACTAGATTATCTCTAAGATATTTCCCAACTCTAAACATGAGATCCCATTCTTATTGACTCATTGTTTGGAGCAATTAGCCTACAAGCATTTATTAATGCCCACTAAGTGCCAGGAACTCTCCTAGGTGCTGGAGATATAAAGTAAAAAAGGAAATAGTTTCTATTCTTAAGGAGTTTGCTTTCTTCTAGAGTAGGTAGATAGACAGATAGATAGATAGATAGATAGATAGATAGATAGATAGATAGATAGATAGCTTGTTGTGTTTGTCCTTCACTTTCTAAGAGGACCATGAGGTCAGAGAAAAGATGACATGACTTGCAGTTGACTTTGATTTGAGTGAGGAAGGGTTGTGAAAGGTCATCAACCTCACTTTATCACCCAGATGCATCTGAGTCCAGTGGCCAAATAATCATCAGGATGACTAGAGATGGCTCAGGATGCAGGGGGAGAGAGAGAGACAGAGAGAGACAGAGACAGAGAGACAGAGTCCCCAAAGCCTTAATTACAGTTCTAACTTCTAATAATTTCAAAATTCTCAGTGCTAAAAACATACGCCCCCAAAAAACACAGATTATTTCAATTTTTAAATGTTTATATATTTCTTTTAAAAATCAACATAAACACTTTGTGCAGTACAAAAATTGCTCCAGGCAATTTTTAGAACTTTATTAAAAATATCTTTCATTAGCTAATGCTCAGTGATTGAAAGAATTGCATTGTAATCCTGGTTTTAAGATCCTACAAAGAATGAGGTCTTGACATATACATGACAGTTTTGGCATGACTCCAAAAGAAAAATTCTAATAGAGATAGCTCATGTGACCAATGCAGTGCAGTAAAAGGATCCCCTCTACCCATCTACCTGTCTGAGAACATGTTATCTGGAACCTGTTCATCTTGTTAAAAATCAAAATTAAAAATTATATTATTGAAAATTCACAAGACTAAATAAATATAAAAGAAATTTAAACAAATTCCTCAATGATATTTTGAAAATTTCTAAAACTTACAATTCTTATAGTTAATATTGTAGCTAAGCCTTTAAAATAGTACTAAAACTTCAGGACAAGCTGCATAAAGAAGGAAGGAAACATGTATTTATTAAATACCTACTATGTTCCAAGCATTGTGCTAAATGCTTTAAGAGTACAGACAGTTCTTGCTTTATGTAAATTGGTGGAATATTCGGCATACCTCTACCTAAAATGATTTTTACATAACTTAAATTTGCCAAGGATATGGGGAAGGGAGATAGAGAAGGGAAGCAAGAATGGAGTTGGTACATGGTTTGAGGACACATGGGAGTCCATGACAGAGAAGCAAGAGCAGGAGGAGGAATGAGGGCACAGCCAGCTACATGGAGAGCCTGGCCTAAAGAGAGATAAAAACATGAGTGGCCAGTGAACACATGGGAGCCCAACACATATACAGACATGAAAGGACCTGAGACACACAGGAGGTGGGGACATGGAGGGAAGACCAACAAACAGGGCAGGATACATGCATAGGGCAAAGTTCTCTTCTCTTTGAACCAGTGGTCTCAAGCCAGTCTCCTATCCACTCTTTGTTGGTGGCTGTTTCTCCAGGGGTCTGTTTTGTCCGTTTTTTCTTTCTCTTACAGGTTTTTTTTTTCTTTTGATAGGGAAGCAGGAGGTTGCAGGGAACACTGAGCTAAGTAGCAGGAGCAGCGCGAGCGCGAGTGAGAGAGAAAGCAGAGTACTGTACTGTAAAGTTAACATGGGCGATTGTATTGGAATGTGAATTTCTTTCAGAATTCTTTACATGAAGTTTAATTTGTTGTAATGCATATTTACTGAAGCAATAACTGTCTGTATAATCTCATTTTATCCTTAGAACAGCTCTGGACAGTAAATGCCATTATTATTCCTATTTTACAGTTAAGGAAATTGAGGCACACAAAGTTTAATTATTTGCCCATGGTCACTGGGCTAGTTATTATCTGAGGCTAGACTTAAACTCAGATCTTCTTGACTTCAGGTACAGTACTTTATCCCCTATGCCACCTCCCATCTCTAGTTGTCTTTTATATACAGGCAGATGCAACATAAACACAAAGGATAATTTTGAGGGTGGGGAGATGTACTAGAGGATAAGCAAGAGAACTGTATCTTTTTTAGCATATTTATGTTGTCTAGAGTGGGTGTCCATTAACACTCTTTTCTCATTTCATATGATCATGCAACCAAATATACTTTAGGTATGGCAAAGAATAGTTAGCAGACCTATAAAGAACATATGTTATGGAAATTCTTGTTTTATTACACAAATTTAAAATGAATACATACATATATATGTGTGTATGTATATATACATACACACATATATACACACACAAATGTTTCATTGTTGATAAAAATTCAGTCATCAAAACTATATGTTGACATTTCAACAGGACATATTTCACTCAACAACTATGAAACAAAGCCCACCTCTGGATTCAAGTCTCTAATCCAGTGCATAGTGACTGGAAGGATGCTAAACAAATCTGTTAACTGCTCAGTGCTTTAGGCAGTTCTCTATAACTGTAAGGAATAGGCAACAAAGACCCTGATGTTGGGAAAGACTGAAAGCAAAAAGGAAAAGGGGCTGATAGAGGTTCAGATAGATCGTATCATGGAAGCAATGAATATGAGTTTGGACTGAGTTCAAGAGATGGTAGGGAATAGAAGAACCTGGTGTGTCATGGTCTATGACAGTGGTTCTCAACCTTCCTAATCTAAAAAGGTACCATAGACAATGAAGTAATATCAATAATAAACATATATGCAACAAATGGTATAGCATTCAAATTCTTAGAGGAGATGTTAAGTCAGTTATAGGAAGAAATAAAGTACAAAACTATGCCAATAGAGGACATCAATCTCCCCCTCTCAGAACTAGATGAATTTAATCACAAAATAAACAAGAAAGAAGTTAAGCAGGTGAATAGTATTTCAGAAAAAAATTAACTATGATACAACTGAGTGGGTCAAACAACAACTCGTAGAGACAATCAATAATGTCATCAAAGGGAATGACAATAGTGAGACAACATAGCAAAATTTATGGGATGCAGCTGAAGCAGTTCTTAGAAGAAATTTCATATCTTTAAATTTCATATCTTTAAATCAATGAATTGTACATGCAATGAAAAAATTTGAAAAAGAACAAATTATAAATCCCCAATTAAATAACAAATGAGAAATTCTGAAAAATCAAAGGAAAGATTAATAGAATTGAATGTATGAAAACTATTGAACTAATCATTGAAGTAAGTGCTGGATTTATAAAAAAGCCAGAAAAAAGATAAACCTTTGGTCAAGTTGATTCAAAAAAAGAAAGAGGGATACCAAATTACCAGGATCAAAAATGAAGAAGAAATTAAAGCAATAATAAATAGCTATTTTGCATAACTATATGCAAATAAATCTGACAGTTTAAGTGAAATGGATAAATATCTACAAAAATGTAAATTGTCCAGATTAACAGAAGAGGAAATAAAATATTTAAATAACACCTTATTAGAAAAACAAAATTGAACAAGCCATCAATGAGGAGGGAAAAAAAATGCCCTAACTTACTATTTGATTGGAGGAAATGCAAATTTAACTAATTCTGAGGTACTGTTTATTAGTTGGCTAATAAGACAGAAAAGGAAAATGAAAATGACAAATATTCAAGGGGATGTGGGAAAAGCGGGACAGTAATGCATGATTTGGTGAAGTTGTGAACTGATCCAACCATTATGGAGATCAATTTGGAACTATGCCCAAAGGGCTATAAAATCATGCATACCCTTTGACCTAGAAATAGTTTTTACTAGGTCTGTATCCAAAAAGAGGTAAAAAAAAAAAAATAAAGAAAAGGGCCCAAATGTATAAAAATATTTAGATTAGCTCTTTTCTGGTGGCAAAGAATTGGAAATTGAGGCAATGCCCATAAATTGGGGAAATGGCTGAACAAACTGAGGTATATGATTGTGATGGAATATTATTGTGCTATAAGAAATGATGAGCAGAATGCTCTCAGAAAAATCTGGAAAAACTTACATGCACTAATGCAAAGTGGAATGTACTTAGTACACAAAGTAACAGCAATATTGTAAGATGATCAGCTGTGAATGATTTAGTTTTTCTCAGCAACACAATGATCCAAGACACCTCTGAAGGACTTAGGATGAAAAATGCAATCCATTCCCAGGAAAAGAACTGAAGGTGTCTAAATACAGATTGAAGCATACTTATTTTATTTTACTTTATTTTTCTTGAGGGTTGTTTTTTTTTTTTTTTGGTCTATTTTCTTTTACAACATAACTAACATGAAAATGTTTTGCATGTCGTGTTTAACCTATACCAGCGTGGGAATACTGCGACCTCAAGGCCACATGGGACCTTCTAGGTCCTCAAATAAGGCTTTTGACCAAATGCAAACTGAGCAGAAAAGTTTTAGATTCAGTCAAAGCCACACTTAAAGACATAGGGGGCCCCATGTCATCCCTAGGCTGCAGGTTCCCCACCCCTGAGTCCTATACCAAATTGCTTGCCTTCTCAATTAGGGAGGGTGGGGAAGGAGGGAGAGAGAATTTGGAACTCAAAATGTTACACAAATGAATGTTGAAAACTATATTTACATGTAATTGGGGAAAAATAAAATACTATTAAGTAAGAAAAAATTAACAAAACTTCACATATTTACTAGGACAACACACAAACAGCCTTACATTTAAAGCACTCCAAAATCTGGCTCAAATCTCCTTTTTGAGATTTCTTTCATATTATTCACTTTCATACAGGCTATGTTTCAGTCAAAGTGGCCTACTAGCTCTTTCTCAAAATGGACATTTTATCCCAGGCATTGTGTCTTTTTTATAAACGTACCTGCAATGTATTATCTTCTTACTTCTACTTAGCATCTCAGTTCAAGCTACCAACAATAAGAAACCTGGTCCCCCTAACTGAAGCTTTCTCTGTCCTGAAGCCATTTTGTATTTACAAACATGCATTTATGCACATATTCATGTGCAAGATATGTGTGTATATATGTATGTATACATACACACACACACACACACACACATTTTCTTTCCTCCACAAACAATGTAGGATCCTTGCTGTTGTTTTTTTAATTTTTATTTTCCTAATTAGGCAAATATTTGTTGAATTAGGAAAGAGGATGAGAATAGACCTTGGTATCTTAAACGTGCAATGAGGAAACTCCCTCTATTACTAAAGAAAAGATATTCTTTATGTAATGTATAGTCTTAGGACATCATTGGGGCCACTGGGAAGTTAAATATCTTTGACCATAATGTCAGTGTTGATCAGAGGCCAGACTTGAATCCAGAACCTCCTGGCCCTAAGGCTTTCTCTGATATCTTTGATTTGCTTGTCAATATTATTCAGGCAGACAGATGGCGCCTTGTACAGCATGAGCTAGAGTGAGAAAGACTCATCTTCCTGAGTTCAAATCTAGCTTCAGATACTTCCTCATTGTATAACCCTGGACAAGGTACTTAACCCTTTTCGTTTCAGTTTCTTCCTCTATAAAATGAGTTGGAGAAGAAAATGGCAAACTGTCCAGTATCTTTGCCACCCAAACCCAAAATGGGGTCACAAAGAGTCAAACGTGACTGAACAATAATGAAATTCTTGTGCAACTGAAACTAGAAATAATAAATGACTTACCTTGAGGTTTCATTTTTTCTCTTCTTTCTATATTTTGATTGATTAATTTTTATTTAGTTGATAAAGCAAATAAAAGTGTTTTTTTTTCTTGTCCACATTTATATTTTTCACATAAATAACATGAATGAGAAAGTCCCTTGTACTTGGAGTCTATTTAAATACACAGACTTTCCTAGCTCACCACTAGTGACTTCAGTTAAAGAGAAAGTCACAGAACAGAGAAGATCTAACAAGCCACGTAGAATAATGTTACTAAATAAACACACAGAGAGAGGGATGTTCTGTGGCTTTTGGGTTTTTGGTTTTTTTTTTTCAGTCATCTAAATACAATTTATGTCTGACTTGCCCCAATCTTCTATATAAAGTCATTACTCTTCAGAATACCCTTTTCAAGAAGATGCTTTCTTCCTTGGGTTCTGATAATGTAAAGGAAGCTGCATGGCATTCCAACAGGGTTCAAAGTTTGGAGGCAAAGGGTAATGGAAGTAATAAAAAAAAAATCTCCCAGTGACATTAACAAAGTGAAAAGAAGTGAGTTTTAGAATTAGAGGAGCAAAAACCATTTGACTACCATGCTTTATTGCTCAAATAATTTCCTGTTTCTTTGTGTATAGTTACTTCAAGGTACATAAAGTAATTTATAGGCTATCTATGTCCCTGCTGAAACTGGATTTATCTACAGTTCAGTAAAAAAGAAACTTTTTTTTTCCTTGTGGAATGGAATGAACCACATTGAATAATGATATTGTTCCCATGTCTACAGCTTTGCTATGAAAATGGATAGCCTAGGCCCATGGGATGGGATGGTTTTATGGTTTGTCATCTGATGTAGTGTCAGTGGTGTCCTGAATGAGGGCATAATGTACTATCAGAAACATTGCTTTGCTGCAAATAGAAAGTCAGAATTATGCTGAGAATCTACTCCCTTGATTCTTCAAATACTTGTATATCTGGCTGGTGACTTTAATCATTTTAAGTACTTGGACTGGGAACTCAATTAATATTTTTCAATAATAAAGGAAAGAAATAGTCCAGGAATACTTCATTTAGAATCTAAGAATTAGAAGGACCCTAGAGGTCAACCAATGCCACCTCCTTCCAAACACAAGACCTTTTTTATACAATGATGCACAGAGGAGCTCATCTAGTCTCTGCTTATATATTTATAAAGATGGGGAGCTCTATACCTAGCAACTGGGAATATTTCAGATGTGCATACCTCTGAAACCTTTATATCCCTATACATTCTTCAGGGTATATGTCATTATCCTTATGTAATGGAAACTATGCTTAGCGCAAAATCACATGGGCTTTTTGCTAAATGTGTCGTATTATTGGCTCATATTGAATTTGTGGTCAACCAAAACCACTATGTACTATTGTTCCTATTGCTGTTTTTTTTCTCATCACCATCGTTGTCATCTATGTACATGTATCTACTATGAACTGGACATCACCCAAAGATAATTATTAGCTCAGAATTATTAAGCTAGACCTTTCCCATTCTCTTCTGTGCAATTGGTTTCTTTTTACCATTTCTCTCTGCTAAATTCTTCCTCCTGAGTTTGGATCCAAGATTTCCTCTTTTTGAGGTCAAAGGATCGCTTCACAGCTAAAAGAAATCCTTGAAACCATTTAGTTCAACCCTCATACTATCAATGAGGAAACTGAGGCCCAGGAAAACTGAGTGTCTTGCCTAAGGTCACACACAAAGGGAGTGAGTGAAAGAGATAAAATTGGCTCAAAGGTTCTCTTCCTCCAAATTCAGCACTTTCTGTTGAACAACACTGCCTCCATGAAGATCTTTTGGGATCCTTAACTTATCATCCCTGCCATTAAAGGGAATTACAGAGAGTTCTCCCACCTTTGTTATCATTCTAAGATTTTACAGCTATGTCTAAGTTTCAGGAAAGTTGTTTGTAAAGATGGTCAAGAGCATGTATAAGTACAGCGTACTGTAACACATCAGTAAAGATGTGTTTCCAGGTTGAGAATAATCTGTTCATTGACAAAATGAGTGTTGGGTTGCTGAAGCAACTAAGTAACTACATGGCTCTACTATTATTGTATCATTTTTTAAAAAAATTTTGTCACACAATCAAAACATTTTCAAGTTGGAAAGGGCCTCAGACTTCGTACAGTTCGAAGTACTCCTGAAAAAGAATTCTTCTACAAAGTCCTCGACAAGAGGGCATCTAGCCTCCACTTGTACACTTCCTGCGATAGGCAACACACTAATTATTATTTTTAGATGGATCTAACTCTTGGGAAATTTTTCCTACATTCAAGTTGAAATCTGTCTCTTTACAAGCTGTATACTCTGTTCATTGTTCTTTCCCTCTGAGATTAAGCAGAACAAGTCTAACCAGCCATCTTCCAAAAGTATATTATAGTTCAACAATATTTATATGATTAATTATTAGATATATTAGAAAGATATATAGCATGCAAAGACACTCACTCATAGATCCTCTTCTTTGAAAATATGTTTGAAAAATATATAGGTATTTTTAAATTGCAATACATTCCAAATTATAATTCATGAACAGCTACTTTATTTACTTTGATTAGTCAACCAAAGAACAGTTAGTTAAAAGCAAAGGTACATAATGAAATAACAAAGTAATGAATAAATTGTACAACATTCCCTTCATAAACTTGGAGCTCACTCTCCCCTTTAATATTTGCAATGACAAAAGTGAATATGCATGTGAGGCATGAGAATAATGGAGAATAATGGAAACAGAACTTCTGCGGAGAGGTGCATATATAGAATCATAAGATTATGGAGTCATTAGTGTAGTGTGGATTGGTAACTCAGAGAAAATCTAGTACAACCCCTCAATTTTACAGATGAGGAAACTGATTCTCAGGAAGGTTAACAGACTTGCTCAACATCATCATAGGAAAGCTTTATACCAAGATTTTCTTACATCAGTGTCAGTGGTCTTCTACTGTGCTATTTTGCCTTCATATGGCCAGATCACATGCACAGAGGAGTAATTAATTTCTGTGATGCTGCAGAGCTATCAATATCCTTTCCAGTCATTTTGTGTATTTGTGTGTGTGTGTGTGTATGTCTGTGCAAGTGTGCACTTATGCATGCTAGGCACTCTCCCTGACCAAGATGCCATATCCATAATCCAGGGAGGGATGCTGCAGTTAGCAAGACTTCCCCTTTCAGGTTTTTCTCAGTCAATGTCTCTGAGACATTTCCTCTCAGATCGATTACTGCTTTCCACCTTTATTCCCATGTCCCTCCCCACCACTACCACCAGAAGAGAGTGGATGATTATTCTAAGTTAATGTTTAGTTTTTGAACTATTCTCTCCTCTACTTTCTCTTCTGAGTACCTCAGTTCAACACTCATTGAATCCACGATCAGAAACCCATTCTTATTCTTAGTTCTTAGCACACTCTCTCAGATATGACAAGGTTGCTCAGGGTTGTTTCTCAAAAAGAAAAGAAAAAAAATATGAGTGAAGTGCTGAGAAAAGAATTTCCAGGCTCCTCTCACTATGCTTTTCTGTTCTATACACATTATAAGGCCTTGATTGGGCTGGTTTGAAAAAGGTGAAAGGGTTCGTGACCAAGTATAACGAGTTTATGAGGTGATACATCAATGCAGTTTTTGTTCTGCATTTCTTTTATTGTTAATGATTCATGGCATTATTTCAGATGATTGTTGATAATCTATAGTTTTTCATCTAAGAATTCTTTTCCTTCTTTGACTGGTGTTCTATTGGAGAATGGATTTGCATCTACATATGTTATTAATAGATTGATGACAGACCAATAGATAGATAGATAGATAGATAGATAGATAGAGAGGTAGGTAGATAGACAGAGATAGATAGAGAGATAGATAGATAGATAGATAGATAGATAGATAGA
>CM053589.1:53668794-53772407 GCA_028646515.1 Pseudochirops corinnae | reverse complement strand
ACTCAGTCTTCTGGTATTTAAATGAATGCACTATCTATATTTCTTATGTAGAGAGCCTGTTCCATTTTGTGATTAATAACTATATCAGCATATTTATAGTTACTGTAGGCATTGTGAATACTGCATTGCTGATACAATATCTTAACTGAAGTTCTACCTTCTACATGAGGCCTTTCCTGATCCCATAAGCTGCTAGTGCATATCTCCAATTAATTTCTATTTACTTTATATGTTTCTTTTTTATTATTTTCTTAAACATGTATATTTTACTCAAATAGAATGTAAGTTCCTTGAGGGCAGGGACTACTGGAATTTTGTATTTGTTTAGTCAAATTCTGAACTTACTCTCCCAAACCAGATAAAATATAGATATGGAAGCATATGGCAAAGCCCATGTGTGGCATAGACAGATAGAAATGTGAACCTGGATTTGGAAAACCCAATTCCATATGTCCAAAAAGAACCTGTAATTTCCACCTTAATGGAGACTAGGTAGAGGGCCATGGATGGATTGCCAGTGGCCTAGAAAAAGAAGGACATGTGAGATCCAACCTCACCTTGGCTGGTGAACAATCCTTTGCTCTACTACTTAAAAAAGGTATTTATATACAATTGTATCCATCTGCAACACCTCAGATATTTTAAGTCTAGGTATATAAAAGAGTTTACTCTTTTAGAGATGATGACCAAAAGGCACTTTCTCTAGTTGTTTTAAAGGTACTACATAGCTTATCCTTGATAACAACTCCTTCCCACCAAATATTGATTACAAAAATGACACTCATGGATACCTGCAAATTACCCCCCTCCCCAAGTAAAGGAAGCAATAAAGAGAAATTTTAAAATTATGTGGATTAAAGTAGTCAATGGATATACAAGTATAAATAAATTGTTTCAGAGTAAGAGCTCAGCTCAACCATAAAAGAGAAAAAATGTATTACTAGGAGCACTCTACTTTTAGCAGTCTCTAGTATCTAAGGTTCTGCAAATCAAGGGACATTAGGGGTCAGCTTCCCCTAGTATCTTTGACTTTGAGGAGAGCTTCCTACTACCAATCAAAAATTTATACTTGTCTCTCTTCCCTCTTTCTTGATTTTTTTCCCTCTGCCTTTCACAGCATGTTCTCTCAATAGGAAGAAGTCCCTTTACCACTTATGTAGGCTCAAAATTCTCTCAGTTAATAAGTAGACATACTTCTCCCTACCCCCCACCACTTCCCACTTTCTGTAGACAACACATATCGCCAGAGGGCAAGAAATTGTTTCAGGCTTATTGGGATTAGGGTTACATAAGCAGCCCATAGCTCTGTGCATGTCATATAGTATGTGCTTAGTAAAATGTTTGAAGATTGATTAATATTCAGTCAACTCTATTCACCTTAAATTAATCTGTATGGAGTATGACATGGTTTTTCAAACATCCTGAAAAATGAATATATACACAAATAGAATAAATGGAATGCCTTTATTAAGGAATTTTTTTAAAGTACATATCCATACCAATTTTAGCTATTGATCCATGTTAAGAGGAGTTGGAAATAATGGCAATCAAAAAAGGGCCATAACAATAATAAAATATTAGAGTCATCGATCTGAGAAATGTAGTACTGGCAGGGGTTCTCCATTGAATTCTTTCACTTTCAGAAGTTAAGTGACTATTTCCTGGCTGGTAGTGCTGACTGGTGATAAGACTGGCATCCATACCACTTTGACTCCTCTATTAGTATTTTTTAATGCTACTAAAGTTTGTGGGGGGTTTTATGAATTCTCCCTTTTAAAGATGTCCTTGATCTGAATCATTGTTAAAAATGTATTAATTTTACAATTACAGGTAGCAATACTGAAACTGTTGACTTTTGGTACAATTCTTGACTATAATTAGGCAAAATTCTACTGCTACAGTGTAAAGAAAAATATGCACTTTAGAACTATAAGAAAGAGAAAGAACCCACATTCAGAACTGATAATATCCCATAAATATTTTGGAGAAAAATAATTGATTTCCCCAAATTACCCAAGTATGAAATCTAACTCTATGATAACCCAATATTTTAGTCCTGTGATGCAGAGCCTTTGATCAATCAACAAGCATTTATTAAATGCTTACTATATTCCAGGCACTGTATTAGGTACTAGCAATACAAATTCAAATTATGAAGTTATCCATAATTGAAATGAGCTATAGGCCTCAGTTTACCCTCTGAAAAATGAGACAAGTAGACTAGAAGACCTGTCAGGAGCCCAACTCACAATTCCATGAGTCTATAATAACCTTTGCAAATTTTAAATAGAAACACTGTTTCCACAGAACACTATTTGAAAAACCTTGTGTGTAACATCAGTTAAGAATCAAGAGTATCCTGTAGGTATGGGAAGCTATGAAGATTTCTGGAGTTCATTGTAGATCAATTTTTCTCAGTCCAAGCTTCTGAACCTTTGGCTTCATGACTTTTATTAGCATTCTCCCATCCAGGCGTTTCCCAACAACATTTTTGTAAGCTTTTAAAGTTTCTCTTTAGGTAAAGATTAAAAAAACTAAAAATAAAAGGAAAGTGAAAACAAACCTCTAAACCAATGGGTAATAAATCCCACAGATCTAGCCTCTTTTAAGTCTCTTTACTAATAATCAATCCAATGCATCTACTTTGATTTTGATGTTTTCTTCCTGCTTCTTAAACTCAGGGGAATTCAGTCTATACCTGAAATAGAAAACTGGTCTGCTTGAGAATCTTTCATTTCCTCTCATGTGGTAGAGAAAACCAGCTCTTCTTTTTCTAAGAAGAAAGAGTTAAAAGCAGAAGTGGTAGAAGTTAAGGTTTCTATTTTGGTGGCTGCCTACATTGAAAGACATTTTGAACAGCGCGTGAATGTCAGCAGCATTATAGCGATATTGCTTCAAACAGCTGTAATTTGCATGCAATCTGGTTGCTCTGGTTTACTGCAAAGTTATCACCTTAGAGCTTATTCTGGTTCAACTGTGGTAGTGCCCTAAATCTCAGAGTGTTATTCATTCACCTCTCTCTCCTTCTCCCTCTCCCTGTTCCTCTCTTCCCTCTATATATCTTCTGGCCCTCCATCTCTCCTCTCTCTTCTTCTCTCCATGATCTTTTCTTCTCCTCCATTCCCTCATCCCTTTCTGTATTTATCTCTTATTTTCTCTGTATTTCTACCTCTCTCTGTCTTTATATTTATTTCCCCCCCCCCCAACACACTTGGTTTTCATCATAAGATTGTAAAACTTGAGGTTACTGAGGTCTTACCTAATCCTTCTATAAGTGAGTTTTGGGGACATGAATTAGTTCAGAGAAACTTGTTTTACTTTCAGGACAATTGTGAGGTCAGAAATCTGGTGAGTAATTCTGGCAGCCAAAACCTATCAACCAGATGCTGGAAGCTATGCCCAATGAGTAGGGATGACTAAACAAATTGTGGCATATGAATATAATTGGATATAACTGTGTCATAAGAAATGATTGATATGTGGAATATGGAGAAACATGGATAGATTTATATTCATTGATGCAAAATCAGTAAGTAGAAACAAGAAAGGAATAAACACAATGCTTAGAATAATGTAAATGGAAATAATAGAAACAAAAAAATAATCAAAATGACTGTTGCAGAATTACAAAGAACAAACTTGGCTCCAAAGAAGAAAAATTAGAAAATGCCTTTCCCCACTTCTTTGCAGAGTTGGGGGTGAAAAGAGCTTCTGAGGGGTATGGAATATTTCATAAATTCCTGGATTTTTTCAATGCATCAATCTGCTTTGTTGATTATTTTACCAAACTTCTTCTTCTTCTTTTTTCTGAAACAAAACAAAACAAAACAAAATAAAACAAAAGCCCACCTTTTTGTTATATGAGATGCTCTCTTGTACTATAGAGGGGAAGGGATACAGGAAGAAATTTAGGTAATATAAAAAATAAAAATATCAATGCAAATTATTTTGAAGTAAATTTAACTTGAAAAAAGCTTAAAATATCAAGAGAAAATCTGAGTTTTGCAAAGATACAAGGCACATCTCTAGTTATGCTGGGGTTTTTTGTGTTGTACCTTTTGAAGAAAACAGAAGATCATGTTAACAGTATTGAAATATGTATGCCACAGAGATATGAGGCATGAAGCTCCTAGCATCCTCCTTTTCAGCCCTAATCTCTCTCCCACCCTGTCCCATATGGAAGAGATATTCATTTTACATTAAGTGTAGTTGAAAGAACACTGGATTTGGAATGGGACATTCCCAACTCTGTCAATTCCAGCTCTTCTACTTCAATTATGACTTGGAAGAAATTTCACCACCTCTATGAGCCTCAGCTTCCTCAACTATAAAATAAGGAGGTTGGATCTCTAATTCCCCTTAAAATGTTTTCCCTATTACCTTTTATATACATCAACTAATTACCAATTATTTATTACTAGCTGTGTGACCCTGAGCAAGTCACTTAACCTTGTTTACCTCAGTTTCTTCATCTATAAAACAAGCTGGAAAAAGAAATGACAAACCACTCCAGTATCTTTGTCAAAGGAACCCAAAATGGATTCACAGAAAGTCAGACATGACTGAAACAACTTATCAACAATAATTACTTGCTTAATTTGTGCCATATAATATACAAGATGTTAGACATGCAAAGACAAAAATAAAACAGTTCCTTTTTGCAAGGAACTTAGAATCTATGAGTCCTAAGCCCATGAATGAGACTCATGATATTGCAAGCAAAAGTTCATTCTGTGTTATTATATTTAAGAAACCATTGTCTAGGGGTGGTAGGGTAGGGTGGTGGTAATGGTAGGGTAGGTTTCTTGGAAATGTTTGATTTCTTCAAAACAAAAATGCTTATGATGAAAGTTACAGAAGAATACATAAAACTAAGTCAAGGAAATAAAACTCTGGCCAAACAAAATCCCTTTCTGCATTTATTCTAGAAGATTTTTTTTTCTTTTTTCTTTTCCTATGAATAGAAGAATTAGCACATCCAAAGTAATAGTCCTCCCTGGTGTTACTCTCGATTACCTAATTCTAGCTCAACTACATCAGGACATCACTAATTCCCTTCTGAGAGTAGTCTAATTGCTGAGATGAAGAGAGACCAAATTAATACATACCAGATGAACCAGGATAATGAAATCATTTTATTTTCTCTCGATGGTCTGTATAGCATCATCTCTTCTGATACATTGAGGCGTCTGACCTTTTAAATTGACAGGATGTTCATTGCTGAGGCTTTTTAAAGACATCTATCTCTCCACAGAAAAATGGAAGCCAGACATCCAAGACCGACTTATATTTGTCTGTGAATCAAGCTGTCATTTTTGTTCTGCTAGAGTCTGTTATCACGTCTGGACAAGTAATTATTCTCTAGGTTAGGTTCATACAACCTTGAATTTTTAGGAAAGTCCTTGAGAGGGAATGTAGTCACTTTCTTGCTGCTACAGTTCATGCATATTAGTGAGTTATACAGAGCCTTGGCAGCTAGTCATGCTAATAAACATTTAATCTACAACCCATACAATTCTTTTAAGTTAGCAAAGTGCCTCATGCATCCATCTGTTTCCTCTGATTTATTAAAATCCCTATTTAGCTCCCCTGAAATTTAAGTAACTGGCAATACATTCCTTATGGAGAGAGCCAGGGCCAGCATGCAAATGGTTATGACTGAGCATTGAAAACTCAAAGCCTTCATTATCTCCCCTATGTGTTTTAGAAGGATATAAAGAGTAGAAAAGAAAGGCCAAAGTGTCTGCTAGTTTACTATATGTTTCTGAATCAGCTTAGGGAATACCTTATACTTTGGGAAGCCTAGTCATGAGGTTAGATTCTTTCCATATTCAATTTAAACTCAACATGTCCAAAACCCAATTCAACTTAGGATCATAAATGTAGAGATGGATAAGATCTGAGAGATTTTAGTTCAATCCTAGTAGTTTTACATATGAGGAAACTGAGGCACACGGAGGTTAAGTGACTTGCCTAAGTCACTATCTTACCCAGTTATTAAGTGGATTTAAACAGTATATGCAGTATATACAAAATGCTTTTTGCTATACCAGTCTGTCTCCTCCAAATCATCCCAACTTACAAATTTCTATCTGTTGATGGCTATCTCTTCCTCCCAGCAACCCATGCTTAAAACCACAAGGTCATCTTTCAAGTTTTCCTGTTTTCCACTCTCCTCTACCTTCCCACAAGTTGTTAAATTCTGACATTTCTACTCCTAACATTTCTCATATTCATCCTTTCCTTTCCCTTTCTATTCTTTTACAACCACACTGCTTCAGGCCCTTATTATGTCTCATATAGATGACTGCAATGGTCTCTGAATTGCCCTCTTTGACTTCAATCTATCTTTTACTTTTGCTTAAATTTTCAATGCACAGATCTGACCATGTATAAATCCAAGCACATGCAGCTTTCCAGAGGACTACTGCTGTGAACAGCTTCAAAGTTCTGATTACATAGTATAGTGAGCTCTCTATTCAGTAATAAACTAAGACAAAATATTGACAGAAGCCAAAGTACAGCATTCACAATGTTATAGCATAACAGTCTATCACTAAAGTGGCCATATAGTTTTCATCGAAGTGGTCGTATAGTTTTAAGCAAGAGATATCATTCAGTAAGTCCTTAACTCAATTATCCTTAAGGAGCAGGCCTCCTTAAGGGACACAAAGTACAAAAGTCAAAGTTAGCCACCCCTAGGTCACAGTAAATCATGATCTTCTCAATCAACACATAGTATCCAAGTAAAGTCTTCTTTCAGCTTAACTTGAGGCTGGCTCTCAGCTTCCATGGTTCCTCTTCCATGGTCCCAAGTCTTGCCTGAATCTACTCAAATGTGATCTGGATTCAAAGACAGGGAGATTTCAGCTCCTTGTCTAGCTCCTTGTCCAGTTCCTTGTCCAGTTCCCATTCCATATTGAAGCTCATAGTGTCCAGTCTACCTCAAGTCCTTCACAGTTCCTGTTTCTGGGAAGACAAAGCTTAACAGCCAAAACAATATTCATACACATTGCTGGCACCATCATCAATTCATTATCTGCCTGAGAAATCAAGAGACTTAATCCTATACCTGATTGCATGCCACCAAGGCTGGGGCAGGGGGGGAAGGTAGGGGAGAAAATTTGAAACTCAAGGGATTGTGGAACTGAATCTTGTAAACAAAAAGTAAATAAACAAGTCAATGAAATCAAGAGACTGACAAACAAAGTCCAAGAGGTCAACACAAATCATCAACATAGAAATCAACACAGACCACAAACAAGTTCCAAGAGGTCCACACAAATCATCAGTGAAGTCCCAGGACCTCCAAAAACCTTATTCCAGGACTTCTATAAACAGACAACCAGAAATCCTCTTTCAGGGCTTCCAGTAAGGTCCCAGGGATTCTGTACAAAGTATCACAAACAAACATCAACACAGACAGAACAGATAAACATAGAGTGCTGGGATACCACAAGTTTTCTCCTTCTTGACTCTGCCATCACAAGAGTTATCTTTTCACTTCTCTGTTCTTCTCAGTTCTGCTCAGTTCTCAGTTCTTCTCTCTTCTCAGTTCTGCTTTCTCCAGCCTGGACCTTTCCTTATATATGTTCATTAGCTTCTCTCCTTCCTGTTGCATCAGCAATAGGAGTTCACAAGTTCTAGAATTCACAAGTTGTTGGGTTCAAAAGTTCTGCTTCTCAAAAAAAAAGACTTGATACAGTCATGGGCAAGAACTAAAACAAAGTATCAACTAAATAGCTGAAAAAGTTTAACTACTCCTTTGCTTTCCATTACACCAGGTCACTCACTCCAAAACATTCAGTTGATTTTTGTTACCTACATCCTAGAATAAAAACTTTCTACCCTAACATTAGAGCAGCTGGGTGGTGTTGTGGAGAGAGTGGTGGGCCAAAAGTCAGGAAGACTCAACTTCCTGAGTTAAAATCTGGCCTCAGACACTTACTAGCTGTGTGACCCTGGTCTCATCATTTAACCCTGTTTGCCTCAGTTTCCTCACCTTAAAATGAGTGTGAGAAGAAAATGTCAAACTAGTATCTTTGCTAAGAAAATCCTAAATGAAGTTATGAAGAATTATACATGACTGAAAATTACTAAACAAGAACAATAAGAAACCTAACATTTAAGACCCTGTACAGTATGGCTCCACTCTCCATTTATGACCTTATCTCATACTTTTCCCCTTTACCCATTTTACAATTCATCCAAACTAGACTCTTAGTCATCTCACCATTTTGCCTTGCCCTTTATCGCTTTCATATATTTATAAAGTCTCTCCTTCTTTTCAGGATTACTCTCCTAATTTTCCTACTGTTCAAATTCTGCGTTTCCTTCAAAATACAATTCAGGAAGCAATTCCCCAAATCTCCTAAATGAAATTGAAACCATATTCCTCACATTTGTCATAGGCCTATGTTCTTACCTTTTGTTCATATCATATTCAACTTTGTACTAGTTTCATTGCTTTATGACCTGCCCTCCAATTCAATTGTAAGTTCCATGAAAGCAGAGACTATGTTGTTTTTCATCTTTATTTCACTAGTAGCATGTTCAGTGTCTTGCACGTAATAGATGTTTCATGAACATTTATTAAATCGATGAGTAAAGCTGGATTCAGAGAGTGAGAGTCTGAAAATCTCCATAGGGATTAGCAACAAACTTCTCTGAAAAGCAAAAGGAGTAAAGCTCATCCAAGCTGCTGAATAATCCAAATCAACCTAGAGCTCCAAAGCTTGCAACAAAGACCTTAGGTCAGATTTTAGTGGGGGAATGCCTCAGCAATGGATTTAATAATGCATACAGAGATAGATACTTCCTACAGCATTCTGTTTGAAACAGGCTCTACAGACCATTTCTCATTACCTATTTCTATCTGGAAGAGACCCAGTTTGCATGCAATTATACAGTGGGTCACCCACTGACGTTTTGGACTGTGAATTTCAGTTTGGTAGGTTGGAGAAGGGAGAAATGTTTCTAATCAGCATTCAAAATACTTTCTCTTTCTTCTATGCTCACTTACCCTTAGAAAGACTCCTTAATATACACAGCATCCCATGTTATTTTCTTCTCTTCTACAACAAATTTATATAGCCTATAGGATAGCCAAGATTCTTAATCTGATGCACAGTACAGATTTTTATCTGTCAAAATTTCAGTATTAGCAAAGGATAACATTGTGGACCCCCTAAAATAGATCAGGTAAGCAATAGAGGTCTTGATGGCTAGGTCCCAAACCCTTGGAGATGATTGGTGGGTAAGAAAATAAATATTTCCAACAGCTTATGATTTTGCCATTGACAAGTGTCTACATCCTCCCCCAAATACATTATATATGATTTGAAACTTTGAGAAGTCTTTTTCAGTCTCAGTGTCTGTTACCCTTCTCACTTTATGTTCACATATGTCATGATCCTAAAAAACTTTGGCCCCTTTAAAATAAAATTTAAAAAAAAACCTGGATTTATATTTCAGAGAGTTCTAAACCTTTTGCTAGTGAGAATCAAGAGTTTAGACAATTAAGATTAACACACACACACACAAACACACACACACACATACACACACAAACTTTAAGCTAAATTCATTTAAGGCCGTGGTGGTAGAATCCAAGAAGTCTTGAATATGTTGTTTACTTATTAGTCTGGTGCTGAGTAGGTGGGTTGCTATAATGGCATGGGGGAGAGAGGGAATGCTGGCTCTGGATTTAGATGACCTATTTGCAAATACCCCTTATCTTTATTTTCTATGTTCTCTTAGGTATATCACTTGGTCTACCTGGTCCTCAATTTCTCATCTGTAAAACATGAAGGAGACAGACTAGGTAAACATTGAGGTTCCTTCTTTCCGGCTCTAGATTTATTATCCTATAAATGTTGAACCTGGATTGGGGACTGAGGAAAGGGACAGGGATGTATGAAAACTTTTTTACCAAGAAGAACTGAATATTAGCCATATCATAATATTGGAGTATGTTCATCAAAATTTCCTTGAGAGACAATATATTATAGTGGAAACAGTGCTGAATTTGGAATTGGAGGACCTGGGTTTCAAATCCAGCTCTTCGACTCAGTACTTGTGCAATTTCAGGAAATTCACCAAGCTTCTCTACATTTCTATTTCCCAGTCTATTAAAAAAGGGGACTGTAGGTCAGAACTTGTTTTACATTATTAATTTCTTAGATGATTAGTCTGGTGGTTACATTTTGGTTTGTTAAAAGTAAACAACTTTTTCATTTGTTTCTCATGAGCCACTCTTTTTTCCTAACAACCTATCAAACTGAAAGGCATAGTATGGTGTATTGGAAAGTGTATGTGAAGTAAAAGGACCTGAAATTGAACAATTGAATTACTTCTTCTTGACTGTCACCTTCCTTGGACAAATCATCTCAACTTTTTGGGACTCAATTGCTCTCTTATAAAATGAGAGGGGTTAGACAAGATAAGTTTTATGGTCTTTTTTTGCTCTAAAGCCTATCATTCTCAACTGGCAAGCCTCAAATTTGTAGAAACGATTTGATGACTTGCATTGTTTTGTGAGGCCAGATAATATAATTAACTATATAACAGGCTTATATAACTTCACAATATGTATGTTCTATTGTAAAATACTTTCTGTAAAAATGCATGGTAGTTGCATTTTTAAGGTGATTTTTCAAATCCATAACTGTTCCCATTGGATGTACGGGTTCTATTGTTGTAGAGGTTCTTAATATTGCATCATAGATTCTTTTGACTGACTGTTGAACCCAGTGGGGTACTTTTCAGAATAATGTTTTTAAATACACAAAATAAAATTTGGAATTAAAAGGTGATTAAGTATATTAAAATATTATCAAAATACATTAAAAAACCCAGAAGATCCCAGAGCAAGACATTCTGTTATATTCTCTTAACTTCTTCCAAGTTGCTCTCCCCTCACCATGCACTCACAATCCTCCTCTTTGTTTTAAGAGGTTGAGTTTTCCCAGTCATAATCAATATATGTGAAGGAACAAAATTTTATGAAAAAAATGAAAAAGACGAGAATACTATTTTTCAACTTTGATTGTGCACCATAGACTAGGGATGATTTCCTCCCAAATCACTAAATGATCTTACCAATGTTTTTCTTGGCTTAATACTATTTTGTGTGGGCATGTAGGTGGCACATAGAATAGAGCACCAGCCCTGGAGTCAGAAGGACCTGAGTTCAAATCTGAGCAAAGACACTTAACACTCACTAGTTGTATGACCTTGGGAAAGTCACTTAACCCCAATTGCCCCGACTTCCCCCCTCCAAAAAAAAAATGTTTTGTGACCATTTTAAAATTCCATTTAGAATGGAAAAATATATTTTCTTTTATTTATTTTAAATAGTATTATCCCAATTAAATGCAAAGCTGGTTTTTAAGATTCATTAAAAAAACTGAATTCCAAATTTTCTCCTTCCCTCCCCCTTCTCCCCTCTAAGACAGGTAGCAATTTGATATATATAATATATGTGCAATCATGTAAACCATATTTCCATATTAGTCATGTCATGAAAAAAGAAAAACAAAAAGAATAAAACCACAATTTTAAAATGAAAATAGTAGGCTTTGATCTGCATTCAGATTTTATCAATTTTTTCTCTGGAAGTGGATAACATTTTCCATTGAGTCACTGGAATTGTTTTGGATCATTATATTGCTGAGAAAAGCTATCCTTCATAGCTGATCATCATGCAATATCACTGTTACTATGTACAATGTTCTCCTGGTTCTGCTTACTTCACTCAGCATCAGTTCATGTAAATTTTTTCAGGTTATTCTGAAATACTTCTGCTTGTCATTTCTCATAGCATAATAGTTTTCCATTGCATTCATATGCCACAACTTCTTCAGTTATTCCTCAATTGATGGATAGGTCCTCAATTTCCAATTCTCTGTCACCATAAAAAAACTACTATAAACATTTTTTAACATTTGTCCTTTTCTCTTTTTTTTATGATCCCTTTGGGATACAGACATAGTAGAGGTATTGCTGAATCAAATTGTATGCAAAGTTGCATTGTGATTTTGGTATAGATCCAAATTGTTCTCCAGGATGGGAGAATCAGTTCACACCTCCACCAATAGTGCATTAGTGTCCCAATTTTCCCACATCCCCTTTAACACATCATTTTTCTTTTCTAACATATTAACCAATCTGATAGTTATAAGGTGGTACCTCAGACTTGTTTTAATTTGCATTTTTCTAATCAATAGTGAATTAGAGCATTTTTTTATATGACTATAGATAAGTTTGATTTGGAAGAAGATATTTTAGCTGATTGAATTCCACCATATGATTCATTTGAACTTCACTAAAATCTTATATCTTTGCATCATGTTTAGGCTGGTAAAAGCAATAGGTTTATATGTGAAAATTTAAACAAACAAGTTTGAACTTCGATATTGTACATGGCGAAAAAAATGAAACAAATTAGCTTCAGGACAAACTTCTCTAAAAGGCAACTTCAAAATAATATTTTTTCCATTGAAAGTTCTTTTCTGAAATTGGAGGCTGAGAAAAAATATTATTCCTAGTCATTATGCCCAATTTTTGTTTTCAGTTTGAATCCTTTTTTACCCCCAAAAGATGTCCTTTGAAATTGTGTCTGTGGGTGTCCAAATGCAGTAGCCAAACAAAGGACTGACAACTCTACTTTCCCCAAAATGTTCAGGGCAGCCTGGACTTGTGGTAGAAGTCAGCTCACATATCTTCAAAAGTGTGTTTCATCTGGAGCTGTTTGGATTCAGAGAAAATTTTTAAGTATATGTCACTGAGCACTGTCTAAAACTGTTTCAGTGAGTGTCATCTGAGTCCATTGTGGAACCAGCCCACTTGGTTTGTGGAAGGATCAGTCTCTATGACACTCTCTTCCCTATTCCTGATCATAACATATATCTACAGAAGGAATCCTTCCAGGCAAGTATTTATAATTTGCAGCATCCAGAATTTTACCTTTCCTACTTATAAGGGAAGGTGTGTGTGTGTGCAGGGAAGAAAGGTATTGTTGAGCTGTAGAATTATATTTACTGAGATTGCCCACTCAATTAAAATATCTCCTTGAGGAAGTGTAATGGTAATGTAATTTGAATTTGAAGATCCCTTTATGTTGGCAAAGGTACTCAGCACTTAATAATTGATTAAGCCTCTGGTGGGGAAACAGAAGGGAAACTCCTGTCTCCTGTTGCTGATGTAACAGGAAGGGGTTGCCTGAAACAGGAAGCTAATTTTGTGTGTATATAAGAAAAGTTGCACAGAGGGAGAGGGAGATTTTCTCAGAACAGGATCTGTGGAGGCTGAAGAGGAAAGCCCCTCCCCGGTTTGAGAGAATGATTTTGATTTTGAAAACATGGATGGAGTGATTTTTGATTTTGGGAACCAGCTGAAACTTCTGATGAGTCAGAGGGCCAGCCTGAGTTGCTGAGGTTGATAAGGATTTCTGAGGGCCAGCCAGAGCTGCCAAGGGACTGAGGAAGCATGATTATGATGCTTGTAACTTTGTCTGAACCTGTTTGTGGCTTTGTTAAGCCTTGACTTCCTGGGAACAGATACTGTTCAGGATTTGAAATGGACTGGGTTCTGTGAAATTCAGTGTGGAGCAGGACCTACATGGAGAGCTAGACTCTGGGAGCTGTCTGCCTTTGAACCCAGGTGACAGTTTGATGAATCCAGGTAAGATCTGGGACTATGGAAGGGGGTCCAGGGAATCTGAAAAACTACCAGAGTCAAGATGAAAGAAGACTTTACTTGGATACTGTGTACTGACTGAGAAATTGTAAATTTATTAGTGACCTAGGGGTGGAGGGTCTGTAGTTTCTAATGATTGAATAGTGAATAATGAAGGATGATTGATTGACTAAATGATTGTACTTAGTGAGTAATGTCCCATGAGTGGACAACTTTGACTATTGTACTTTGTGATTGAATTAAGGATTTTGTGAATGCTTGAGTTACTAAATGATTGTTCCTTCTTCAAAACTTTGTGCCCACTGTAGTGGAAACTATGTGGCCATTTTCTGTGATAAATTGTTGTGAATGCTGCATTTTGATTATCTGTGATAAGTTGTAATATTGTGAATGCTGTACCTTGATTTCTGTGAAGGTTTTGCTTTGATTTGTTATGGAATAAATAGAGTGTTCACTATGCTGTGTAATCAGAACCTTAAATGCTGTTTGCAGTAGCATTCTTCTGAAAACCTATTAGTGCTTGGCTTTACAGTAAGTGATTGGAGTTAGCATGCTTTAGATCTCAGGAATTATTAGCCTGGTGGTCTGTGAACTTTTGAACAAATTTTGATAACTGTATTTCAATATTATTGGTTTTCTTTGTATTCTTTTGTATTCTTTGTATTTGTATTTGTATTCTTTGTATTTATTTTATACCTTTAAAAAATATTATACTGAGGGCTCCATAGGACATGCAAGAGTTCTAAAGGGGTTTATGATAGAAAAACTTTAAGAATCTCTTGGAGTTTGTTCACCCACTCAAATTTACTTGTGTTTAGATGTTCTTTTGGATTTTCTGTCTAGTATTAAATAAAGGTCTTAGAGAACCAAGTCAAATCATTTCACTGTGGACCTCTTTACATTAGTCAGAGAAGAAAGAAATTCTATTCTTAGCTCCTCACTGGTGATGTGATTGTATTGGGGCACTTGGTGACATCATCTTATTTTGGGGTGTTCCATTTTCTGACTTCTCTTTTCTTCCTGAGTCCCAATTAGAACCAAATTCCTTTAGATAGCCCTGGAAATGACTCTGATTATTTCTTTCATCAATGCAAATTATTCTGTCCTAATCCTCTGGGCCCCAGAGTCATTTTTAGAGTGGTAACTCTTTAAATTAGAGATTTCTAATCCTGAAGTTTGAAGCCTTGCTCCAAATAAATAGCCCCACTTAAATCGAGTCAGAGAAACTCAGCCTGCATCCCTCTCTCCATGACACTGAAACATTTTCTAGTAAGTCATAATTTAGGCTTTCATTAAGGGAAAGGGGAGGGGGAAGGATCTAAATTAAAAATATCCCAGCCAAGTCATTCCCAGCAGCAATAAGCCAACTCTCTGCCAGCTAAACAAGAGAGGCTGCTCAACTGCTAACAGTGAGTCTGTTTTCTCTCAGGTTACACCACAATTAATTTGAAATTTCTACTTACAAAGTAAAGGGAGGGAATAAAATAATCCCAATTTACTTTTTTTTTTAATAAAAAGCTTGAGTGAAAAGGGTCCATAGGGAAGCCTCATTGCAAACCAGGGCCTGGGTAATTTTGTTATGAGGAGAAGCTGCCTTTTAAAATGCACAGTTACAGGGTAGCCCAGTGTCTCTTTTCATAATGCTTCCTTTGGGCTTAAGCTCCTTTCAACTTTTAATTTTTGTTGCAAAAAAAAGAGACAGGTTTGGTCTTGTGAAGCAGGTCTATTTATTGCCTTAAAAAACAAATAAGGAGGGAATTATTCCAAGGCATTGGGAAGCACTGATGACAAGGGGTTCACTGAGTGGTAGAAGAAATGAAGGGAAGATTATAAGAATGCCATTAAGTGAAATAAAAAAAAAGTTGGAAAAGGACCTTGATGATGTCTTAAAATCAAACATGGTAAATATTCTACATTTTCCCCAGAAATGGTGTGTGTTGGGGGGGAAGGGTGAAGGAGGAGAATTTTTCCCAGAGAGGTAGATAAATGTGGTAAAAACAAGATTTCAGGTCTGAGGACCTTGTTCAAATCCTGTTTCTTCTTCTAACTTGTGATTTTGGGCAAGTGGGAAATTTACTTCTTCAGTCTTCTGTTTTTTTTTTTTTTATCTATAAAGCTGCTACTTGCCATACTCTTTCCTTCTTTCCTTCCTTCCTTCCTTCCTTCCTTCCTTCCTTCCTTCCTTCCTTCCTTCCTTCCTTTCTTCCTCTCTTTTTGTTTTTCTCTCTATTACTTCTTTTTCTTCTTCTTCTCCTCCTTCTCCTCACCCTCCTCTTCCTCCTTGTCCTCGTCCTCCTCGTCCTCGTCCTCGTCCTCGTCCTCCTTGTCTTCCTCCTCCTCCTCCTCCTCCTCCTCCTCCTCCTTCTCCTTCTCCTTCTCCTTCTTCTTCTTCTTCTTCTTCTTCTTCTTCTTCTTCTTCTTCTTCTTCTTCTTCGTGTCTTTGTTCTTCCTCTACTACTTCTATGTAGTACCCAACAAAATGATCCATTATTCAAAATCAAGGTATCCTCATCTGAAAGAACATGAGAATGATAGAAACTGAGGTCTAGGAGTAAGTGACTCAGAGCGAGTAGACCTAAAGGGAAAGTCATGTATATGATGCAGATTATTCTCTAAAGTGCTTGGATTCTTATGATTCCTACCAACTTGTAATCTCAAAACCTATGATTCAGTCCTCATTAGTGAAATGTGAACATTGCTCCCATTATTCATTAGATTTTAGTTCAATTTGATTCCATAACCATTTAGCAAAGTTCAATGATTATGTACCAAATTTTGTATTAGATATTAAAGATAAAAGAACAAAAATAAAAATATTTTATTCCCTCAGAGATTGTAAAATTGGAAAGCACTTTAGTGTTACCAGTTGATTCTTACAATAACTCTGGGAATTAAGTGCTCTTAATATTTCAATTTTACAGATTAGAAAAGATCAAGGTAAAGTTACTTGTCCAGAATCACACAGTTAAGAAGTATCTGAAAGCTATTTAGTCTGACTCTAGGTCCACTCTATAACCTTGGTGCCTCTTACATTTCAAAGAGGCTAAACCACATATAAATAAATGCAAAATATATACAAATGCAAACACACACACACAGAGGCAAAAACCAGGTAAATAAATGCAAAATTTACTTTTTTAAAATAACAAGCAATTTGAAGAACTAGAAGTCAGAGTAAATCACTTAGAATTGACAAGATTAGCCTTTTTTGTTGTATAAAACACCTTGTTCCGTGGCACTTGAGGAGAATTTTAAAGTGAGGTAGGGATTACTAAATATGGAATTCATGAAGGAGAATATTCCAGGTAAAGGGGACAGGTGGTGCAAAAGGCATAGATGTGGGAGATAGAGCGTTGTATATGAGTAATAGCACAGTCAAGTTTTGTTGGACTATAAAGTACATTCAGTAAAGTAATATATAATAACCTTTGAAAGGTAAGCTGAAGACAGGTTGTGAAAAGCTTTAAATGACAGATGAGTTTCTGTTTTCTTCTAGGGGAATTAGGGAGCAATTGAGCTGGGGAGTGACATCAGACCTTTGTTTTAAGAATACCAATTTGCACCAGTAGTGTGAAGAGTACATCGAAGAAGAGCAAATTGTAAGTATGTGAGTAGAGAGAAGAGAATAATGAGATATGTTGTGGACAGAGAATTATGAAACCAAGACTGATTGAAAATAAATGGAATGAGGTAAAGGAAACAATTGAGGATGATTCTGATTTTGAAAACATGGGTGACTAGAAGGATAGTGATGTCAGAATAAAGATATTAGGAAAAGGTATAGGTTCTGGTCAGAAGATAATTAATTTTGTTTAGGGCCTAACATCTAGGTAGAGATGCTTAAGAGTCAGTTTGAGATACAGAACTCTTCTCAGAAGAGACATGAAGATGTATATTTAGATTTGAAATCATCTGCATCAATATTATGATCGAGCTCAGTGGAGTTATAGAAAACATTGAATGAGATTAGAGAGAGAAAAAAAGGATAACCTAGGCAAGAATCCTGGGTTCACATGCCAATATGTATATGCACAGGGGAAGGAATTTGATGTACATTTAGCAAAGACAACTAAGAAGACACATAGGTAAGAAAACCATAAACATTCACCATGCATCTATAGATCTAGCGTGCAATATCTCACTAAGAGAATCCCTATCCCTATCTATCCCAGTTAATGTTCTTCAACTTAAATTATTACAAATATACTATTCCTCCCTAAAAGTTATAGGATTAAAATATGACATGAAAAATTTGTTCTCTTCAATGTAGAGTAAGGCATTCATCCTTGGCTGTTGGGGAGTGCATTCTGAATAAGAAGGGAAAGAATTGAAGAAAGAATAGTTTAAATACTTTTCATACTGAAATGAATTGACCTTTTGCAATTTTGTTGAAAAGTCTGGATGGTTTAGATCAGTTGGGATTATAGAATCATCTGAACAAAACAATAAAATTGGAAGAAATGTTAGAGGACATCTGGCCCAACTTATTGCCCAATGGATGGATTAGTTTTACAACATCCAGCTTGATTGGAGCATAGAGTACGTGAAGGTGATTAGCGTCAAATAAGGCTAGAAAACTTGATTCTAACCATAGAATGAATGAGCTTAAATTATTAGTAAAAGAGTTTTTATCTGATCTTGAGAGTAGTAAGAATCTATGGAAGGATTTTGATCAGAGAATCAACATAGCTTGCTTATTAAATGTCTACATGCAAAGAATACATTTACTTTATAAGGTAGCTCATTCCATTTTTGGATAAATCAGAAAATTATTATTTTGAACTGGAATCTATCTATTTTCCTGCAATTTCTTTCACTGGTCCAACATCTCCCTCTCTGGAACCAAATAGAATGATTTGAATCCTTCTTCTTCATTCAACCCAATGGATGTTTACATATACTTATGTCACTTATGTCATACTTATGTCAAGTTATACATATTCAGTGCTTTTAATTATCCCACATATAACATTGTCTTGTTTGATTTCTTCTAAATATTCTTCATTTTATCAATGTTTCTCTAAAATGTGCCTCCCAAATCTAAAAATAATAGATTATATTTGAATATAACATAAAATTGGGTTATGACTTCCCTAAACCTAAAATCACATGAATATTTATATGGCACTTTAGCAATTGAAAAGATAATTATATACATACTCTTTGATGTTTCCTAGAACTATGTGATATAGATGATGTATACATTATTGTTTCTGTCATACAAATAAGGAAACTGAAGCTTAAAGAGACTGACTTTTCTATAGCCACACAACTAGTAAGTATAAGAGATAGGATTTGAACTCTGTTGTCTCCCTGATTCTAAGTCTAGAGTGTTATTTTTCTTTCATAAGCCACCTCAACTTGTTCATTCCTATTGATTTATGATTTATTAAAATAATTAGATTAGGATTAATTAGCAACTGGACTTTTGATTTTATAATTATGTCTTTTTTGCCCACTCAATGAGCTATCTAGTCACATCTCATTCATTCTTTAATTGCACAGCTTTTTAAAAAATGATCAATTCCATGACTTTGTATTCATCTTCACTAAATGTCATGTTGCTGGATATTTAAGTTTACTTCATTGTCCATGTTTGTATATATGTATGTATGTATGTGTATGCACGTACATGTACATGTATGTATATGTGTATACATGTATGCTGTGTACTCACATATATACACACATACACAGCAGCACACACATATATACATGCATGCATACATAACATATATACACACATACATATATAACTTAGTGCTGTCATTTAATGCATTAATTTTCTCTCTCAATTCCAACGCATATAGCAATATAGTAAGGAAGCTATATGTGACTATGTTATTTCCTTGCTCAAAAACCTTCTATCTATCACTATGTGCCCTTAGGATAGGATAAAAATCATTTATCCTAGAAATTTAAGATCCTCCACTATGTGGTAGGAATCTAGTTTTCCAGCTTCATTTCATTTTACTTTTAGGTATTCTGTGCCCTAGGAAAATTGGATTATAAATTGTGCTATGGTGTTATCCAATCATCTTCCACCTCAATGTATTCATACATGCCACCACTACTACCCATGCTTGAGATGTGTTAACCTAGCCTCTCTCTTTTGAAATTATTTTATTTCTCTGAGTCAGCTCAGGTGTCACCTCTCCCACGAAGTTTTCTATGATTTTCCCTAATTGAATATGTTCTCTTTTTCAAATTTTCAGTCTCTAGTTTTCTCCTTTTTTTGCTATTGAGCTCTACCTTGGATTACCCTTATTTATGTATATATTACTTCCTCCTTCCTTAGTAGATTATAATATCCTTGAGGATAAGAATCATGTATTTTTTTAAACTGTATTTCCCCATCCCCTACCTCAGTACCTTTAATACAGTAGGTAATTAAAATATTTATTGAATGCCAAACAGAACAGAGAGAAGGCCAAACCTAGTTTCATATAATTAGAGTCTCTCTTTCTGTTACCATTGAACAATTAATGGTATGTGTGCCCAGTATTTATCCAGTGATGACTTTATCTTTTTACACCGTCATCTAGCTTTTATTTCTTCACCTTGTTTACAAGGACATCATGAGATAATTTGCCAAATACTTTGCTGAATTGTAAGGATGTACTGTTTCTATGGGATTTTGTAATCTACCCCTTGTGCTAGTACTGACTTTTTCCCGGAATGCTACATGAATGAGGCAGAGATGGGGTACTTCAGAATCTAACTCTGAGACAAGATGTAAAACAACCTACCCCATTTCAAATTCTCATCCTCATTCATTGTCTTTCTATCCTAGAGACAGCTGTCCTATTCTCTATGGTTACCCTCAAAGAAACATTAATGAACAGGTTTTTGTCTCATGGTCCATTTGCTCCCAGAAAACATTAAGATGATACAAGAGACAATGGTGTAGTAGAAACAGCATTGCATTTGTTGTCAGAGAACCTGGCTTCATTTTCTAGTTCTGCTACTTGGCAAATTATTCAAGAGATGAATGGGAGACTCACCAATCAGCTTTTTTTTTTTTAATTGTACAATATCAGAATATAAGAGCATGTCGCAGGCTTGTAAATAATGTCAGGAGTGTTAAGGTTCAGAATCAACTAAGCTTAGTGAGAGAAGCTAAGGACAACAGAGGCAGGGTTGGTGGTAGTTCTATTGGGAGAAAAAAAAAAGAAAGCATGAACCAAAGGACAGGACCTCTACTTAGGATGGTTGGGAAAATAATAAATGAAAACAGAGATAAACCAGAACTGTTCAAATCTTACTTTGTTTCTGTTTTCTATGCCAGGGAGAAGCACTTGTGCACTAGAAGTGACAAAACAAAACTGGCTAACAGAGAGTTGATATCCAAGATAAATTAAGAGACAGCTAAGTATCTATTTTCCTTTAGTGAATTCAGCTCCCCTTGCTAAGATGAACTATAACCTCAGGTGCTAAAATATAGGGGGAATGTGTTTAATAAGAGACTATTAGTAGTACTTAAAAGATTATGAAAATAGGAAAAGTATCCAATTATTAGAGAAGGGCATATGTTGTTTCAAATTTTAAACAAAGGAAGAGTAAAAAAATCCAAAAACTATATAGGCTAGTTAGTTTGATTGCTAGGAAAATTCTTAAATGCTCATTAAAAATATGGTTGATGGATATCTTAAAAGGAAGCAGTAGTTACAAAGAGCTGTCATGACTTCATCAAGAAAAGATTATATCAATATAGCCTTATTTCAATTTGTGACAGAGTTACCAAACTAGTAGGTGAGGGGGTAGTAGTAGTATAAATATAGTTTGTTCATATTTAGATTTGACCAAAAAACATGGATAACATATATAATATTATTCATGTAGAGAAAGTGAAGTGATGTGGAATAGGTGATAATGAAATTAAATGGATTTTGTACATCTTTAGATCACAGGACTAAAAGAGGAATTGTTAATAGGCCAATATGAGCATGGCAGATGAGTTCAAGTAGTGTACCCATGGATCTCTGCTTGACCTTGTGCTGTTTAAGATTTTTATCGGTGGCTTGGAAAAGGTATAACTGTTGCATTCATCTAATTTTCAAGTGACACGAAACTGGGATGGATAGCAAATACACTGAGTGACAAGATTAGAATCTAAAAAATTTCTTGACAAGCTACAGCATTGGACTGAATCTAATAAGATGAAATTCAGTAGGAAAAAAGTCTTTCACTTAGGCTAAAAAAAAGTCAACTTCCAAAATATAGACTCAAGAGGCATGCTTAAAAAGTGTTTTTTTTTCCTGAAAAACATATCCAGGAAATTTAATGGACCATAAACTCAATATGAAGCAGCAGTTTGATACAGCAGCTTAAAATATAGCATGAACTTGGACTCCGTTAATAGAAGTTTAGCTTGCAGGAATTAAAAACAAAAGTATTATAGTTAGATCATATATGGAATACTGTGTTCATTTGGGGGAATTAGCTTTTAGAAAGGATATTGATCAAATGAAGAGTGTCCAAAGTGGTGAGGGAGGCTTTCAGGGTGGTGAAAGACCTCAATTCAATATCACATGAAGTCTAGTAGAAAGAATTAGACATATTTAGCCTGGAGAAGAAGAAACACAGAAGGTACATGACAGCTGTGTTCAGTTATTTGAAGGACTTATATATGGAAGAAGAATTATATTTGTTCTGTTTCATTCCAGAGCACAGAACTAGAAGCAACAAGCAGAAGTTTTATAGATAAACTTACAAGTTTTATGTCAGCAAAGACTTCCTAAAAAACTTTGGATTAGAGATCCTTTTACTTTAAGAAAAAGGGAACATGAAGAATATAAAGAAGCAGATATAAATATAATAATCATATAATCATATATAATAATAATAAATATAAAGGGAAAATTTATAAAATTATGCCAAATGAAGTAAAAGAAACCAGAAAATAATCTGTACAATATCTACAGCAACACAAATGGAAAGAACAAAAAGAACAAAAGGAAAGAAACAAATGGAAAGAATAAAAAAGTTGTCTAAACTCATCTACATAGTTATAAGGACAAACTTGGGACTGAATAAGCAATATAGATCATATGTCCCCAAACTGGGGACTTTATGGATCTCTATATCTAATGTCATATTTGTGTGATGTGTTATTTAATTTTATTGACTCCACATATATATGATGATTCTCTGGGTGGGAGAAGGGAAAGATATATTGAGAAATAAAAGTGATTAATTTTTTAAATATAGTTGATTAAAAGAAAAATGGGTTGCTTTGAGAGGTGGTGGGTTCTCCTTCCTTGGAGGCCTTTAAGCAGAAGCTAGATGGCCCTGTTTCTGCCATATTATAGTGTGGGTGGGTATGGATGGGACTAAGTGATTCCTGAGGCCTCCCTTCAACTTTCATATTCTGTGGTTCTGTGATCTATCTTTTCTACAACTCACTTTCCTTATCTATAAAATTAATGGTTTGGAATAAATACTCTTTAAGATGCCTTCTAGCTCTTATTCCATGAAAATCTCCTTGGACTCAACCTAAGTAGTTAGGTTTCATGGGAATAAAATAAAGTTATATTATAGGGTAAGAGGAGGAGAGTCTCCAAACACAATGATAAGTGGAGCCTCTGTTTCATAAAGTCCTGCAAAGGTAGTTCAGTGGCCATAGAACTAAATGTAGAGTTAGAAGATTTGAATTTTAAATCTTATCTTTGCTGCTCACTGTTTGTGTGAATTTGTGTAGGTCTCTAAACCTCTCTGGGTATTGGTGACCTCATGAGAATGAAAAATGATAGTATTGGAACTTTTAAAGACTTAAGAAATCTGATCGACACAATGACTGCGCATGATTTCAGAGGATCAGTGATGTAAAAGGCTACCTTTACTTAAGAGAAAATCGATGGATTCAATGTACAGAATGAAATATACATTTTTGGTCATGGACAATGTGGAAATTTGTTTTGCTTGTCTATACATATTTGTAACAAGTTTCTTTTTCTGTTTTTCAATTAGGTATGAGAATATCCGTACCCAATTAGTAAAAAAAAAAAAACAAATTAATTAAAAAATAATAAAATGAAGTCTAGCACTTTTATAATATACTCATACATATGTTTTTAATGTGTTGAATTAATTGATTTCTGAGGTCTCTTCCAACTCTAATTCTTTGTCTCAAGAATATGAGAAATACATTTCTATGTGCTTCTTTGTTCTTGTGCTTTGAAAATCTATATTATCATTGGTGTTGGCATTCACATCAAATATAATGAGCACTCATCTGCCTGACCTGAATTTTGATCAACCTACATCATAACCAAACTGCAGCATATAGGGCCCATGTCTCAGAATGTTACATGTAAGTCATATTTCAATATCTCATCATGCAATGAAGATGGATCCAGGTTGTTGAAAGCTATGACAATTGACTAAAAGACCAGCGGAATGGAAAGACTTTCAGTTCAGCCCCACTGAAAAAGTATATTTCTGTTATCTAAGGCTGGTTGCATGGTGAAAAGGGTCATCACTTTTGTGGTCACCAGATGATCAATGTGGTAGCTATAGAAATTCTAATGAGATTAACTACTAAGGAAAGCAAATTTTGCCAGTGGGTGTGTGTGTGTGTGTGTGTCTGTGTGTGTGTAAATTGCCCCATGCACACATCCCTTCACCAGCACTGGCATATTCAACTGCCATAATTTTCAACAACCCAGAGCCATCTCCATTGTATAATGAGGCATTGGAATATATAACATTCTAAGACATGGGCCCTAAATGCTGCAGTTTGGTAATGATGTTGGTTGGTCAAAATCCTGGCCAGGCAGATGATTGTCCATTATATATGATGGCACCTGCCTAAATTGTCGGATCTAATTTTTAGTCCTCTATTTTCCAATTGGTCTAATCATATTTTTCAATCAATATGCTCAACTTTGCACAGGAGCTATAAACTTTCTATGTTGCTTATCATTTATCCTGCAAAGGTGATGGATAGTTTTGAAGATCTCATGAGTCAACCAAAATTATCTATTGGAATTCCCCACTATGAGTAATACCTGGTTATAGATAGTGTCAGACTGTGACAGAAGATGACTAACTGGCTGAATTTGGCTTCTTTTGTCTGCAGTGGCATGAATTTTCTGTTCCTAATTGGGCTGCCTCATTTGTGGTGTCCTCACTCACATGCTTTCTCAATGTAGAAATTGTCATGGGATCCTTTATCAAACATCTTAGTTATCAGCAAACCCCTTCAATCACCATTCTCTAGCTTCATTTTAACAGACAGACATTTCTGCGGCCTGAACCACAAAACTCAATCCAGGAAATATTCAACTATCATGTAATCAAATAACTACTTACCATATAATAAAGGTAATGATTTAGGTTTTTTTTTCATTCCATTAAAACAAGGTACCTCACAAAAAGGAATCATTTCAAAGAAGAAATTCTTTTTAAATTTTCTTTTCTTTTTCTTTTTTCTTTCTTTCTTTCTTTCTTTCTTTCTTTCTTTCTTTCTTTCTTTCTTTCTTTCTTTCTTTCTTTTTTGCTTTTTGGAGGGGGGAAGGCAGAACAATTGGGGCAAAGAAGAAATTCTAAGGGAAATTTTGTAAGATATTCAGAAATGTCAACTGTACCTTTTGAAAAGAATATCTTGTTTTCTTAAAAAATTTTTTTACAGTCTTCTAGGAATCGGGGGAAAGTTATCCATCTGCTGCCTTTCTCCGGGATCACATCTACTCATTCCCAAAGGTATATTTATATTATTGAAAAAAAAAAACTATCAACATTCTAAATGTAAGCTCTTCAGAGTTTGTAAAGGAAGTCTACAAGGATAGATGACCTGGCAAACTCCAAATGTGTTGATCAGCAATTGTCAAAAGAAAGGTGTAGGTACTGTTGATTCAGAATGTTAACTCCTTAGACATTGGTCCATCTTGGAAAGAACTAAATTAGGACTATTTTGACCAGTGATAGCACACAGTCTAATACTGGTCAGTCAAGCAATCCATAAAAAATTCTTAAGTGCCTACTATATTCTAGGTAATATGGAAGGTGATGGTAGTATAATGCTATTTCATTTTATCCCAGAATTTTGGAAAGCATATTTAAGAAAGTAGAAACTCTATATTTCTGGGGCAGCTAGGTGGTGCAGTGAGTAGAACACTGGCCCTAGAGTCAGAGAGACCTGAGTCTTTGGAAAACTGGAAATTGTTCTGAAGGAAAGAGCAGTCAACCAGCCAATATATGATAATACTGGCTGAACTTTTATCATGGAAGTCCATTATTAGTAAGAATCTATAATACTAAAATATTTCAATAGGTCTATCATCTCAGTAATGCAGATAATCCTTCCAGTGGTGTGGATTGTAACCCATTTATGCCTACTTGCTTATCATTTGTGCTTTTCCACTCCCTTCAATAAACCTTCCATATGTCATATGTCACCATACCAAATAATAGAGTTCTTTCATGTTAGAATTCTTGACAGTATGTAATTACCAATAAAAAAACATAGACATTTATTTAAATTTTCTTTCTTAGAATATAACCAGTCTACCACATTTTCTACTGTTAATATTAGTAGAATTATTACCATCACATATCTCTAATGTTATCATTTACATGACTCTCAAGTTATCCTTCACTGCACATGATGCAATCAGCTCACCTCTATCATGTTTTTTTTTTCTTTCCTTGTAAACCCATCACTTAGTTCAGTGCTTGACACATAGTAGGTTCTTAAGAAATGTTTTTTTATTGGCTTGCCAACCTCTTTCTGGCCTTTTGGTTGACCTGTAACTTTAATTTCAGATAATGTTATACTACATATCTCATAGTCATACAGGAATGCCAGAGACAACTAAGTGGTGTAATGTAGACAACAATGGATCTGGAATAAAGAAGACTTGAGTTCAAATCCAGCTTCATGTACTTATTAACTGTGTGACCCTGAGCAAATTGTTCAACCTCAATTTGTCTTGGTCTCCTCATCTAGAAATTGGTCATAATAATAAGAGCATCCATCTCCTAGGGTTCTTGTTAGGTATCATGAGTGAAAGATGAAATGGTTGAGGAAACAAAAGTTCAGCCTCTCAAGTGTATAAATTTGTTAAGCAATACATCTCAATTGCCTATGAAATTGGTACCAGCTCCTTTCCTCAGCTTAGTATAATGGCAAGCACCTTGTTTCAGCTATTGAATTAACACCTTTTTTCCCTTCAAGTTTCTTTTGAGCCTTGTATCAAGTCTGTTAAGAAACAGAATGTGGGAACCCCACAACTTATGAACCTTAGAACTCCTGGGGAGGAGCTAATGACCATATATAAGGAGAACCCCAGGTTACAGAAAGTAGAACTGAAAAGAGGGCTCTTGTGGTGGCAGAGTCAAGAAGGAGAAAACTGGTGGTATCTTGGCACTCTGTTTGTCTGCTCTGTTGGTGCTGATGTTTATTTGTGATACTTTGTACAGAAGCCCTGGGACCTTACTGGAAGCACTGAAAGAAGATTTTCTGGTTGTATGTTTATAGAAGTAGTGGAGGAGGGTTTTGGAGATCTTGGGACTTTACTGATGATTTGTGCTGACTTCTTGGACCTTGTTTTGGGTCTGTCTTGATTTCCCATGTTGATAATTTCTGTCGATTTCTCAGACCTTGTTGGTGGGTCTGAGTTGATTTCACAGGCAGATAGTGAATTGATGATAGTGCTGGCAATCTGAATGAATATTATTGTGGCTCTGTTAAGCTTCGTCTTCCCAGAAACAGGAACTGTGAAGGATTTGAGGTGGACTGGACACTGTGAGCTTCAATATTGAATAGGAACTGAATGAAGAAGTGGATAAGGAGCTGGACAAGGAACTGGAAGCTGCCTGCCTTTGAATTCAGGTGACAGCTAGAGCTGGGACCATGGAAGAGGAACCATGGAAGCTAAGAGCCATCCTCAAGTCAAGCTGAAAGAAGACTTTACTTGGATACTGTTTACTGACTGAGAAGATTATGATTTACTGTGACCTAGGGGTGGAGAACTGTATCTTTTGTACTTTGTGACTGAATTAAGGATTTTGTGACTGACTAAATAATTATACTTTGTTCAAAACTATGTGACCTCTGTGGTGAAAACTACATGGCCATTTTAGTGATAAATTATTGTGAATGCTGTATTTTGATTTTCTTTGATAAGTTGTAACATTGTGAATGCTATACCTTGATTTTCTGTGAATGTTTTGCTTTGATTTGTTATTGAATAAATAGACTGTTTACTGTGCTGTGTAATCAGAACCTTGAAAAGCTGTTCACAGCAGCATTCTTCTGGAAAGCTGCTCATGCTTGGCTTTGCACTTAGGACTGGACTCCAAATATAGGAGGAGACAGACTTTTATACATGAAAAACTATTAATCAAGTAAGGCTACATAGGGTTAAGTGAGATAATATTTGTAAAATGCTTGTCAAACTGCACAATATAAATGTTAGTTATCATTGTTGTTATTGTCCTTATTATTATTAGAATATTTATGTTATTGATTGTTGTTGCTAAATATTGATATTGTTAAATGTTAAAAAAAATATGAGTGTTTTACAAAGAAATTTGGGGTCATTAAATATAAATGTGGGGTTGAAACCACCCCAACTCATTTTAAGTATGATTCCTTAACAGGTGAGAATATGATTCAATCAATTTATTAAAACTACTTAGAAAAAAAAACCCAAAACCAAAATTTCAATTAGAATTGTGCTGCACAAGAATTATGCTCAGATAAGCTGAGGAAACTTGACCATGCCTTAGAGACCTTCTATGAATTGTCAAAGGAGTTGAGAAAGAAGGAATTTAAAATAATAATAATAATAACAATAATAATATGACTTTCCAGTACATTCTAATAGAGGGGAGGAAGGAAAAACATAGGTTTCAATGTGGTTCAGGTTTATTCCCCTATCTACTTTGAATGAAAAAGTACCTTCTAGCTTCAAAGTGTCTGGAAGGTGTTGGATTTCCCATCCCATTGGTTTCTGTGTTATCTCTGGATCAGCTTAGGGCTGTGTCTGTATCTTGTGGGGGCATGTAACTTTTGGGGAAATATTTCATACCAATTGGTATTATTGGAATAAGTGCTTCTCAACTAATAATATTTGAGAAAGCATACAAGTTGGGGCTCGAGCCAATTGCATTAGAGAAAGCTGCCTCAAGTCCCCTCGGGGAATCCCTAAAATCGTGAGGGTAAGGTGTTGCCAAAATAGCTCTGGGAATCAAATCAATTTAACTTATAATTAGGATAAGGATATCTGAGAGCATAAATAACTATAAAACTATTATGCAATTTCCCTAATGTAATTTGCTTTATTCTCCTTCTACTCAATACCGGTTTCAGTTTATTATCCATCTGAGATGTCTGTTCAAAACATATATACTGATGAACTAGTTCTTTGCTCTGTCCATTAAACAGTCTTTCATGGTCTGGATGATCAGGATTTTTAATACATTTGGATTATTCTGTGAGAATAGCTAACTGAATCTTTTGTATGATTCTAGATTTCATTTAGGAGGGCTTCCAGCATTCTAGGGATTGGTGCAAGCAAAACAATCCTCTCTAAACAGGAACATCAGGAGATTCTCATCATTTTCTTTTATTTAGACTCTTTTCTGGACATCTTCCACAACAGTATTAAATACCTTTGGTAACCTCACAGTTTCTTCTTTGTGTTTTATTTTGTAATCATAACCAGAGTCATTAAATAGTCTTATGTGTTTTTATATCTTTCACAGACTTTTGTATGATTGTGATACCAGTACATACCAATACTTTATTGGAGAAGAACTTTTAAAGTTGATTTTTTTCCAGCAAATCAATTGTTTTTATAATAAAAAAAATGATTATTATCACAGTGTAATCTTTAGTTTTTTACATCATCCAATCAACTGTGTGACTCCAAAGATGCATGCTATAAAATACTGTTTGACAAGTCCTATCTATTACTTTCTCAAACCTTTATTAAAGAAGATTCTTTCAATTAGTATGTAGGTTATCACAAACAGACACACACATACACACACACACATAGTATAGGGGTCAACAGTTTTCAATATTTCCTTATAGCCTTTGGAGGGGACAATAATAAGGTCTATGATTTTTTTCCAAGAATTTTGTACCCTCCCCTCTTTTATATATTTCAAGAATCAGCTCCTCCATATCCTCAAAAAAAAAAAATGGATTTCCTCCAGTACAGGCCCTCTGTGTGTATACTTGATTTCAATTAGCTACTGTTATTTATTGACCTTTTTTATTCTTCACTGAACACATTGAACACTATGGTTTAGACCATTATCACCTCATATCTGGACTATTGAAATAGCCTACTATAATTGTCTTCTTCCAACTGCAAATCATTTCTCACCCAACTGCCCAAGTGATAAAGAGTACCATTTGGTCATGTCATTCTCCCTATTCTACAAACTGCAATGGCTCCCTATTACCTCCAGAACAAGAAAGTTCTCTTCGGGGGATTTTAAAGCTCCTTGCAATTTCCTCCTATGCTACATTTCCAGACTTCTTATACATTACTTCCCTCCTTGGACTCTATGGTTTCTGTCATACTGACTTTCATAATAAATGCCATTTTGGGCAAACCACAGCTCACCCTTGTTTATAATATATTATTAAAAATAAGTTTGTCTCCATTTTTTTATTGGCACCTTTTGCTATTCCATTAAAGTTTACTTTCTGGGATCAAAATTGATCATCATAATTAGACAAGATTAAGTTTTCTTGTTTTTTCATTTGCATAATTTTAGTTTCTGGGTATATTACTTTTCTGTTTCTAGGTCAATGTCAATTCATGCAAATCTCCCTTTCTTCCTCTGAAATTGTTATTTCTCATAGACAAAAAAAATTCAGTTAAATCAACATATTATATCTTGTTTAGTTATTCCCTATACATAAAATATTACTTTATTTCCAGCTTTTTGCCATCAAAAAGTGTTTTTGTGCATATTTTGTTACATATGAGGCCTTTCCTTTTATTCCTGAACTCGTTGGGGTTTGTGAGTAGCAATAGGGTCTTTATGTCTAGGTCTCTGTGAACATTTAAATTATTTATTTTAAAATAATTCCAATCATTTTCCAGGTTAGATGCATCAACAATGTATCAGCAGTTTAAGGTTCAATTTCATAAAATAACTTTTCATATTTTAACACTTTAACCATAATTTTTCATTATTTAATAATGATATATTTAGCTGATTCTTACATGATGTAAAATAATAAATTATATTTTTGTTAACACTAAGAAAAATATGACAGAGGACATATTTGTTGGAAAAATACTTTAAAACTAGCCTAAACTACAGTTTATGTATATTTTTGTAGAATGTCACTTTATATTTATGATAATGATGTTCTTATGTTTAGTTCATCACAAGCATTTTTAAAACCTAGAATAATTGATACAACTTTTGGAGAAGTCAAGTAGTTCTAGCAATTTTTGTTTTCTTTAATATAAACTTTCATAATTTAATTTAAATGAAAGACTAAAGTTAAATAAAATCTAATGCCTTAATAATGTCATGTATTTGTTTTCCCTAAAAATGGGGGGAATTATTCATGACATGAAGTGTAGAAGTCTTAATTCTCTTTGTCTCTATGTGAGTGGTGAGAAAGAATTGGGAAACTGCCCTAAATTTGTCAAATTGAGAGGAGTAGTGGGTGTCTGTAGGCACAGGCTAATCTAATTATACTTTTGTCTGAAAGTGTGACTCTGGAGCTTCCCAGATTCTATGATTAATCAGTTCACAAGCATTTATTAGGTATGTAAGATATATCTGGCATTGTGCTATGTGCTAGTGATATAAAGACAAAAATGAGCCCAGTTCCTGGATCTCAAGGGCTTATTTTATACTGGATCAAATTAACATTTATAAAGGTAAATAATTACAAATTTTATTTTGGTAAAAATGAAATAGTTTGGGGGAGATGGAAAGAAATGTTAACAATTTAGATAATGCACAACTACAATTTCAGAGGATGAGTAATGAAGAATTTTACCTAATGTCTGACAGATACATAAATGATGGACACATTATGAAGAAAAGAACCACATTTTTATGGATATATTCAATATGAAGATTTCTTTTCTTTGACCATGCATATTTATTACAAAAGCTTCCTTTTTATCATTTTTTCCTCAATGGGAAGGAGTATAAATTATTATTAAACATTAACAAATGGTTACTAGAGAGAAAAATATAAATACTTGTTAATTGAAAAAAAATAAACTTCATTCAGGAGAATCAGGAAAAGGGATCAACAATTTGACTCTTCCCAAATTCTCTTAAGCTATGGAATTTAGAACTGGCTATCAAATTTGACAAATAATATCTGATATTTCCATAGTAGGTTACACTTTTAGGGCAGTTTCCACACAAATCCATGAAGAAAGTAACACAATTGCATTGAACTCACTTCATAGGAAAAGAAACTGAATTTGGCTTGATCTTGGTCATCTCAATAGTAAGTGGCAGGTTTGGGAAATCAAAATCTTTCTCATTCCAAATGTAACAGTCTTTCCATTGGAGCATGCTGTCTCTCAACTTGAGTGGGTATCTGAATAAGTTGGGGTATAGTGGAGATCAGAATCTCCTGATTCTTTGCTCAATATATGGCTTCATAAAGTAAAACTCTCACTTTGCATTTCTTGAACTTAGGCTATGTTTGCAAAAAAAATTTAGTATTCTATGTCAGGATTTTGGAGATAAGAAAAATAAAAAGAAAGAGATTAAAGAAAAAATTATTGATGGTATTAGAGTTCAGCATTAAGAATCTAACATTAATATTAATGTGTGTGCAGAGAATTATATAAGCTTCTGAAGACTTTAAAATACATTTCATTCCAAATCATGAAACAATTATTGCTAAATGAAACCTAGATTTTTGCAAAGTTTTCAGCAGTATCCCATCCGAAAATTTTTTCCCCCCTTTTTTCTTGACTAACTGGGAATGAATTCTCCCCAATGATTCTGATAGAACAGGTTGGCTTTCTCTGATTCAATCATTGGATGGCCAGGACTCTCCTCTTCTCTTTGTCTAGGACATATCATGGGGTAATGATGGCCCAGTTGCATTTTCAGTGAAGGTATATAACTGGAAGCTACAATGATGTTACCCATTTTTCCCCCAACCATTAACCCCATTGGATGGTGCAAAAAGAGAGAAAACCACCTCTTTCTTCTCTCTTCTCAACTAATTTACCCTTATATCCACCCCTTGTCACTTTCATGATCATCGTGTTTTAGGGGAAAAACAATTTCTCCCCCCAAGAGCTGGATATTTCTGATGTATCCAATTGCTTTGACTCAGGAAAATTCAGATTGAAATCAAAATGGTCACCATTGCAATTCATTCACTGACCTAATCTTAAGAGAAAGTTTCTGGCTCTGGGTTTTATTTTTATGATGTTCAAATATTTATGTATAGCTTTTTTTCTATGTTGGGTAGTTTCATTAAAGATGAAGTGTTTATAGGCTTCATATTCTCTCGGAGAAACTCTTTAATGTACAAAATCACACTTGAGAAAGCAGCATTAGACTGCTGTAGCTCAGGCTTCCCCAGAGGAGATACAATGATTTTCTGATTAATGTTTTGTTTGGGCACATATCCTTCACCTGGAGCAGAAATGTTTATTGCAGTGTAGAAACTCTTTTGATGTAGGCCTGCTTCCTGTCATGTTCACACATCCCTGTGAGATGAACAATTGGGTAAGCAATTGACTGTTGCTTCATTCACCAGGGACAGATCAGTTAATCAGGCATCAACATTGGCCTCATTGCTAACTTTTCTTTGGTCCTGATCCTTGATAGACATACCATTGTGAATATTTCTTTATATCTTAATATACAAACAGCAAATGTTGTTAGCTGCTAAGAGGCATGATGGATAGATCTCTAGGCTTGGAGTGAGGAAGACCTGAGTTCAAATCCAGCCTCAGACATTTATTAGCTGTGTGACCCTGGGCAAGTTCCTTAACCCTGTTTGCCTCATCTTCCTCATCTGTAAAATGAGCTAAAGGAGGAAATGGCAAACCACTCCAGGATCTTTGCAAGGAAAACCCCAAATAGGGTCATGAAGAACTAGAAATGATTGAAAAATGACAAAACAACACAACAAAATGCCCATATTATGGAGCAAGTAGGTGGTGTAGTAAATAGAGCACTGGGCCTGGAATCAGGAGTATCTGAGTTCAAATCTAGGCCCAAACACTTACTAGTTGTGTGATCCTGGGCAAGACATTTAACCCGTATTTGCCTCAGTTCCTCATTTGTAAAATGAGTACGTGCTGGAGAAGGAAATAGAAAATCAAGTCAATATCTTTGCTAAGAAAACCCGATGGACATAGTATATGGGGATCACAAAGAGTCTGACATAACAAAGGTGACCAACAACAACTATAACATGCAGATTTTTATGTATAGACACAAGTATGTATATATGTATGTATGTACATATAAACACACACACACACACACACACACACACTTAGATATTTGTGTGTCCATATCTGTCTGTCTATATCTCTATCTCAGTCTCTGTATCTTTATGTCTTTATGCAAGGGGAGAGAAAATGGTGACTCAAGTTTGATTTCTATAGGGGTTTAAGAGTAAAGGGAGCTAAGGATCAGTTAAAATGATAGCCCTCCCAAATAGCTGCCCTTGAAGATGGATGCCCATAAAAATCCTTATTATTAAATGAAGATATCCCATAACCAGAAAAAAAAACAAAATCTAAAACAAAAACAAACAGGAGGTAGAGAACAATATGAAATATAAAATGGATAATTTTGATGACATTGAATTTTAAAAAAGTTTTTGTACAAACAAAACCAATGTAACAAAGATTAGAAGGAAAGCAGAAACCTGGGAAACAACTTTTATAGCCAGTGTTTCTGATAAAGCCCTCATTTCTCAAAAAATGTAGAAAACTGAGTTAAATTTATAGGAATACAAGTCATTCCCCAACTGACAAATGGTCAAAGGATATGAACAGGTAGTTTTCAGACAAATAAATCAAAGCTATCTATAGTCATATAAAAAATACTCTAAATCACTACTGATTAGAGAAATGCAAATTAAAACAACTCTGAGATACCACCTCACATCTATCAGATTGGTTAATATGATGGAAAAGAAAAATGAACAATGTTGGGGAAGATGTGGGAGAATTGGGACATTAATGCATTATTGGTATAGTTGTGAACTGACCCAATCATTCTGGAGCCCAAAAGGCTATAAAACTGTGCATATTCTTTGATCCAGCAATACCACTACCAGCTCTACCTCCAAAAGAGATCATAAAAAAGGAAAAAAGACCCACATGTATAAAAATATCCATAGCAGGTCTTTTTGCAGTGGCCAAGAATTGGAAATGGATAGGATGCCCATCTTTGTGGTATATGAAGGCAATTGAATACAATTGTAAGAAATGATTAGCAGGCAGATTTCAGAAAAACCTGGAATAACCCACATTGAGTGAAGTGACCAGAAGCAGGAGAACATTGTACACAACAACAGGCACATTAGGCAATGATTAACTATGATAGACTTATCTCTTCTCAACAATACAATGATCCAAGATAGAAAATGGTTATCACATCCAGAGAAAGAACTATGCAAATTGAAGCATACTATTTGTATTTTTGTTTTTGTTTTTCCTTTCTCATGGCTTTCCCTTTTGTTCTGATTCCTTTTCATTCATTCATTCATTCATTCATTCATTCATTCATTCATTGCTTTTTGGATGGGGGAAGGCAGGGCAGTTGGGGTTAAATGACTTGCCCAAGGTCACACAACTCATAAGTGTCAAGTGTCTGAGGTCAGATTTGAACTCAGGTCCTCCTGACTCCAGGGCCAGTGTTCTATTAATTGCACCACCTAGCTGCCCCTCTGATTCCTTTTATACGACATGATTAATGTGTAAATATGTTCAACATGATTGTACATGTATAACCTATATTAGATTGCTTGTTGTCTTGGGGAGGAGGGAGAGAAGGGAGGGGAGATTAAAAGTTGGAACTCAACATTAAAAAAAAAAAACCAATGGATATTGAAAACTATCTTTACATATAATAGAAAAAATACTATTAAAGGAAGAAACAAAACAAAAACAAATAAAACATAAAAATGCCACTCCTCCAACTCTACCAGAAGTAGGTGTTTAGATTTGCGTCAGGAAGAACCAGGATTAGAAATCTACTGTCATCTACTGTGAGATAGGCACAGCGAGGGTGGACATTTGTAATATTGGCTTTTATAAATACATATGTTCTTACTGCTAGAAAAATCCTTCTCCTTGAAATAAAAATACTTTTTTTTGGAAAAATCAAGTTACTTTTGTTACAGTAAAGGTCAAGGATTCTAGTATTTCTCTTTAGCAAAGTAAAAATGTGTTTGTATATGCATTAAGAGAGTGGAGAGGTGTAATGTATGTATGTGTGTGTATGTGTGTGTGTGTGTGTATGTGTGTGCTTGAGATCAAGAAGTAGAGGAAAAAGAGAGAGACAGAGAGAGGAAGGAGAGAGGGAGGGAGGAAGGAAGGAAGGAAAAAAGGAAGGAAGGAAGGAAAAGGGGAACTCTACTAAAATAAAACTATAGGATGTCCATTTAGAAGAAATAGGGCAGGTATTAAGATCTTTTCCAGCTGTGACATTCTATGCTCTCTGGTCTTTTGCAGCTCTCAGAGAATCACAGTCTCTCCAGATTGGAAGAGGTAATTGAATTCAGTCATTTCATGAACATTAATGGCTTCCTCAACATCACTGAGAAATCATAATCTTTCCTCCACTTAAAGATTCCAAAGTGATGCATCTTTAGTCCTGACATTTAATCCACACTTAATTCCAGAATTTCCTGCGTCCTGAGATCACCTTAGAATCAATTTAACTAAAAGTAAATTCATCATCTCCCCAAGTTTCTAATGCCTGTGAATAGAACCATAATTTTCTAGTATCCAAACCTAGTAGTTATATCCTGAAATTAGAATATTAGAAATGGCAAGATCTTTAGATGTCATCCAGTTTGGTTCCTTTCCTTTAAAAGGTAAGAAACTGAGGACTAGAGAACTGGTAATTTACTCTCACAACAGATTTAATAAAAAATCTAAGACAAGAAAATAAATGTTTTGATGTCCAGTCAAATGATCTTTCTCAATGCAATGCTGCTCCTCCATTTTATCCCCCATATTCCATCACCAAATCCTGCCAACATTTTCCTATTGATCTAGAATGCCCCAAACTTTGATTATGGTTTGAAATTCAAAGCACCATTAACTATGAAAGTTATAACCTTTAATTCTTGTCTCCACATTTTGTAATTTTTTTCCCTAGGATACCTAGTTAAATGTATAGATACACACTCCATCCTACCCTGGGGAGAAGAGATTGTACTATAAAAGAAGCCTGTTACACAGTTTGGGTCAAAGTATGATTAAGTATATCAAGTTTTTGTGTAATACTAAGCATATTCTGCATTTACTAATTTTAAAAGCAGAGTCATGTGGTACTATGGCTAGAGTGCCAAGCTTGGAGACAGAAAGACTCGTCTTCCTGAGTTTAAATCTAACATCTAGTTGTGTAACCCTGGGAAAGTCAAATAACACTTTTTTTGCCTTAATTTCCTCATTTCTAAAATGAGCTAAAGAAGGAAATGGCAAAACAGTCCAGTGTATTTGCCAATAAAATCTCAAGAGAGGTCACAAAGTGTTAGGCTCAACAGAAAATGATGGAATGAAAATCAAACATAGTCTTGGGGCATGGAGACACTTGCCCAATTTGTGCTCATCATGCTATTGATAGGTCATCTCCATAGGGAGATTTCAAGGCCTGTTATTTCCCTATATCATATAGCATACCTTGATTAAAATTATATCTTTGCTCAAGAAAACTATTTTAATTAAATAGATAGTAACTTATGTGTCTACCACTTTTCTACTATGCTTCATAAAGACTGAGCTGAGCCAAAACTGTGAACAACAGGTTAACAGTTATGGTGTCCATAGAGTAAGTTAATTCTTCAGGAGCACTGTGCTTAAGATATGTAAAGTTAAGAATGATGCAAAGGAAGAGAAATAAGTATTCCCAAACTAGATTTAGAATACATTGCCTTGATCAGTGGGATATATATTTGCTTTGCAATAACTTTCCTTTTCCTCTCTTGATTGGCATTTTGTTAATTGTTTGGTCGCTCCAAAATTGTTCACTTACTTCTATTAATCTCTTTCAGTCCTCATAATAATTGCTTAAGAATATGAGAGCGTCTTAATCTCCTGTTTTAAAAAAAATTAATGTGATTCTATTAATATTTAATATTTTAATATTCTGTCTAATCATCTGATAGCTAAGCAAAGATTTTAGATCTTTGTTGTTTTGAGGATAATTAATTCTGTTTTGTTTTTTTCTTACATGGCACCTTTCCTCCCAGAAGAATATAATGGATTACCCACTTCAAACACCAGTGAGAAGAACAAAGCATTTCTGGAGCTCTCTATATCTGCAGAGCTATCTTTCAGGCAGAGTTTCAGAACCTTATCTGAACAAGGCTCCAAGAGAATTTGTGCATCTCATATAGAAAATAAAAGCTTGAATTAGAGAGACACTCACCAACTTGCTTGCCACCAGGTTAGTGTCAACTTCCACAAACTCACTTTCACTTAGTTAGAGGAAGATAGACTGATCATTGTTAAATGTTTGCTCTATATTAACTTGTGTGCTTTGATTTGAGCATCTTTGACTCTCAGTGTCTTGATGAATGGTTCAGTCAGCTCAGCTGTGAGTCTATACAGCTAAAATCTGACACTGGAACTCAATTGCGTCAAGGAGGGCACATCATAGAATAATTTAGGTGGGTTTGCCTTGGCTTCATGTCATCTACTCTAGGCAATCCAACTGTGACATTTTAGAATTCCTAAAACAAAAATTTGACCAAGTCATTTCCCTGTACAAGAATATTTAGTGACCCAACTCCCTCTAGGATAAACCACAGATATTCCCTTTAGGATTTCATTTTTCCTTTGTGAATATTGACTTGGCAGCTATGTGGAATATAGATTGTTGAGAGGAGAGACTTGAAGCAGGGGGACAAATAAGGAAACTATTGTAACAATATAGGAGGAGTGGCCGAGGCCTAAAATCTGATAGTGCTAGTAGTGAGTCATTTTGACTATTATAAATACTTAAATTAACTATAAAGGGCCTATGAAGGCTGTATCTGTATCCATAGAAAGAACTGGTAAAAATATTTGTAGAATGATTACACACACACACACACACACACACACACATTTATGTCTAATGGTAACTATCTCTGGGAGGAAGGGAAGGGAAAAAAAGTTACATGATAACATCATATATTTAAAAGGTTGCAAGTTGAACATAATTGATTTGCAGTTTCATGTGCAATCAACTTTTAAAAATTCTACTAAGTTATGGAAATACTTGTTTTATTTCACAAATTAAAAATAAATAAATTTTAAAACAACACAGCAGGGGAAGATGTTAAATGTATTATGGATGTAAAGTCAACAGAGGTAAGGGAGAAGGAATGAATATGAAATTAAAGACCTGGACAACTAGAAAAATTGTTATCCATAATCTAGAGATAGAAGCATTAGCAAAATAGAAAGTTTGGAGGAAAAGAGAATGAGTTCCATTTTAGACATTTTGAACTTAAGATATCTATTTGACTTCTAGGTGGAATTGTTCAATAGGCAGTTAACAAGCCTGGACTTGAATTCTGGAGAGAGAGTAGGGCTGAATAAATAGATGTGGAAATCATTTGCATAGATATTAACTGAAAGCAAAGAGGTTGATAATATCATCAAGGGATAGGCAGGGGTATAGGGGAAATGCAGTACAGTCACCTAGACATGAAAAAGGATGGGACAGGGAAGAAGTTTCATCAAAAGACACTGAGAACGAGCAACAAAATAGGTAGGAGACAAAAAAGAGAGAACTGATGTGAAAACTTAGGGAGGAGAGAAAGCCTAGGAATAAAAGACAGTCAATAGCATTAAAAAGTACAGAGGGTCAATAAGAATAAGGACTAGAGCCAAGATTGTAGAGAAAAGCCAATAAGTTTCCTGATGTCTCCCCAGTTTCCTTTGGAAACAATGTGAAATCATGTCTCTAAATGGATTCTGGAGCAACAGAACCTACAAAAAGAAAGAGTTAAAGAATTTTTTAATTTAAGATAACTTAGAAGGACTTCAGGAAAGGTCCATCTCACTTGGGTAAAAGGAGAGCACAGTCCAGTGCACATTGTGTCTGGGCAAATCAGTAGGAGGCTATTAGCCATAGCACAGATCATCAACTGAAGCCACTTGGTCCATGCCCAGCAGGCCTGTGGCACAGCAGGTCAGTTGTAAGGCCTCCAGCTCCAGCACAGAAGGCAAACTCCCAACCTTGGAACTCATTGTACTACAGGTGTAACTAGGCTGGGCTACTCCAGTGAAGTGAGCAAGATATCAGCACCTGAGGGCCTGGCACAGAAAGCCAGCAATCAGACCCAGGACCCCCAGTGCAAGAAGCTTAGAACAGTGCCCCCTTTACCCCAGGAACACAACTCAACTTTGAAAATCATGAAACAGGTGGACAATGAGCAAAAAACAAACAAACAAAAAGGCATCTTGACCATAGAAAACTATTATGAGAACAAGGAAGATCAAAACAAAAATTCTGAAGAGGACAACAATGACAAAATGTCTACTTGTGAAGCCTCAAAGGGAAATATGAATTGGTCTCAAATCCAAAAATGTTCTTGGAATAACTCAAAAAAGATTTTTAAAAATAAAATAAGAGAGGTAGAAGAAAAAATGGGGAAAGAAATAAGTGCTAATGCAGGAGAGAGTGTTTCAAGATGTTGACCTTGAGAGGGAAAGGATAAAAATTGACTGAAGAAAACAATTCCCTAAAAGAATATAATTGACTAAATGGAAAAAAAGAAATCCACTGATAAAAGAATACCATAAAAAGTAGAATTGGCCAAATGTAAAAGGAGGTACAAAAGCTAACTGAAGAAAATAATTTCTTAAAACTTAGAATTGGAAAAGTGGAAGCAAATGACTTAATGAGATATCAAGAATCAATCAAGCAAAATCAAAAGAATGAAAAAAAAATAGAAGAAAATGTAAAATAACTGATTGGAAAAACAACTGGCTAGGAAAATAGTTCCAGGAGAGATAATTTAAGAAGTATTGAACTACTTGAAAGACTTGATAAGGAAAAAACAAAAAGGACCTGAATGGCATCTTTTAAGGAATTTTTAAGAAAAAATTGCCCTGATATCCTAAAACCAGAGGGTTAAACTGGAATTGAAAGAATCTGCCAATTACCTCCTAAAAGAGATCTCAAAATGGAAACTCCAAGGAATATTGTGACCAAATTCCAGATTTATCTGGTCAAGGAGAAAAAAAACTGCAAGAAGTCATAAAGAAGCACTTCAAATATAAAGTAGTCATAGTCAGGATTACATAGGACTTAGCAGGTTCTACATTAAAGGATTTGTGGGCTTGGAATATAATATTCGAGAAGGTGAAGGAACTTCGATTATAACCAAGAATCAACTACTCAGGAAAATTAAACATAAATATTCAGGGGGAAAAATAGACATTCAATGAACTAGGGGACCTTCAAACTTTTCTAATGAAAAGACCAGACTTGAACAGAAAATTTGATCCTCAAATAAACGACTCAAGAGGAACATGAAAAGGTAAACAGGAAAGAAAAAAACGAAACAAAATATGTTATTCAATAAGGTTAAACTGTTTATACACTTTCATGAAAAGATAATATTTGTAACTCTTGAGAACTATATCTCCGTTTAGGCATTTAGAAGGAATCTACATAGAGGGTGTGTTGAGTATGAGTTGACTTTGATGTCATGGTAGTTTAAAAAAATAAGGGATGAAAAAAAGATTGTACTTAGAGAAAAGGAAAGGGGGAGGTAGATTAGAATAAATTACATCACACAAATAGGTGCAAAAGACCTATTACAGTAGATAGAAAAAATGGGAAGAGTAATCATTGTTTGAACCTTGCTGTCATTGGATTTGGCTCAAATAGGGAATAACATACACATTCAATTGGTTATAGAAATTTATCTTACCCTATAAGGACATAGAAGGAGAAAGGAGAAAAAAAATGAATAGGGGGGGTGATACAAAGGAGGGCAGATAGAGAGAGGTGGTGGTCAGAAGCAAAACACTGGTGAGGAGGAACAAGGTGAAAGGAGAGAGAAAATTATAAATGTGTGGGGCAATAGTATAGAGGGAAATACACAATAATCATAATTGTGAATGTGAATGGGATGAACTCTCCCCCCCCCCCAAAAAAAGGAAGCAGATAGCAGAGTGGATTAAAAATCAGAATACTAAAATATGTTATTTATAAGAAACACATTGGAAGCAGAGAGATACATACAGAGTAAAGGTAAAAGGCTAGAACAGCATATATTATGCTTCTGTTTAAGGGGAAAAAAGCAGGGGTAGCAGTTCTTAACTCAGCAAAGCAATAGCAAAAAAAGATCTAATTAAAAGAGGTAGTGAAAGAAATTACATACTACTAAAAGTTGCCATATAAAATGAAGTAATATCAATGCCAAATATATATATATATATATATTTACCAAGTGGTACAGCATCCTTTTTCTTAGAGGAGAAGTTAAGAGATTTACAGGAAGAAAGAGATAGCAAAAATAAACTAGTGGTTCATCTCAACCTTTACCTCTCAGAATTAGATACATTTAACTACAAAAGAAACAAGAAAGAAATTATGGAGACAGACAGAATTTTAGAAAAAAAATAATATGATAGACTTCTGGAGAAAATTGAATGGGAATAGAAAGGAATGTACCTTTTTTCTCTGTGGCATATGGTACCTACACAAAAATTGACTATGAATTAGCTCATAAAAACTCACAATTCAATGCAGAGAAAGGCAGAAATATTTAATACATACTTTTCAGATGATGATGCAATAAAAATTACATGTAATAAAGGGCCATGGAAAGATAGATTAAAAATTAATTGGAAAATAAATAATCTAATCCTAAAGAATGAGTGGGTAAAACAGTAAATCATAGAAACAATCAATAATTTCATCAAAGAGAATGACAATAATGAGACAACATACCAAAATTTATGGAATACAGTCCAAGTCATTCTTGGGGAAATTTATATCTCTTAATGAGTACATGATTAAAAGAGAGAAAAAAGGAGATCAATAAATTTGGCATGCAATTTAAAAAGCTAGAAAAAGAACAAACTGAAAATCTCTAAGAGCAATAGAAATTCTGAAAGTAAAAAAGAGAGATTAATAAAATTGAAAGTAAAAAAAAATCTATTGAACTAATAAATAAAACTAAGAGCTAGTTTTATGGGGAGAAAACAATAAATTAGATAAACCTTTGGTTAAGTTGATTAAAAATAAAGAAAGAAGAAAACCAAATTGACAGCATCAAAAGTGAAAAGGGTGAATTCATCACAAATGAAGAGAAAATTAAAGTAATAATTAGGAGCTTTTTTGCCCAATTCTATGCCAGTAAATTTGACAATCTAAATGAAACATATAAATATTTTTAAAAATATAAATTGTCCAGATTAACAGAAGTAGAATTAAAATACTTAAATAACCACATTTTAGAAAAAAAAAGAAACAAATTATCAATCAACTCCATAAGAAAAAAATCTCCAGGGTCAGAGGGATTTATAAGTAAATTCCAACAAACATTTAAAGAGCAATTATTTCCAATGGAAAAATAGGTGAAGGAGTCCTACAAAATTTTTATGACACAAATATGTTGCTGATACTTAAACCAGGAAGAGCCAAAACAGAGAAAGAAAATCATAGATGAATTTCCCAAATGAGTATTGATGCAAACATTTTAAATAAAATATTAGCAAAGAGATTACAGTGGTTTATCACAAGGACAATACTTTATTACCAGGTAGGATTTATACCTGGAACACAGCTCAGTATTAGGAATACTATTGGTATAAATTACCATATCAATAACAAAACTAACAGAAATCATACAATTTTCTCAATATATACAGAAAAAGCTTTACACAAAACACGACACACATTCCTATTAAAAACACTAGAAAGCATAGGAATAAATGGAATTTTCCTTAAAATGATAACTAGTATCCATTTAAAACCATCAGCAAGCATTATCATAATAGAAGTAAGCTAGCAGCTTTTCCACTAAGATCAGGGTGAAAGAAGGATGCCCATTTTCATAGCTATTATTCCACATTATGATAGAAATGTTAACATTAGCAATAAGAGATGAAAAAGAGAATGAAGGAAATAGAATAGGCAGTGAGGAAACAAACTATCACTCTTTGCAGATGATATTATGGAATACTTAGAGAATCCTAGAGAATCAAGTAAAAAACTACTTGAAACAATTAGCAACTTTAGCAACGTTGCCAGATAAACCAACATAAAACACTAGTATTTCTATATATTACCAACAAAGGTCCAGAGCAAGATATTGAGAAATTCCATTTAAAATAGCTGGAGACAATATAAAATATTCAGAGTCTATTGCCATGACACACCTAGGAACTATATGAATACAATTACAAAACACTTTTCACACAAATAAAGTCAGATCTAAACAATTGGGAAAATATCTTACTCATGGGCAGGCTGAGCTAATATAATAAAAATGACACTTCTACCAAAGGTAATTTACTTATTCAGTACCTTACTAATCAAGTAACAAAAAAATTTTATAAAGAACTGAGTCAGATTTATAAGAATACAAGTCATTCCCTAATTCATGAGTGGTTGGAGGATATTGGAATGCCATGCACAAGCAGCTTCCCAAAAGAATGCTACTGTGAATAGCTTTTAAGGTTCTGATTATACAGCATAGTGAACACTCCATTTATTCCATAACAAATCAAGGCAAACTTTCACAACAGATCATAATATGATATTCACAACTTTACATCTTATCACAGAGAATCACAATATAGTGTTCAAACAGCTTAACATTAGAATGGCCACATAGTTTTCAGCAAAGTGATCACAATATTTAGAACAAAGGACAAAAGAATAATCATCTGGTTTCCCTAAGGGGGAAAACCCTCCTTGATCATTCAATCATTTCATAATACAAGTCAGTCTTCCACTCATGGGGCAATCATAGGTTAACTTAATCAGTCACTTATCCAGATTCACAATTACTAAATATCATTAATCACTCAATGCAATCATTAGAAAAGTACACAAACCCTCCACCCCTCAGTGTCTAGTAAACTTCAATTTCATCAAATGCTTAATATCCAAGGAGAGGCCTTTTCTTCATCTTGACTCATGGTGGTCTCTCAGATTCCCTGGATCCTCTTCCATGGTCCCAGCTCCTACCTGAATCCACCAATTAGTCACCTGGATTCAGAGGCAGACAACTACCAGGTCCTTGTCCAGTCCTCTGGGCAGTTCCTTGTACACACTGAAGTTCACAGGATCTAGCACATCTCAAAACCTTCACAACTTCTGTTGTTGGGAACTCAAGGATCAACCAAACCACAAACAAACAAATTCTTATCTTGGTCATGCTTATTCAGTACTCCAGCAGTTCAGCTGATCCTAAGACCCAGAAGAAACCTCAGCCTTCCAGGTGGCCTTCTTGGTAGCAACTTCAGCCTTCACCTGATTCTGGTCTCATAGAAAACTCCGACTCAGTTCTCAGTCCAGAAGCAGCCCAGCTCCCAGATGCTGGGACAATTCTGTTTCCTCCACCAGGAGTAAAAATTCTTGATTTTGCCTGTCTCTTCTCTGGGCTCTTCTTAAATACACATACACATTGACTTCCTGTCTCAGCCAACCCCTTCCTGTTATGTCAGCAACAGGAGACAGAGTTCACACCTTCTGTTTCTTTCCCAGAGGTACTTAGCCCTTAGTTACTAAGGCAGTTACTTAGTTATGAGCAGGCAGTTTTCAGAAAAGGAAATTTGGGCTATGGTCATTTGGAACATTTTTCTAAGTCATTATCAATTGGAGAGGCACAAATTGAAATAGCTCTGGGGTGCCACCTTACACCTATTGGATTGGCTGTTGTGACAGAGAAGGAAAGTCATAAATGTTGGGGAAGATGTCAGAGAACACTAGAGAATTGTTGGTGAAGCTGTGAACTGATCCAACCACTCTAGAGAGAAATTTGGAACTATGTCAGAAGGCTATAAAACTGCTCATATCCTTTTGCAATACCACTACAAGGCCTTTATCACAAAGAGATCCTAAAAAATGGAAAAGGACCTAAATGTACAAAAATATTTATGGCAGATCTTTTTGTGGTAACAAAGAATTGAAAATAGAGGGGATGTCCATCATTTTGGGAATAGCTGAATAAGTGGTGGTGTATGAATGTAATGGAATACTATTGTGTTATAAGAATTGATGACTGGGTAGATTTCAGAAAAACCTGGAAAGTCTTACAGGATCTGATGCTGAGTGAAATGAGCAGAACCAAGAAAACATTGTATATAATGACAACAAAATTGTAAAATGACCAAGTATGGTAGACCTAACTCTTTTCAGTAAAAAATTGTCTTTTACCAAGACAATTTCAAAAGACTATGACTATGCACATAAAGAGAAAGAACTATGGAGTTTGAAGGCAGTTGGAAGCATAGTATTTTCACTTTTTAATTTTTTTTTCTTTCTCGTGGTTTTTCCTTTTTGTTCTGATTCTTCTTATACAACATAGTTAATGTGGCAATATGTTCAACATGATTGTACATGCATAACATAAAAAAACAAGTGAAAACAAAGCAAAACAAAAAAATAAAGACGCCCAACAACAAAAAAAATGCTTTGGAGTCCCAAATCTCCCATATCCCCTAAAACATTTGTCATTTTCCTTTTCTGTCATATTGGCCAATCTGGTCGGTGTAAGATGGTGCCTTGGGGAGGTTTTGATTTGCATTTTTCTGATGTGGGCTGATTCTGAACATTTTTTCATATGATTATGGGTAACTTTGATTTCATCTTCTGAAGACTGACTGTTCTTATATCCTTTGACCATTTATTAACTTGAAACCCCATGCTTTCTTGAAGAAAATGCAAAAGAAGAACCTTGAACATAGTTCCTTTTAATTTAATTTACACAATAAATGTATTTTTTAGATTCAATGTAAATTATATTTAATTGAATTAATCTTTTAATTCTAATTCTCTGAACCCACATTTTCTTTCTATGGAGACCACTTCTCTTAAAGGTGTATAATAGGAGGTAAAAATAGAGCTTTATGCCCCTGCTCTTATTCTGTACAGAAACTTATGGAACAATTTTTAAAAAAATACCTATAATTTTGGTTAAAATATAAAAAGACAAAAATTCTTTTGAATGCAATACTATTTAGTCTTTTACTGTTTTTTAGTCATTTCAGTCATTTCTGAATTTCTGAGAAGGTTTCTTGGCAAAAATACTGGAGTGTTTAGCCATTTTCCTCTCTAGTTCATTTTACAAATGAAGAAACTTGAGACAAATTGGGTTTAGTGACTTGCTCAGAATCTCTGGGTGATTGGGGTGGCTGAGGTTGGATTTGAACTCAGGCTCTTCTGACACCAAAACCAGCATTTTATTTACTGAACTGCCTAGCTGTCCAATATTATTTAATTAGATTTTGTTTAACAGTTTGTTTAACAGTAATATTGTATCATGATCAATTGTGAGTGGCTTAGCTATTCTCAGCAGTAACCCACGAAAATTCCAAAGGACTAATGACAAAAAATGCTATCTACTTCTACAGAAAGAACTGATGGAGTATGAATGCAGATTCCAGCATACTTAAAAAAAACCCAAACTTTCTTTATTTTTCTTGTCTTTTTTTTTCCCAGGGGCAGTGGTGGCTGTGTTTTCTTTTGTGACATGACTAATCTGAAACTATATTTTGCATGACTATACATTTATAACCAATATCAAATTGCTTGACTTATCAATGAGAGGGAAGGGAAGGAGGGATGGAGAGAATCTGACACTCAAATTTTTTTAGAAAGTTACATTTTTATGTGTAATTGGACAAAATAAGATACTTTTAAAAGAAAAAAAGGATGAGAAGTGAGAACAGGGTACAAGATTTGTAAATTAACAGGTCATTGGTAACTCTAGAGAGAACAGTTCTAGTTGAGAGATGAGTTCAGAAGCCAAATTCCAAGGGACTGATAGATAATTGAGAGTTGAGAAAATGAAGTCAATGAATATATACAACTTTTTTTTTTTTTAAAAGAAGTTTGACTCTGGAGAGAGAGAGAGACATAAAATTGTAACTTGAGCCGATAGTAGGATTAGGTGAACTTTTAGGGGCATGAATGTGATTTAAACATTTTTGTAAGTAGAAAGGAATATGTCAGTCCATAATGAGAGTTTGGAAAGTTGGAAGAGAGGAGTAATTCAGAGGGCAAGCTTCTTGGCAACATGAATGTGAAGTGGGATAAAAGACTGGAATTTGCAAAAAGAGTCACATCCTCCTCCTGTCAGGCTGGACCAAAGGGGAACAGAATTGGGTGCTGTGGATGTCATTTCAATAATAGATTTAGGGAGAAGAGTTGGCTTACAACAGATGGTCTCAGTTTTGATTTTTTCCCAGTGGGGTATGTGGCAAAGTCTTCTGTTGATATGGATGGTGGATAAGAGAGGTGTAGGTGTCTTGGGGAGAGAAGAAAAGGCTTGCAACAGATGCTGAGGAGTTTGGAATAGACAATCAATCACAGAAGAATAAAAGGATTGTTGTGTGGAAGTGAGGATTCAAATGAAATTGCATAACATTCATTTGTAGTGAGTTCAGTTATTATGATTGTTCATCTTCCTCCAAAATATTCAACAATAATTATTTAGTTGTATAAGAAGCGAATGGTCTAAGTAATCTCATTTGGGTTTTGGAAAGAGATGAAGGATGACAAGGACAAAGGGGCAAGAAGCTCAAAGATCAAAGACTGTGTAAAGTTGAGCTGCAAAACAGTAGATTTGAAAAGGAGGTCAAAATAGGCATGATAATCTGGAAAGAAGGGAAAGAGGGAATGCATGAACAAGATTGTGAGGAAAGATAATAGATTTAATAAAGGTGGATTTAGAGAAAGGTGACAGTTTCAATACTTAAAACATCAAACAGTATAATATCTAGTTATAGCAATTATCTGACTCAACTTACTAATATATTACTACTTTTCCACACGTGTTATGGTTGATGTACTTCCAACTTACAGTTCTCACATTTCAGTGAAGCTTAGAGATATACTGTTAGCACCTGGTTCCTGGGATTGTGTTTGAGTTTACAGGCTGCTACTAAAAGTAGTAGACATTAACTTGTGAGCTCGAATAGAAGTAATTACAGGCCTTAGTTTCTTTACTAATAATCTTATAGTTCATAAGTTTTAAACTTTAAAAAATCTTAGAAATAGTTTAATCTCCTCATTTTATAGATGAAGAAACTGAAATGCAGATGTTTAAATGACTTGACCAAGGTCTCATGGATGACAAAATAGCACAACTAATTTTTGAAATCATCTCCTTTTGATTCCAAATTTGATGCTTTCCACTATGCCACATATTTAAAAGTGAGTTGGCTACACTTTATCTGATACAAAACAGAGAAACTGAATCTACTTTATTTTTCTTTCAATCTTTTCTTCTACAAGTACACTCACAGAGACGTCTGTGGTGAATGTTCAGTCCTCTTTATTTCATTGTTTTCTATCCTATAGAACCATGATGCAGAAGAAAAAGAGATTGTATCTGTATTAAGAGGAGCAGAGTTCAAATCCTGTCTGTGCCATTTATAATCTGTGTCATCTTAGATAAAATTTTAGCTTCACTTGGCCTTAACTTTTCCCCTATAAAATGATGCAACTGAACTTGATAGTTCCTGCAGTTGCTTCCACCATTTAAATGGGTGAAACTATTAAAAAAAGTGATAGCACAGGTCTAAATATGGATCTTCATTATTTCTACTTTTGTCTTCTTTATTTCCTTTCTGTGTAGCTGGGCTGTCTTAATGACTATTTTACTGGAGAAAAGAGAGAGACACACACAGAGAGAGACAAAGAGAGAGAGGAAGGGAGAGAGAGAGAGAGAGAGACAGAGAGAGACAGAGAGAACAAATATATGCTTCCATCATGAGTCCTTTGAAATTGTATTGCATCCTTGCATTGCTAAGAAGAGATAAATCTCTCAGAGTTAGTCATTGTACATTGTGGCTTAATATGTACAATATTCTCCTGGTTCTGCTCATTTCCCTCAACTTCAGTTCATTCAAGTCTTTCCAGGTTTTTCTGAAGTCGGCCTGCTCATCATTTCCTGTTGCACAATTGTATTACATTACATTCATATACCACAACTTTTTCAGCCATTTCCCAACTGATGGGGAATTTCCAATTCCTCTTTCCAAGAATTTCCAAGTCTTGGCCACCACAAAATGACCTTGTACATGTGGATCCTTTTCCCATTTGTATGATCTTTTTAGGATACAGACCTAGAAAAGGTATTTCTGGGTCAAAGGGTATGGACATTTTATAGCCCTTTGGGCATATTTCCAAATTGCTCTACAAAATGGTCAGAATAGTTCACACCTCCACCAACAATGCATTATAGAATAATTTATTTTTCTTTAGGCATTTCTTTAAAAAATTAAAACAAGCAGACTATATCAGCACATTTTAAACAAATATATTAGTACACAGTTTATCTTTAGACTCCTGTAGAAATGGCATGCTTAGGTCTGTGAATTTTCTTTAAGTTATGACATATATTATAATATGTGTAAAACATTTAACACCATACCTGGCCCTATTAGGAGCTATAGTAATTATTATTATTATCTATTCATTAAAACAAAATAGTAGTAGTGTTTTTAGCAGCTAGATACCAAATTGTCACCCCTATTCTGACAAAGAACTAGTTTGTACTGCTGGCTGTGCAACTAACTACCTGTAAAATCTTGGACAAATCATTTAACCCTTCTTTCCTTCAAGGCTCCTCATCTGTGAAATGAAGCTAATATTGATGATCCTATCTATTTATACAGGAGTTCCTGACTTCCACCTGGACTGCCTCCATCTTTGCCATTTAATTTCTTTTTTCAAATCTTACCCTTCTCTCTGTTGGCTTTTGCCCATCACTGTTCTTATCTGCTCTCTGTTCTCTGTTTCAGAACTACTGTCTATTCCTTCTACTAAGATGCAGATAAGTCAGAGATCTGGTTGGGTGAGGTTTAGGCATGTGAGTTTCCATCTCATCTCTCTGTTCATAAATTTATAGAAGAGACAGGGAATACTTTCCCCCAAAATTTCATAATCCCTGTTCCTAACCATGAAGTAACAGGGATAAGGATAGGGACTAGCCCCAAGAATTCATTGATATACAGAAGTTCCTGATGAGGAAACTCCCTGTGCCAATGAAGATTAGTAACGTAAAGTAAGAGTGTTGCCTAGAGTAAATAAGAATTTAAATGATAAATGAAATAACTTATTGAGGTAGGACTTGAATTAAGGTCTTTATTGCTCTAAGTCCAGCTCTTTCTCTCATTCAGCCACTTGAAGTGAGGGGGATTCGGGACAAATCATGATACTATGTCCACAAATTTCTGTCATCTGTGATGTGCGAACACTTCAAATATTCATGTTTCCTGGTTTATACATTCCATATACTAAGATAAAAGCAAGGCTACATTCTACAGTTTTAATCTGTATTCATAATCATCCGCTTCTACTTCTTTAATCAGCCTTCATGCTCTTTGCTTAAATTCCCAAGATGTCTTCATCTTTCAGATAACATGATGGCTAAATCTCAACTTCTATTATCTCAGTATGAGACAGAGATAGATCATTATGGGACATGTTGGCAGACGAATTTATTTTTCAACATTAAAGTAGTAGGCTGTTCCATACAAACTACTTGACATTAAAAACAGGCATGCTACAATTCAAACCTCCATCATTTTCCTCCTCTTCCTCCTCCTGATCATTGCTGAAGAAGTATGATGTACATAGCATTGTTCTGTTTGCTCTAGGCTTCTTTCTTCCATTCTTCCTTCTTTCCCTTCATCTTTCTTTTCTCCTCTTTCCTTTTCTTCCCCTCTTACTTTCTTTCTTCTTTCATTTTTTTCTTTCTGACTGGGTCTTCCTATCTTGCCCAAAATAGAAGTTTTTCAACCACTCCTGGGCCTGATTTCACTGCTGAGCAACAAGCAATCTTTGTTGTGCTCTGTTTCCAACTTGGACCAGTTCTCCCTCCTTTAGGCGACTTAGTGTGACATCCTCTGGGGCTCACCATACTGGTGCTAGCTGACCTAAATGAATTTATTACTACTGCAACCCAGATCTGGAGCTCAAGCAAACCTCTAACCTCATCTTCCCTGGTAGCAGGGATTCCAAGCATGCACCTCCATGTCTAGCTATGGATTTCAAAGATAAAAGAAAAAAAGTCAACTTCTTCTGAGTTTACATAAATGAGGAGAAAAGGGAACCGACAGAAACATCTTAATTAAGCACCTACTTTGCATAGAATATGGTCTTGTTTGCTAATGGACACAATACTAGTGGCTTATATTTAATATAAATTGTAGCTACAAAATGCTTTTAAACATAAATACATGTTTTCATTTGCTCCTGAAAGCAAAATAATAGGCAATGAAAGCCCAAGAAGGTTATGTGAGAAACCCAAGGTTGAAGCCTAAGTAAGTGCCAAATACCTCATTTCAGGTCTACTACTTTGAATACATCTCATTACTTCACTCTATATGGACATGCATATGAAAACTTATATTCGAAGTGGTTTCATTGAAGGTTTTAAGAGCTATAAAAATGAGTAGACATGGACCTTGGCAATAGTTCTAAGAATCAGTTTAAAAAAGGGTGGGAACCTCAGTTTCCTTCTCTGTAAAATGTGAAGACTAAACTCCTGTCTAACTCCCTTATGATTCTAAATATTTATTAAATAGCTACATCGAGTGGGATATAAAACTAGTTTCGTTGACAGAAACATGGAATTCTAGAGGGGAATCACTTCTTTGTGGTGGGGAGGAGGGGAAGATAAGTTGAGAGAGATGGAAAGCAAACTGCTTCTGAAGTCTGAAATTCAAATTCCACTTCTGATTTTTAATATCTGTGTCACCATGGGCAAGTCACTTAAATTCCCTGGGGTTTGGTTTCCATATCTGTAAAATCAGAGGATTGGAATGTATTCTCTCTGAAATCCTTTGCAGCTCCAGATCTAGAGATCAATGATGCTAAAATCTGTGACATATCCCAAAAGAGATTAAAAAAACAAAAAGAAAAAGGACCTATATGTACAAAATTATTTATAGCAGTTTTTCTGGTGGCAAACAATTGGAAATTGAGGGCATGCCCATCAATTGGGTAATGGCTAAACAAATTTTGGTGTATGATTATGATGGAATACTATTTTGTTAAAGATATCATGAGCAGAATGCTCTCAGAAAAAACCTGGAAAGACTTACATGAGCTGATGCAAAATGAAATATACTGTGTACAAAGTAACAGCAATATTGTAAGATGATCAGCTGTGAATAACTTAGCTGTTCTCAACAATGCACTAATCCAAAACAGTTCTGAAGGATTTATGATGAAAAATGCTATCCATTCCCAGAGAAAGAACGTATGGTGTCTGAATACAGATTAAAGCATACTTTTATTTAAAATTTATTTTTCTTGAGTTTTTTTTTTATCTTTGTTTTCTTTCACAGCATGACTATTATGGATATGTTTTGCATGACTACACATATAATCTTTATAGAAATATATATGTGTTTATGTATATATATATATATATATACACATGTACATATGTGTATAAACACATGCATACATATTGCAATACTTATACTCATATATATGAATATATTGTGTCTGTATTTATGTATATGTCTATTTATGGCTATATATATATTACATATTTATAAACCATAGAATATATCATTATCCATTATGTTTATATTAATTAATATAAAATATTACATATTTATATATCTAAAACCAAATAATTTTAGCTTGCCTCATCACAGCAGGACAGACTATTCCCTTAATTCCTACAGTAAGGCCTTATCTTGATTGATTTTGCCTACTTTCAATTACACAGGTTGGCTGTTTCAAAAAAAGCCCAAGTAAGTCCTAGTTGGAAAGACCCAATTCAAACAATATTGGCAATGTGTTCCATGGCAAAAGAGCTTTGGGGCAGAAATGATTCAGTTTGCCTCTCAGGGCACAGTCTTCAGTTCAAATAAGAAATTACTAAGTTTAGCATTCAAAAAGGGAGATATTAGCTTACAGTTAAGCATACTTTACTATGTGTACACAGTTTTATTGAACAAAAGATATTATCTTCAGAGTCACCTACTAGGCACAGCATTAGGCTGGGAGTTAAAAGAGCTACGTTCTTATCTTGAATCTGATACTACCTACCTATCACCCATGTTCAAACTAGTTCTGCCCTCTATGATGCAGTAACTTAAATGAATGAAAGATATTCTTTTTACCTCTTAACAAAGTATAAGTGCTATCAGAGTAAGTTCTGAGTCCTATGGAACTTTAACTCCCTGGTGCCTAGCACAATGTTCTATGTATAGTAGACACTGAATAATTTTTTGTAAAGTGATAAATGTATTATAGTTGTGAGGATAAATTTTTAAAAGTACAAGACTTCATAAGATGTGCCCTAACTCCTTAGGCCCTGGATCTGTAATGAATGAGGTGGAAACTTGGGAGAAACTTCCTGAATTATCATACTCTGGATCCCATAGCAAGTTGTAAAGCCATGCACTAGCAACTTTTCAGAAGAATGCTTACTATGATCAGCTTTTAAGGTTCTGATTTCACAGTATAGTGAACACTCTATTTATTCCATAACAAATCAAAGCAAAACATTCACAGAAATCAAGGTACTGCATTCACAATATTATAACTTATCACAGATAATCAAAATGCAGCATTTACAACAACTTATCACAGGAAATGGCCACATAGTTTCCACTACAGTGGTCACAAAGTTTTGAACAAAGAACAATCATTAAGTAACTCAAGCATTCATAAAATCCTTAATTCAATCACAAAGTACAATAGTCAAAGTTGTCCACTCATGGGGCATACTAGGTTACAAATCAATTACTTATTCAGTCATCAATCACTAAGCACAATCATTTAGCCAGTCAATCATCCTTCATTATTCACTATTCAATTATCAGAAAATACACAGACCCTCCATCCCTAGGTCACTAGTAAATTTGCAATTTCTCAGTCAGTACACAGTATCCAAGTAAAACTTTCTTTCAGTTTGACTCTGGGTGGTTTCTTGGATTCCCTGAATTCCCTTCCATGGTCCCAGATCCTACCTGAATTCACCAAACTGTCACCTGGGTTCAAAGGCAGATAGCTTGCAGGTTCTTGTCCAGCTCTCTGTGCAGTTCCTGCTCCACAGTGGAGATCACAGAGTCCAGTCCATCTCAAATCCTTCACAGTCTATGTTTCCAGGAAGACAAAGTTTAACAAAGCCACAAACAAAGTCTTACATCCTTCACAGTCATGCTTCCTCATTCCTCTGGCAGCTCTGGCTGGTCCTTGGACTCAGCAGAAGTCTCAGCTGGCTCCCAGAATCAAATTCACTCCATTCAGGTTTTCAAAATAAAAATCATTCTCTCAAACCTTGGAAGGGCTTTCCATTTCAGCTTCATTGGCTCCTCTTCAGCCTCCACTAAGTCTGCTCCAAGAAAATCTCACTCTCCCTCCCTGGGCTTTTCTTATATACACACAGCATTAGCTTCCTGTTTCAGTCAACCCCTTCCTGTTACACCAGCAACAGGAGACAGGAGTTCATGCTTTCTGTTTCCCCAACGGAGACTTGATCAATTACTAAGTGCTAAGTACCTGCTACCTTTGCCAACACAATGGGATCTTCAAAGTCAAATTACGTTACCATTACACAAATATCCTCTGGAAACTATAAAATAGAGTTCATGAATAGATTTACACAGCTATGGGTAAAAAGGGCCCATTTCTTATGCAAGCATATATTGGGTAGCCTTTACTACCAAGAGAAATTGCAGAAAAAATATAAAGAGCCCTTAGAAACTCATTACAACCCAAATGATTTTCTACTCTCTCTGATTAAGTATCCCTTTTCTTGGGAACCTTTATATACCTCAAATCAAAACAAATGTGTAACACCTTGTCTTTCTGGTGACCTATGCTTTGACAAGACCCAATCAGAAAGTTTTATCGTTCTGTGAGGAGGGTTTAGACTGCGACAGAAAGAAGACATTCTTGAGGTTCCTAGTCAGAGTAATTAGAGCCTATTGTATCTGAATAACTTATGGTAATTGCACAGGGAAAAAGTCCAAGGTTTTCCTCCCCAATATCATGAATTAGTCTCATCAGCTGTTCCTCTAGCTGCAAGGAAATGTGGGTGATCCTTTTTACCCTCTAGAATAGAGATTCTTAAACTTTTTTTGTTATGAAACCTCTTTTCAGAATAATGTTTTAAAAGCAAAAAAATATATCGGGTTTAAAAAGAAAACAATTATGCAAAATCACAGTCATCAAAATATTTTTTAAAACTTAGTTCATGGACGCCATATTACGAACTACTGCTTGAGAAGTCTGGTACTTACATAGAAAGTTCCCTTTTCTCACTACAAACCTAGATACTGCTATTAACAAACTTGGGACAAAGTTAATGATACCCAGAATTTCCCATTCTTTTTGTTAGAAGGCTGGGTTTTTGGAGTACCCTGCACAGGAAATTTCTACTTTCTTCAAGAGGTGGAGGTTCAAGCTGTCTCACCATTCAAACCACATTAAGTGAATGAAAAATCTTTTATTAAGCAATTGCTCTGAACCAAACAATACACTAATTCTTGGGGATACAAATACCAGAGCCAAAATAGCCCTTCATCTCAAATAGCTTATATTCTAAGGGTAGACTACACACAGAGGTTGTTGTTGCTAGGGAGGGGCACTTTGGTCCCAGAAATTCACAAGCCTAGTGAATAGGGTGATAGGTAGTAGAATTTAAAATTTTAAAGTCTATTTCCTAGTGTGGGTAGTAGTCAAAAAAAAAAAAAAAAGAAACAAACAACAAAAAATATTCAAAAAGAAACAAATGAACCAAAAAAAAAAAAACTTAGGAAATCTTACAAGTGATGGCTATATATATTTTTTAAATACAATATTAAGAAAATTACAAAGGTAAAGAAATTAAGATTTTCTCTTTAAGCCCCAGAAGTGTTTTTATGCAAAGTATGGAGCTCATTTCTTTTCTGTCTCCACTAAGAAGAGTAGAAGATGCTTTAATTATAAGAGTAGGTGCATGGATAGACTTCCTAATAGTTCAGATCATGAAATATTTGAATAGGTTACTATGAGGATTCTGAAACTTGCTTCTCAGGCGATCTTTAAATAAAATTTAGAAGCCATATATATTTAGGCATAATTTGACCTGAAGGTAGAAGGATTGACTTGATGATTTATAAAAGTATCTTATAGTCTTTGCTACTATTATCATTCAAAAAAGATGTCTTACCAAAACAAAACAGTATCTCAATTTTTTTTTATTCTTTTAAAAATTTATTTATTTTTAATTTTAGTATTTCATTTTTATTTTCCCCAGTTACATGGTATAAGAGGGGATATAATGGAATCTTGTTTTGCTCCCACAAAAGTTATTGGAAGAATAATCAATAGCTGTGGGGAAGCTCTTACTTATCTTACTTTACTAAAAACCTGGCCTTCCTGGAACTATGTCAATGGCCAGAGGGAACTAGAAAGGTGGGAGTGTAGCACACAGCTCTGACCTTAGAAGAAGTCAGCTCCCTGTCAGGTCTCAAGTATCCTCACTACCATGCCTCTGTAATCTACATATAATCTGCATATATTAAGGGAATGTAGAATATATAGAAGGAAATAAATTAAGGAGTATGAGGAATTTGACCAACCTTTGAGGAATTTGATTTTATATATATATATAGTCAAGTTCCAAGGACAGAACTTATAGACCCTTGCTCCTGCTTCTGTATCTGTGTGGGTGTGTCCATAGTGAGCACCATTCCTCCATCCTTGCTGGAGGTACATTCATTTACACACTGTTTCTGAGCTCTTTCAGTGAGAAGAAGCTTGTTGTTTTAAGGGGGTACATCATGTGGATCTTTCTAAGGGTCCCCAAAAAGGGAAGCAGTGGGCAACAGAAATTTGTCCCAGGCTGACTCTCTAACCCCAGATGAAATTCCTGTGATTCCCACAGTCATGTTGAGGGGTATCCTGCATGGATCTTCCTAAGGGCCCCCAAAGGAGCAGTGGACCTGGAAGCTTGTCCAGGTTACCTCCCGGATCCTGCCTGGGAAGTCCTGCAAACCCCAAAAGTGTGTTTCCCACACACGTGAAAACAATTTTTAGCATTCATTTTTAAAACTTTGAGTTCCAAATTCTTATCTTTCCTCCCTCTCAAACCCCTCATTGAGAAGGCAAGCAATTCTATATAAGTTATGTATGTGGAGTCATGCAAAACATGTCCCTATTAATCATGTTGTGAAAGAGAATACAGACCAAAGAGAAAAAAAGAAACAAGAAAAATAAAGTAAAAGAAAAAAAAGCATGCTTCAATCTGTATTCAGACACCATCAGTTTTTTCTCTGGGGATAGATAGATAGCATTTTGCATCATAAGTCTTTCAGAGTTGTCTTGTCTTTTTACTGTTATGAGCTTTGCAATGTCTTATGTATGTACTCAGGCTTTATCTCACTCTGTAATTAGACTTCTTAGAATATGGACTACTTTATCTGAAAACTAATTTGAAGATGTTTTCTTAATTTTTCTTGATTTACTAACCTCATTTATCATTTTTGAGGTTATCTTTTCACAAAAATGAATAATCTTTGCAAATGATTATATGACCTTGCTCCAGGGCTCCTCAGTAGACTCTGGGATCACATGGATTGGCTTCAGTCCTTGGAGCTAACCTGAAATGATCCTTTTTCTCTCTGATTCTTTGTTCCCATCCTGGAGTTTTACCCTGATTAAGTTCTCCTGGATAAAACTTAAATGGCTTGTATCTATATTTTCCCTCAAAATAATCCATAATGTCCACAACTCTACAGCAATGTCCACAAAGTACTCAATATGCAATAATTGTTTTTTTTCTAATCAGGTATGGAACAACCTTTATTTTCCTTACCAAAGAAGATGTATGACACAAAGATGCATGATTCGCATCAACCCATGCAGAAAGAAAAACATTAACATTACACTGGAGATTAAAAGGGATATTAAATAAATAAAATAGAGCTTGAAATAGAGAAATATTAACATTCAAATAGTCTATTACAGTATCCTCTTCTCTCCACCCTCTCCTTTTAGAGGGTAAAGACACTTAACTTTGTTAGATAACTGAACATGTATTTCCCATTTACTTTATTCCTTTCTTATCCAGGTTAGCAAGATTCAGATCTCACTTGAGCTCCATTGACTCTATAGTATGGCTTTAGGCCTTGAGTTTTAGGGTGATCTTTTGATAAGGATCCATTTCTCCTAGAGTCATACTGCTAAGGACATTTTTTAAAAGAAATTATTTATTTATCTATTTGTCTAAGAGACTGGTATTCAACTCTCAAACTCATAAGCTTTTTAGGAACACTCAGCTTCACAATTGCCCATGAGGTAATACCAAAGGCATGATAATGTTCATTTGCAGGAACTTTAGTCTCTGACCTGAGGAAACAAAAAAGCAGAAGGTATTCAGTAACTGGAGGTTCTTAAATTCTTCTTTCAGGCTATCTAGGTAAGTACAGGAAGCTTATCACCTACTCCTTCTTCTAATTGCCATGTTGTGCATTAGGTAATTGGGGATGGAATAAAAAGAAATATAGTACTCACTGATTTGCTGCATTCTAAGGGAGTGAAAGACTGGAAGGCCACAAATTAGAGAAAGAATAGTAGTGATGGGAATTAGAGAAAAACTAAGACATTTCATAAGTCATTTTATATAGACCATGGGGAAGAGATAACTCTTCCTGAGAAAGGTTCCAACCTTTAAAGAGTCCATGGTGAAGTAACCATGCACCTTAGAGGTAGCTTCATGTATTGGGTACTAATAAGAAGAGTTCCTTGTGTCCTCTCAACAAAGGGCTAGGATATATTTCTATCTATATGAAGGGTATCCCTTCTAATACATGGAGCTTTTTTTGATGGGTCAGTGCAGGCTATTATAATCTAATCAGGTCTATTGGTAGACTCCTTAAACTGAATAAAGATCCTCCCCACCCCCCAGCCAACCCTTCTTGTAGTTAAAAGGATTGCTAGCCTTTTAAGATAGAAGCATTTCTTTCTTCTTGACTAAATAGCAAGTAGGATTTGACTAACTGAAGTCTGGATGCTTGACCTTCATTATTATATCTTGTGAGGGGAAATATGTTTCCTAATTATAACATGAACAGCATTATGTCTTAATGACCTTGATGGACTGGATTTACCTGATTATTTTAGAAGAGAGAACTGGTGGTGGGAAGAATATGTTAATGTTGTTATTATACCACATGCATTTTTGTCATCATGGAATGATACAGATGTATGTCTTGCCACCTAATAAAACACAGAGCTGGCACTTGAAAGGAGTTGGACTATTCCTTTTCTCCCAACTTCCTACTTCTAAACTCTTTCTTAGCTGCCATTATTTAGCAGTCTCTATTCCTCAGAAGTTCATTTTGCATATTCACTCTGTACATGATAACTGTGGTCTACTAGTTCCCAGGTCGTTCTTTTTTCTTTCCCCTGGATTTCATTACACTTTCTATTTTTACTACCTAACTTTTGAGCACTTGTATTGGGGGATTTTAATTTTCCTATGCATGCTTCCTCAAATATCTTAATTTCTCAATTCCTCAGTCTCCTCAAATCTTATAACCTACTTCTCCACTCTACCTCAGTCACACACAGGGATGCTCACTTATTCCTTGTATGACCTTGGACAAGTGTAATGGTAAGGGAATTTGAAGACAGGCCTAGGGAATTTAAAGATCTTCCTTTTTCCTTACCAGGCCTCACTTGAAGCCCAACAAGAGAAGCTTGCTTAGGGGAGGCTTGTTTTTCAGGAAGGCCCACACCCTTGTGCTAGTTTGTAATTAGGCAGTGGGTCATAAAGGTTGTGATGTCTTCTGACCCTGAAAAAGGGTGTGTGTGTGTGTATATATATATGTATGTATGTATGTATGTATATATGCTCTTGAGGTAAGATTTTGCTTTGGGGCTCACTTATGGAAAGAGTTGTATGATTTGGTTAGATGAGACTGTGGATAGCTGTTGAGCCCCCAGCTTTGAAAACCCAGTTTTGGTGCTTCTCTCTCTGGTAAATAACTATGTATGTATGTAATGGTCAGACAGCTAGAAACATTTTCTGTTGGTCTATTGAATTGTGTTATTTTCTCTGAATGTAATTTTTATCTGCTTGTAATTTCTGTTTGTATTTTCTGAAGTTCAGGGTGCTGACTTTTTCTCCTGAACTAAGTAAATGATATATGCATTTGATTAAAGTAAGATTGTTAACCCTTTTTGAGTTGCTTTCCTTTAGAAAAGCAGATCAAAGAACCTGTGCTATCAGCCATCTTGGATATGCTAGGGTACTTGCTGCTACAACAGGTCATTTAACTCTTGAACTATAGTTTCCTTATCTGTAAAATGAAATCAGATGGCCTCTAATAACCCTTCCATCTCTACTAGGGTAATAGAAGTAAGCCTGAAAGGGTCATTAAAATTCATTTAGTTCAGGCCCTTCATTTTACAGATTAAATCACTGAAATTCTCACACAAGTAATACGTGGCAAAGCCAGGATTCAAACACTGCCTTTGACTCAAAATTCAATGCTTTTTCCATTGTATCATAATGTTTCTTTATCTATGAACTTAAGGGATTTAATCATGAGAGTTTAAAAGGCCCAGGAGATGATTAACTAAAGGTGGAAGTTTTTTGGGGAGGAGGGATTTGTTTTTTAACCAGAACTATTGGTCCATCTAGAAAATTTTTACCTTTCACATTCCACATTGTTTTTAGCATTCATATCCATAACATATTACTCTTCTGAAATTACTATTCTCAAAGACATTGGTCTCTTGAAATCTTGCCTATGTTTATGAAAAAGAAAAAGAGTAGTTTGGATACCTAATAATTTTTTTTTTGAAAATGCAGGGTAGAAAGAGATTTAAGTGGCTATCATTTAGCACTGTTGCATAAGGAAACCAAGGCAAGACTTAAATTATTAAATCACCCTTGTTTACTACCTAATAAACACATTGCCTGCACTTGGGTTGTGGGAGGAAAGGATTCACTTTGTCTCTGTTTTGTAAATATTTTAAAATGCAATGTCCATGCACACAGTTTGCTTCTTCAATTACTTTTCCTTTACACTGACAAACCATCTAACACTATTTAATGGCCTCTCCTGGAGCGCTTCATGATTCAGAGTCTTCCAGCTGTGACAAATCAAAAGGCACCTATGTATTCTTTGGGGTTTTTATTTGCAAAAATGTCAAAAATTCAATTTAGTTTTGATTTTGAAGCACATAAATCTTCACAACCTTTTATGCACCAATTAACTGGTAAAAGTTGAATGTGTCATTTAGACCTTTTAGTCTTTTATTTTTTTTTTTTGCTTTTGTTTTGCTTTGTTTAATGGTCTTTTCTGTTTTCACATTGAAATGAATTTTAAAGGACCACTGTGCAAGCCTTCCTTTTAAAACACAAAGAATTTCACGTACACAGAAGTTTTCCTAGAGTCATTTAGAACTGGAAACATTTCAATCATCAGAAATGATCAGAATAAGATCCCATGAGTGATCTCCAGAGTCAAGCCAAAATTGAGGCAACAAGCTTTTACTATTTACTAGGCACTATGCTAAGTGTTGTAGAGATAAAAAAAGAGTTAAAAAAAAAAGTCTCTGTCTCAAAGGATCTCATGGTCTAACATAGGATTCAAGATACAAACCACCATATACATACAAGTAAATGAAAAATCATTTCTGGAGGAAGGTACAAGTATTTAGAGGAATAGAAAGAAAGGCAAAAACAGTCCTTGTCCTCAAGGATCTCATCCTAATGAGCAAGAAAAAAAATGTAAATAATTATCTCTATTTTTATTTCTATCTCTTTAACTTCATCTCTATCTCTTTCTATATCTATTATCTATACATACACGATATATTCAGAGGAATTGATCTCCACTCACTCAATTCCATCCTCCACTCAGCTGCCAAAGCCATCTTCCTAAAGCAGGTCTAATAAGACAAACCTCTAATCCAAAATAAATGATCGGTGTTTCCCATTCACCTCCAATAGTCCTCTGTTTGGTCTTCAAAGTCTTTCACAGCCTGGCCACTCTGCATATCCAGTCTTTTTACACTTTCCCCACATACTCTTCAATATGGCGACACTGCTTTCCTTGCTGTTCTTCAAACAAGACATGTGATCATCTAATGACAGTCATTTTCACTGGCTCTCTCCCGTGAAAGTTATGTTCTCTTCTCATCTCTGTTCCTGGCTTCTCTGGCATTCTTCAAGTCCCAGATAAAATCCCCACCTCCTACAGGAAGCCTTTCATCATCTCTCTTAACTCTAACACAATCCTTTTGTTGATTGTTTCTGCAGAATTATTTGTATAATTTATACATAGTTATTTGCAACCCATTAGGCTGTGAACTCCTTAAGAGCAAGGAGTAACTTTTGCCTTTCCTTTTATTCCCAGCCCTTAGCCCAGTGCCTTGCACACAGTAGGCATTTCACAAATATTTATATACTGACTTGTCTCAGAAGGAAGGCATTAGAATTAAGGAAGACCAGAAAAGACTTCTTGCCAGAAGCAGGATTTTAACTGAGATTTTAAGGTAGCCAGGGAAACTAAGAGATGGAAGAGGGAGAGCATTCTGGGCAAGGAAGACAGTCAGTGAAAATTCAGTCAGGAGATTGTGTCTTATGTGAGGAAACTGAAAAAACTCAAAACTGATGAAATGAAAGAATACCTTTTGAAAAATGGTCCTTAATGCTACTGGTAGATATACCATCCTTGTTTGAAGTTGTAATCTCTGGGTTTTAGTCTTGAACATCTCAAATTTGGTTTGAAGGAATTCTAGGGAATATCTAATATAACCCCTGACCCCTCCCTCAAACTTTTTATTTATCTGTTCATTCATTCATTCATTTATTCATTTGTATAGTTAGTTTTATATAAATGAAGACAATGGAGCACAGAGGGAGTTTAAGACACTTGGCCCTGATTATATAGGCAGCTTACTGCTGTAATTAGAGACAGAACTGAGACTTTTTGCTGTTGAATCTAGGGCATGTACTATGTACTGAGCTTTCCTTCCCCCACACCCCGCAACCGTCTTTGTGATAAGTGACAGTGGATTGGAGTGGGGAAAAATACTCATTTTGGAATTTAAAGTCCTGGATTTGAATCCCAGTTCTCCTTATGACCAATCTGACCTCGAGTAAGCCACTTCTGCTTTTTGAGATTGCTTCTTCACCAGCAAAGGAATATGCCTCATTATCTGTAAGACATTCTTCTAGTTCTAAATCCAATGAACTAATTTCATAACCAATGGATTATATTAATTGCCCATGGAATTTCCAGTAAACTTAACTAGATCTCTACCTTTAAAGTGGCCAGAAACCATGTAGTAAATCAAATTGATCTAGAATGAAAGTCTCTGCCCTTTTAGAAGATAAAAGACATCCTTTAGAATAACCATTAGTTCTGAAGAAAATGATGGCTTTTTCCTTTGCATAGAATAGGATGATTGCTGCTGTTTGGATTTCTTCCCTCAAATTCATCAGTTGGACTTAAATCATTTGTGAAGGCTGCTCTGAGTTCCTCTTTGTCTTTTGCTGACTTCTCATTCTCATTCTTTAACTTTGGGAGCCAAGTTTCCACTTAATCTATTATTTCTGGACCTTAGACATGGTAATTAACCCCAGGGATGGAACTTAGTCAAAAATGCTTTCTGAAAACAGTGCTGCATTAGGAAAAATTTTAATTGTGTTCAGCAACATTTCTTAATTTAATCTATAAGGTTACAGTATCTTCCCTATCAATCAATAACCATTTAATTTCTGGATGAAGGTTGAAATGATTTCCTCTGACTGACTTGGCAGAAGGACTTATAGTTGGCCTCTAGCTCACATTGAAATTTCCTTACCCAAAATCCTCTCGGTTTTAAGGAAGTGGGGGTAGTTTTGTCAAAGTGGGTCAAGGTATTCTGAGTTGGTAGGCAAGGCAAGTAGCATGACATATTTCTTTCTATGACATGGTTTGAGGCTTAGCTCTTATATCAAGCAGGTTGGACATAGGACTAGAAATAGAAAGATTTGGTGCTTGGGGGGAAAAAGGATGAAATTATTCTATGCTTTATGTTGTAAATCACATAACAGATGTTTCTGGTGCATAGCCTTAAGGCAGGGGTTCTTAACCTGAGGTCTGTGAAGGTTTTTTTTTTTTTAATATGACAATTATTTTTCAACATCATTAGTTCTATGTATTTTACTTTTTTCTTTTAAAAATATTTTTTTTTCTGAGAAGTAGTTCATAGGAGTCATCAAACTGCCAAAAGGGGTTTATAACAACAACAATGACAAAAGTTTAAGATCCTCTGCTCTAGGGATTCATTAAATCATAGAATGATTAAATGAATGTTAGGGACCTTAGAGATCTTAGAGTAGACCTCAATGACATTAGAGAACCTCATTTAAAGAATGAAGTGCTTTGCCATGAATAATACATTTATTATGTGATCATAGCTAATAGGATTTTGTTTTACCTTTTATTTTGTTATTTTTAATAAACAAACATTTGTTTTCTTTCTCATCCCCTCCCCAATTTAAAAGAAAAACAAAAAAAAGTCACAAATGTGCACAATCATGCAAAACAAATTTCCTTGATGACATGGTCAAAAAGGTAGGTTTCATTCTACATTGTGTGTGTGCATGCATGTGTGTGTGTGTGTGTATGTGTGTGTGTGTGTGTGTGTGTGTCTGTGTGTGTGTGTAACATAGCTCATCTGGGTTACATCTTTGATTAGAGTCTCTTTAAAAGTTGTTTATATTTCCAAAGTTGTTGTTCCATAATTTGTTCTCTTTATTGTGATTACTTCTCTCTGCATCAGTTCATACATCTCTTCCATTATTTCTTACATCAGAAAAGTGTTTCATAACATTCATATATGATAATCTGTTCAGCAGTTCCCCAATTGATGCACATCCATCAGGTTTCCAGTTCTTTGTCATTACAAAAATAATTGCTCTAAATATTTTTGTATGCATAGGTGTTGTTCTTCTTTCTTTCATCTCTGCATGGTCTGCATATAGTAGAAGTGTTGCTGAATAATACGTATCAATAATAATTGACTTTTGGGGAGTAGTTCCAAATTGTTTTTCAAAAATGGCTGGACCAATTCACAACTCTACCAACAATACATTAACGTTCTTGTTTAAATGCTAGACTTTAGAGTTGAATGGGATATTGCTGATCACCTAGTCCAATCCTCTCATTTTAATGATAATAATATCTACCATTTATATGGTTCCATGGTATGTGCCAAGCACTGTGCTAAGTACTTTAGAAATACTATCTCATTTGATTCTCACACCCTGGGAGGTAGATGCTATTATTATCTCAATTTTTACAGATGTGGAAACTGAGGCAAACAGAGGTTAAGTAACTTTCCGAGAATCACCCAGCTAGTAAGTATCTAAGGTCATATTTGAATTCTCCCTTTCCTGACTCCACACCTAGTTCTTTAACCACAGTTGCTCACTACCTCACAACTAAGGCAGGGCTCAAAGTCTGTCCTCAAGTTTAATATTCTTTCCACTATACCTTGCTCTCTTTTCCAAAATCTGAAATTCATTAGCACCTTAAGTAATAACCATTTCCAAGAAAAAGAACTACCCTGTATCCTAAGCCCTTACTTTTAGGTGTCTACTTTCCCAAAGGGCAAAGTTGGTGAGAAAATCCGAAAATATTTATTTTCTCTTTTTCCAGGCCTCTGAAACACATTTTTTAGCCCTTCTGTGGGCTCATTTTTAATTCTCACCCCCTTCCAGCCATTTTTTTTTAACTCATGCCTTGTTAATATGCAGATTACAATGGCTGGTCTTTAAAAGGGTATCGGCTGAGCATTTATCATTCAATCCAATGACTTGAGGAGAGTTGAAAAGCAAAGCTTGTGGAACACCATTCATAGATAAAGAACACAGGAATAAAACAACTGAAGGACAAATCTGTTGATTTCAGTACATGTTGTTTAGCAAAGCATCACCAGAGGCAATAGGTACACAAGGTCAGATTAGCATCAGAAGTGCTAAATAATATTCATTTACAATCTTCACCAAACTAAAAAGGATGGCGTGATTCTGAATGTCAAAGACGATTTGAATAGTGTGATTTTTTTTGACCCACAATTTAAGGCAAAGACTTATTCTAGCAGATAATAGGGACTGGATGAATTAGAAGGCTATAGCTGGATACGGAAAGACTGGGAACCTTTTAAAGACTAATAGATGAAACAGACAGTTCAATGCAGATAAATGCAGAATAATGATGCCTTTGATGGGTCTTTATCACAGAAGGCCATGTTCATCATAAATTATGAGCAATAAAAAAGGGAATTTCAGAGTCAAAAGACAACTCTGTTTGTATCATTAATGAGCAATGAGTTGTAGAAAGACAAAAAACAAATAAGAAGACATAAGATAATGACTTCTTTGATGAGTCTATCAACTGTCTCTGTGCCATATAAAATGTCTGCATTATAAAAACTGAAAGATTATGGGGGGAAAAATTAAAGAAAAGCCTAAGCCTGATAAAATATGGTAATGTAATGGCACCTCTCCTCCAAAAAAGAAAGAAACAATAGATCTATGGAGAACAAAATGCTTATTTGATTAAAGCTTTGCTGAGGTCAAAAACAATCACTAACATTTTCAGAATTTCTTGGTCTAAAGATGCACCTGCAAAATATATATTAGTAGGGGCTTGTATTTGGGGAGACCCAGAACAACGTGTCTTGAACAACATTATAAATAATATAGGAATGTTTTTGTTAATCCTAGGTGATGTAGCAGATAGAGTCACTTAACTGCTCCCTGCCTCAGTTTCCCCATTTGTAAAATGGAAAGAAAAAAGGAAAACAACATTTATTAACCAATTATTTACTATGCTAAGTGTTGATGATACAAATACAAACCACAATAAAGATAGGCCCTGTTGTCAAGGGGCTTACATTCTAAAGGGAACTGAAAAGGATGATATAGAAAGAAAGCATCTGGTTCAGGGTCGGGGAAGAGGATGGTTTTGAAGTTCAGAATTCAGGAACAGACCAGAAAGAGAATGAAGGCTGGCTTGAACCCCTCAAAAATAGAGACCCCAGAAGGAATTTAACAGTAGGGGAAAAAGATAGTCCTTGTGGAGAGATATTTTAGGTCAAATAGGTTACATGATGTTTGGGTGTTTCAAGATGAGAAACCTTCAGATTCTGAGGGAAGTTCCAGGTTGAGATAGCAACAAAAGCATGGTTTGGAGTCTAAAAATAAATTACAAACAAAAACACAGGTTTGAGAAGAGAATGGAGATAATAGAATAGGAATAATAAGCACCTACTTTATAATGTTGTTAAAAGAAGTAATAATAATAATTAACATTTATATAGGAAACCTTTATATGCCATATAAATACTAATTATTATTATTAGTTTTATCATCATTAAATAGATTTGTTCCTGAAATGTTGTGTGAAATGAAATCATTATTCAAATGCATGAGAAAATTAAGTTAATTATATAATTAATTCTTCTTTCAAGCATATAATCCTTTTCTAAAGTGAACAATCACCAATTGATATATCTCACAAATCAGAATTTTCCTATATTATTTTCCCTGAATTTGAGTTTATAATAATTGGTATCACTAAAATAGGGTTAATTTCATAAGACCTATTGCCTACAATGGGTTAGATTCTCGTTTGCTATTCTTCCTATTTAAAAGTTTGACATTAGGTAGATAATGTTGCCTGTTATAGGATTTAGAAGTAAATAGTACCCTTAGATGTTGTTTAGATCAACTTGTCAACTTTCTTATTTTATAGATGAAGAAACTGAGACCCAAAAGACATGAAATTATTTTTTTAAGCATATGTGGAAAACTGAGAGAGTTAAGTGAAAACAAGCCAGTGAGCTATATTTTTTCTCTAAAAAATAGAAACAGCACGAATGTTGATTATTCACTGATTATGTTTACATGTTATCATTAAAAGAAAATGCTGTTTGAAGCAGAATTTTTAAAATATGTTATCTTTTGTTTTTATATCACCTAGATTTTTTCCCTATATCTTCCCCCCACTTCCCAGGGAGTCATCCCGTATGACAAAATAATAGAAATAAGGGTAATATAGAGTGAAATCATAATTAATACATACATAATGATAATAATGATGATGAAAAATAGGACATCAGAAGAGAATTCAATAAAACCTTTCAACATATTAAAAAAAACTTTATATTACATGTAATATTCAATTTCTACGGACCCTGACCTCTCTAAAGGAGGAAGGGAGAGTGGTGTTATTGTGGTTGTTTTAATGTTGTTGCTGTTTTTAAGACCAATCTTGTTTTTTATAATTTTGGTCCATTCAGTTCGGATTGTTTTGTGGTTACTGTTCTTTTCATTTGCAGTGTTGTAATCCTTGCATATATTGTTTTCCTGGCTCTGTGTAAAGAAGAATTTTAAGATGTCTGACTGAACACCGGATTGAAAGTCAGGATTTCCTAGACCAATAGTTTTGTAATCATGGTCAAGTCACTTCAACTCCTTTGCCCTCTGTTTTTTTATTTGTCAAATGATGGGACTCAATTAGTCAATAATTGGTGCTTCCTTGATCTTGAATTTCTTAATTGTAAACGACACCCCTAGGCAGAGATGGGCATCTTCTTTATCTTCTTTATTTGTTTTCTATTCCTACTTTACATTCTTGGGTTGTCAACTAATTTTGTGGTTCTATTCCCAGAGTCCCAGGGTTTTCTGGGTTGTTTTCATTGTAGGAAGCAGTGCTTATGTTTTTGGAATAGTATTGAGTTGGAAAAACAACAGCAACCAAGAAGAAATAAAAACAAAAGCCTATGGGGAGGCTTTTATACTAATTGTCATTTATGAAAGTAAGGCTGGACTTTTACAGTCCTAGCTCGATTCCCAAACCAACTTCCTACACCAGATTTCTGTTCTTTTCATGATCTAAATATAAGGCTTTTTCTGACAACACATTATTCACTCCTCCCCCAACATCCTTCCTTCCCTTTTGTTATATAGGCCTATGGTTTAAAATCTCCCTACAGGTCCCAAAATATGGAGACCATGCAGTCTGCTGTGGACAGATAAGTGGTATAGTGCATAAAACACTAAGCTTGGGTTCATATTCAACCTCAGACATTTACTAGCTATGTGATTCTAGGCAAGTCACTCCATCTATTTGTCTCAGTTTCCTCAATTGCAAAATTTGCATATTAAAAGCAATATTTCCAAGTATTATTGTGAGGATCAAAAGATATAATATTTATAAAGTGCTTAGCACAGTAGACACTTAATAAATTATTGTTCCTATACCCTCCCACTTTCAATCAAAATATCAATTTGATTTTAGGGAAGAAGCAACTGTGTGATTCCTCACCAACAACTTGATTAATTTCCGTCCTTGCCACTTCTTTCTAATGAATACTTCATCTCTATTTTGTAGCCTTTACCTGCTTGGCAGATATTCTCTCCCTGCCACCCTTCCCAATTCTCCAAAGGGTGGTTGATACAAATGATTTCTGAAAGAAGACTTTTTCCTTCTGAACTATAGAAACCTGTTTTAAACAGAAAAAAACAGAACAATTAAAAACAACAACAAACTACATGATCATATTCTCGGAGGGGAACACTTGCCCTTTAAAAAAAAGAACAAGAAACAATTACTTGCTGAAAGAAGAGCACTTGAATTCTCTTGGAAGTTTGATACATTCATTTACACTTATGGGAGTCTATACTATGCCTGTTGGTATCATAAATGAATTGATATTATAGGAAATATCATTGATAAAAAAACCTCATGAGACTCACAGAAAGGAACTGGGGATTTTTAGCCTAAAGAAGAGAAGACTTAGGGAAATCATAATAGCTATTTTCCAGTCTATGAGTAGCTATCCCATGGAAACAGAACTTGATTTGTTTCTGTCTGCCACAGAGTCCAGAACGAGGGAAAAATTGCAGAGAGAGAGATTTTCACTGGATAAAATGAAACATTTCCTTAAATATTGGATCTAGCTTCTTCAAGAGCCAAGGCAACATACATTTATTAAGCCATGCACCAGGAATTCTACTAAGTGCTAGGGATAGAAAGAAAGACCAAAAAAAAAAAAAAGCAAACAAACACCCCCCCCCCCCCCCCAGCTCCCAACCTCAAGGAGACCACATTTTAATTTAGAGGAGACAACACACAAACAGCTATGTTCATACATGATATGTACAAGGGAAATCGGAGGTAAGCAAAAAAGCAGTGTCTGTCCCTACAAATATTCAAGTAAAAGCTGGATAAAGTTTCTAGGGGTGTTGAAGGTATTCTTTTTCAGGTATGGGTTGGACTAGATAAAATAGAAACCTTCCATCTTTGAGGTTTTTAATTCTGTAATGTCTCTGTATGTTATTTATAGATGGACACATGAATTACCCTCCCACCATTATTTTCATGAAGTGGTAGTAATTTTTGCCTGGAATTTCTGTACTTCCATTCATGTAAGTAATCTGTCATCTTTATCTTACCTCAACTCATCCCATCTATTCTACTTTAATGGTATTTTTCTCCTGGTACTATAGACAATTTCCTCTATATTTTTGCTGCTTTTTCAAGGGCACCTATCTGTTTCTTATATCACTCCATTATTTCCTTTGATTACCTGACCTTTTTTCTTTAACCTTTAAGACATTCTCTTTCTTAAAGATTGATCACACCAAAAGTCCAGTCACAGCGGAATATACTGAACAAGTGAACTCTGACCACCAATTAATTTCTGATAAATTCCCAATCATCTGAAGTCTGATATTTGATTCCTTTTTATTTGAGTCTGATGAAATATGAGAAGTTATGGGAGTCAAATCCAATCTTTGATTTTTCAGAAACTCACTGTTCTTCAGTTGGTCCATGTTCTAAACTATTTTGCTTTACTTTCTTGTTGCCTTCTTTATGACTATTTTAGTATTCAGTAGTCCTTTCTTCACTTATTTAATTTTTTGCTTTATGGAGGCGGGGCAATTGGGTTTAAGTGACTTGCCCAAGGTCACACAGCTAGTAAATGTTATGTGCCTGAGGTCACATTTGAACTCAGGTCCTCCTGACTCCAGGGCCAGTGCCCTATTCACTGTACCACCTAGCTACCCTGTCTACTTATTTTTTAATAGGAAGAGTGGAAGAGACTAGGGTTGAAGCTCAAATGATTCTGCTTGGGCCCTTATTAATATCTCTACTAAAAATATGAAAAAAAAAATCTGTTGGTTGAAGAATTTCAAACTATGGACTACATGAGATTTTGTTTTGTTTTGGTTTTTGTTCTTGTTTTGTTTTTGGTGGGGGTGATAGTGTTGTGTGGGTTCCGTTGAGCTATGCTATCCATGATGACCATGTATATCTTTAATGGCAAAGCAAGAGGACCACTCTGCTTCCTATTCTACTTTACAATATTACCAAAAGTTTGAGCCTCCTTCATTTATTAAGTTCTCATTCATAAATTACATCCTTTTCTTTCTATCTATCTATCTATCTATCTATCTATCTATCTATCTATCCATCTACAAAAATGAGTCTAAGGTATGGGTACCTAGCCTTTTTTGTTTATTTCATGGACTATATTGTCAGTCTAAGGTAGCCCATGAACCCCTTCTCATAATAACGTTTTTTTACATGCATAAAATAAAATATTTAGTATTAGAAGGGGAATTAGTTCTACTAAAATAAAAAAAATGTGTTTTACCCCTGTAATTTATTCCCCTGTATAGAAGATATGTAGGCTCTGAAATTATTGTTAGAATGAGCATATTCTCATTGCGAGTCATATATCAGAAGAAGGCCAAGTAGAGAAACAAAGGTTCCATATACACCATAATATTTGTAACAGCACTTTTCATGGTAGTAAGGTATTGGGAACAGAGTAGATGATCATCATTTTGAGAATGACTAAATAAACTGTGGTACAAAAGAATAATAATATTCAAAGACCACAAGAAGCAAAGAATGTGAAAAATGCAGAGAAACATAGAAAAAAAAACTTATATGAACCAATACAAAGGAAAGTAAGCATGATCAGGGAGAGAATATCCACAAGAACTATAATAATGCAAATGGAAAGAACAAGAAAAATCAAGCCAAAAGCTAAGTAATTATAACAATGAAGCTTTTCCCTGCAGAAGGAACATGCAAACATGCTTTCTGTCTGTCTCTTCAAGTTATTTTTAAAGTGATTATTGACCTCAAATTTTAGTTCATTCCACTTTGAATTACAACTAGGCATTACTTAGTAAAAATAATGAATCGCTTAAAATGGTCACAGTATTTGAATTCACACCATATATTTCCATTGAACTAGAAAAAAAAAGTCCATATTTGAAATAATGACAATTTCAAATAGTGCAAATTTGAATACCAGCAACTACTTGAGGGGATTTATTGTCCTCACTAATTAGGACCTAGAAGTCATGTGTCTCTTATTGTTTGTAGTCAAATTGATAATACTCATTTGAATCACATAATATTGAAAAGGAAGGATAATGAGTCTTAGGTATATGAATCAAAGCTGAAATAATTGACCTTCTGGTTAATTATGCTATTTGAACAGAAATGAGGGGAACTATGGGTGTGGAGCATTACATATACTATAATATACCGTCATCTGTTGATTTATTGGTTAGTGTTTCCGAACTCCTTTTCATTCCCATTTTCTGTTTTATTGTTGATACAAGGGACTGTTCACTCAGTAGGGGAGAGGAGACAGATATATTTGAAAATGAAGGTGATGCTAAGAAGAAGATATCAACAAATTTTTTAAAAAATTGAATGAGCAGATTGATGGCCTGAAGGGTGAAATATATTAAGTTTCAATTTCAGGGTGATGATGTTGCCTCTGTCTTAATCTCTCTTGTGTTTGTTTCAACTGCATAGCGACATAAGCACAATCTATCCCCATAGTAGTTTGTGCATTAATAAGTCCATCATAAAAGCTGAATTACAAATGTGTACTTTTCCTAAAGCTGTTAACAAACGCTAATGGTCTTCCCTGGAAATGACAGATGCAATGATACCTATATAACCTCCCGGATGGGAGTTTAATGAGTAGGGTATTTTTAAAACTTTGGAAACCTTGAGATCGTTATTTTTTTTAATTTATTTTTTTTTTCTTTTTGGTGTGTATGAGGGGTGTATGGTTCTTTAGAGTGAAAGATTAGCATTTCTCTAAAGGTGATAATTTACGTCTTTTTGTTCATATCTTGTGAAAAGCTCAGGAGAGTTATCTCCTAGCTATAATAAGAAGAGAAGAGATTCCAGTCAAAGAAATGTAAAGAAAAAAAATATACTGTGCTACAGAGGCCTATCGCCTTCAGTGAACCACATAGAGAACTGTATTGTCTGATCAGCTGAAAGTTTTGGCTCTGGAATTATTCTAAATTCTCCCTCCAATTCCTGGCCTCTTTTTCAACACAGCCAGCACCTGTTGAGGAGGAAGCCCTGCTGGGTGAGTTTCCACAAAGTTAGATGATCCAAATTATATAACATTTTGAGCACCAATAGCACTGGCAGAATATTATCATAATAGCTCTACCTCCTGAGCTTTTCCTGATTACCTGTATCTTACCTCCCAAAGGGAAAATGACTTCAAAGAATGAACCTCTTGCCTGTCTTTTAAAAAGATTCAGCAACTTGAAGCTGCAAACTCTCCCAGCATGTTCTTGACACAAACAATAGCGACAGAAAAAGAGGGTGAGCCTTCTTGGAAGTCCACGAGTACATGAAAGCCATGCTAGCCCTGGGGATCCACTGTGTCATTAGAGCTGCAGGGCTGTCTCTGGATATGCCGAAGCAACTTATTATGAGCCTTTATTTTATTTTATTTTTTTAAGGAGGTTAACCCATGCAACCTTTTAAAAAATCCCATCTCTTCCTCCAGAGTCCATTTCAAAAGTCAACTGGATTTTTAGAAAAATAAATAAATAAAAGGTTTTCAAAACAGTGCTCTCCCAAATCCAATTGAAACTTTTAATTAGTCTGATGTTATTTTTAGGCTGTCTCAAAGCTCCATAATTGAGCCCTTTGCAGTTGTACAAACAAATAGAAACCTTGTAAGATCTTGAAATTCCTGATAGTTTACTAATGAAGTCAGCTTGGAAATTTCTTCATTGAATATTGTAATTTGATTGCCATCTTATTCTGATTGGACCCTGGTTTTGCATTTAAATGAGCACATATTATTTGAAATGCAAAACAGAGTGTTATCTGGGGTATTTTGCTAGAACAGACAAGATTAAAAAACATCTAATGTTCCATTTTATAAAAACATTACAAAATGGAAGTGCAGAGTAGACTTTTAAAATTTATTAGTAACAGCTTACAATAATTGGACATTAATTAATGCCAAATTACGAGACATTTCTGTGGAAATGCATATTACATCCTTTCCATCAGTACTCAACAGATTCATTAGTATTTTTCTTTTCCCAGTGGATATATACCAAAGGTGCTAAAAATGATTTCTTACTGAAGCATTTCTTCAGCATAAAATATGTTAGTCTTCTGAGTTCAGCCTCTGTTAAAGCCATCAGCAACCAGAGAGATTGCAACAGCTGACCTTGAATATCATCCATTCAAAACAACACAACAGCAGCCCTGATATAGGAGAGCTGAGCCCTGAATCTGCGTCTGTGATAGCATGTTCCAATGCTGTGATTTTTGTCAGACTTTCTGTTTTCAGATGGATTTGAGAGAATTTTCTGACCCCGTTGCCTGCTAGTATTATTCCCCCACTGCAGATCTGTCTACATAGAAAATTGTTTTCCACAGCACTGAGGAATCAGAAGATCACGATGTTTGGGAAAGAGACTATCGTGTCTACCAGCCATCTCTGTATTTGTTTGACTATTTTCTGCTCTCTCTGTCTCTCTGTCTCTGTCTCTCTGTTTCTCTCTGTCTCTCTGTCTCTCTCTCTCTTTCTCTCTCTGTCTCTCTGTCTTTCTCTTTCTCTGTCTCTGTCTCTCTTTCTCTGTCTCTGTCTCTGTCTCTCTCTGCCTCTCTCTGTCTCTGTCTCTCTGTCTCTCTGTCTCTCTGTCTCTCTCTCTCTCTCTCTCTCTCTCACACACACACACACACACACACACACACACACACACTCTTTACAATGCCAATCTTCACGTTCCACATCTCCCTTGTAGGATGCTATCCACAAATGACCACCAAAATGGCGCCTTAGCTAAATTTGGATTTTATCCATTCCTTGGGAAGGCTGGGGAGAATAAAAATGGGGTATGGATTTTGAAGAGTTTTGTTACTGTGTCAAGAAAATTATTGTGATCAGGAAAGAATTGCCTTCTCTGGGACCTAATATATGGGAATGAAACAATCAATTTTATGCCTGAGACATTCAGACTAATGATGATGGTGAGTGATTGGAGGAACCACAAAATCACAAAGTTCTTAGAATCACAGAGTTAAAGACCTTAGTGTCCTTTTGGTAAAATCCATTACCTGAACAGTAATCATCCTCCACAAAAGGAGCTCTCTACCTTTTTAATGTGTATTTGTATAGTCTATTGAAGCCTATGAACTTCTCCTTTTCAAAAGAAAAAAAAATAGGTTCACAATTGGAACTAAATATTTTAAATATGTATTTATATTTTAAAACCACATATGAACATAAAATATATTCAAATATATTGTATCATATATAATACATGTTTTCAAATATCTGGTATATAAAACTATGTCTAAATGTGTATTGAAATAAAAAAAAATTAAATCAACTTTATGAATCTAGGCTAGGAACCTGAGTTCTATAATATCCTGTATAATAATTATTATTCTTTTTGCTTTTTTGCAGAGTATAAAGCAGGGTTATTGGGGTTAAGTGCCCAAGGTCACATGGCTAATAAGTGTTAAGTGTCTAAACTCAGGTCCTCCCGACTCCAGGGCTGGTGCTCTATTCACTGAATCACCTAGCCACCCCTATCCTATATAATTATATGTAACTTACTTATCCTATATAATTATTTAATTATCCTATATATATTTAAATAAATTATTTATTTATTTACAGCACATATGATAACTGTTTAAAGAAATTTCATTATTAAGCTCACCATTTCCCAGAGTAGCGCATTCCATTTTTTAAAATAAATTTTATGTTTATTTTTAGTTTACAACATTCATTTTCACAAGATTTCGAGTTACAAATTTTCTCCCCATCTGTCTCCTACCCACCACCCCAAAACAGCAATCCCACTGAGTACCCTCTCCCCCAATCTTCAGTGCATTCCATTTTTGGACAGATCAAATGGCTAAGAAGTCTTTACTTAGGTCACGCCCAAATTTGCTTCTCAGGAAACCTTTAACCCTTTGTAATAAGAGGTCATCTCATCCTTAGAACAGAGAAACCTGAAGTCCATAGAAACTAAGAGACTTGGCCAAGTCCACAAGAGACAATATATAAAAGAGCTGGAAACTGAAGCCAGTTTTTCTGACTCCAAGTCCAGGACTCTTTTCACAACCTCACAATTCCTTGTTCCAGCTCCTAGATTCTCAATATCATGCTCTACCTTAAGCATACTTAGGTATAAAAGGGAAATTCTCTAACAGGAATGGAGGTAGTTTGGCCTAACTTCTTTCCTTCCTTCCTTCTGCCTTCCCACCTTCTTTTTCTCCTTCCCTTCTTTCCTTTCTTTTTTTTTTTTTTCTTCTCTTGACTCTGTATCTTACCCAAGCTGGAAATATGTACAATGCCACTCAAAGGCCTGATGTTACTGCAATTAACATAGATACTTTGACTAGCTCCATTTTCAACCTGAGCTGGTTTACCCCTCTTTAGCTAGCCTTGTGGCCTCCTGCTTCTTAAGTTTTACTGTATTGGTGCCTGATTAACTTTAGAATTACTGCAGCTCAGAACTCCTGAAATGAATTGATCCACCAGTCTCATCCTTTGGAATCACAGGGATTGCAGACATGCTCCACCAATCCTGATTCCTATAATTTTCACAGAATATATTATAAATTTATTTGAAGGTAGATTTTGTTCTCCTTTCCTAGGCTTCTCCAGGGTAAACAAATTGCTAATTATTATGAAGAAAGAATATTTTTCACAGAGATAAATTGTTAAGGATGAGGGCAAGGAATGGATTACTAGATGGTAAGGTAGAAGTGACCTGTGAATTTATCATTGAAGGAAAATGGGAACTTCAGCAGGTAGATATATTAAGAATGATCAGAGGGGAGGCTAGGTGGTGTAGTGAATAGAGCACTGGCCCTGGAGTCAGGAGGACCTGAGTTCAAAAGTGACCTCATATATTTATTAGCTGTTTAACCCTGGGCAGGTCACTTGACCTTGATTATCTCCAAAAAAAAGGAAGAGAAGGAAGGAGGAGGGAGAGGGGGAGGAAGAGGATAAGAAGTACTTTCAATGCTTCTACTAGCTTCTACTACCAGCACCTTAAGCATTTTTCTCATCTCTATGGATTGGAAACCACATTATAAAAGATATTTAGCCTAAAGAAGAGAAAACTTAGGGAGGTATATGATAGCTGTCTTCAAGCATCTGAACTGTTATTTTATCAAAACAAGAATAGATTTGTTCAGGTAGAACTTGAGGCCAGAGTGAAATTTCCAGAGAAGCTTAAATTCACTTTGCATTATTTTATGCCTTTCCAAGTTTCTCTGTATTCATCATATTCATTTCTTATTTTTGTTTTGGCTTTTTTTTTTTTGGAGGGGGGAAGGCAGGGCAATTGGGGTTAAGTGACTTGCCCAGGGTCACATGGGTAATGTTAAGTGTCTGAGGTCACATTTGAACTCAGGTCCTCCTGACTCCAGGACTGGTGCTCTATTCACTGTGCCACCTAGCTGCCCCTATCATATTCATTTCTTATAGCACAGTAATATTCCATTATATTCATATACTACAATTTGACTAACCATTCCTCAACAAGTGCACATTTGTTTTGTTTACAACTGTTTTGTTTTTAATTCTTTAAAGATTTGCAAAAATACTTTACATGTATTATTTAATTTTGATTCTAAGCACAACCCCAGATGGGTGAGATGATATTACTCTTCACATTTTACAGATGATTAAACTGAGTTAGAGATTAAGAGAATTTGTCCAGAGTCACACAGGCAGTATTTGAGTCACAACTTGAACTCTTCCTGACTCCAAGTCTGATAGTCTATTGAACTGCCACTCCACTGCAGGAGTGGTCATCTAACCAGTGTGTTGGGGGAGAGGGGGAAGCAGAGGTGGTGGGGGGGACAGTTTAGGGTATTGGAGAGAGTGGAAAAGCTTAGAGTACACTTTTAAAGGTAAAAGGGACCTTGGAGATCACATAGTCCAATTGCCTCATTTTACAAAATGGGGAGCTGAAGTCCAGAGATATTAAATGATTAGCCCAGATTTATACTTTTAGTTAGTAAAACAGGTAGTCCTAGACCAAAAGTAATATATTGGAGAGAATCCACAAAAAGATGACTAGGATGGTGAATAGCCTTAAGATCGTAGCACCTAAGGAACAGATGAAGAAACTGAAATGTTTAGGCTGGGAAAGAAAAATCTATGTATTTGAAAAACTGTGATGTGTTAGAGTGATTCCATTTGTTCTATTTGGCTCCAGAGGGGAGAACCGGGAGAACTAGGTAAAACTTGCATGGATATGAGTTTAGACTTGACATAAAGAAAAATCTTTATAACAATTATCCCTACCTAAACATAGAAAGCTGCCTTGGAAGGTTGTAGGTTCCCTTATCAGGAAATCAGCAGCCAATGGCTAGCTAGATTGAAAACAATATGAATGAGTTGGATTGTATGGACTCTGAAGTCTTTTCTAACTCTGAATTTCCATGATCCTATTTCCTCAATCCTAATCCCCAGCATCTTGAATATATGTGTACAAGCCTTTGCATGTATAGAAGGTCAGAATAATGTTGAGTAGAAAGGAGAAATGTACAAAAGGATTTGTGTATACATTTGAGGATTCAGTTGTATCATGGATTTGACTTTTGCCCCACCATGATCCCCAGTTAAAAAGCAGAGGAAGGGACAATGGCTCTTAGGGTTAAGTGTGGGTAGGTTGGCAGGGGAATCCAAAATAGGAATGATAAGCTTTTGGGCCAGATGCCATATTCTGGAGGACCTATATCTTCTACCTCCAGAGTGCTTACATTTTGGTCTCATTTTGACTGGTGGTTGCCTCATGCACTTGCTACATCTAGGCTAGCCTCTGTGATGCTCTACCTCATTCTGTGCCCCTCCCCCCCTTTAAACCAACTGCCTTCCCACCTTAATGAACACTCCACTCTCCCCTTATACTTTCCAATTCTTGAACCACAATAAAACCAGGGAAGAATTTTTTTTTTTATCTATCCTCCTATAGTTTTGAACTCACCATGTTGGAAACTTTTCAGACCTATGTACACACACCTCCCTGACCCCTATATATATTGTTATTCCCTATTACAAGTAAGATCCTTGAGAGAACAAACTGTTTTTGTATTCATAGTACTGAGAGTGATGTATAACATAATAGGCAGTTAATACCCACTTTTTTCTTAAACTCCATGAGCTGGGAAAATGGGGGGAGGGGATCACAATACTTGTTGTTCTTGTTATTGTTCAGTAATTTTTCAGTAGTGTTTGACTCTTCATGATCCCATTTAGATTTTTCTTGGCAAAGATACTGGAGTGGTTTGCACCAGCTCATTTTACAGAAAGCTGAGGTAAACAGGTTCAAGTGGCTTGCCCGGGGTCATTCAGCTAGTAAGTGTCTGAGGCCACATTTGAATTTAGGAAGATGAGTCTTCTTGACTCCAGGCCCAGCACCCAATCGACTATGCCACCTAGCTGGCCAAGTTAAAGTAGAGCAAATAGCAGAGTCAATAAGAGTGAGGAAGCAAGAAAAGTAGAAATTAAGAAGGTTGTATTAGATAGGTGTTTGATTGCTTAAGATCTGGGAAAATGCAGAAATGCTGAATAGATTTAAATTTTTTTCTCTCTTTCATTACTGTGCCAGGGTATTTGTAATTGAAATTGTTGCTAAATTACCACCTAAGGACATGAATAGGATGATAGGGTCTGGGTTCACAGTGGTATGAAGGTAAGACTTCTTTTTTTTTCCATTCCATTTTGCTTTTCCAAGTTGGAGAAAAATATAGCATAAATCTTTGAATCCCTAAATCTGGGCTGACACTTCATACACTTCTAATCGGTGCTGCTAGAGAAGCTGTTTCCTACTTATAGCCTGTAAAAGAGATGCGAGAAATGCAGAGGAGGCACTCAGGACAATCTGAAAAAGCAATTTATGGTCAATACCGATGAAATCTTCCTTTGATTGACTCAATAGGATTGGATAGGTAAAACCTGCTTCAATTTTTTTTTTGAGGTCTCAGTTTAAAAACAGCTAAGGATATACAGGATTTAGAATTGGGCTCAATCAGTAGAAAGGGGAACATTTGAGCCACTCCAGAAGCAGTGGATAGAGTACTGGACTTGGAGTCAAGAAGACTAGGGATTAAACCCCATTTCACTTAATATCTCTGAGGCCATGGGTAACTCCTTTTCTCTCAGAGCTGTTTTCTTGTCTATAAAATGGGGATTGTAATACCTATGTCACTGGGTTGCAATGAGACTCAAGCATAGAATGTAGGACATTTGTGCCCAGGTTTGCCAAAGCACTTCATTCATGCTCTTTACATTCCCTTGGCTCCAACAAGACAATGCTAGCTTAGTTATCTGCTGACAAATTCCTATTAGCTGTTCAAATCTGAGCAAATTGCAATCTCTCTGGGCCTCATTTTTCCCAAATATTAAATGAAGGGTTGGACTGATGATTTCAAAGATCCTTTTGAGTTCTAAATCTATGCTCCCATGATCCTAGTTTCTGTCCTGGCTCCATCAAATCTATAACAGTTTATACTTAGACCTAATTTTTGGCTTTTCAATAATGCTTTATTAGTTTTGAAAACATTGTTTTCAATTTATGTCGACAGAGACATACAAAATTAGCCCTGCTGTAAGCTACTTATCCAGATTGCCACAAACCTAGCCTGGGAAAGCAGGAAACAAATGGATAGCTTAAGGGGAGGCAGATAACCTGGAGAAAGGAGAAGCTCTGTAACAGTGTGTTCCTTACGGTTTTTAATTCGTCTGATTCACCCAAGGAAGGGTCTGAATAGCACGTTCATGGGCACTTGTGATGCCTAAGTAAAGTGCAGTAAGATTATAACAAAGATGGGTAATTTCTGCATTCATCATCCATCTAAAATCAGCACCTCTCTTGTATTGTTTTCTTGTGTTACCTTGGTTTCCATGCTGAAAATTAGGGGCATTGAATTGCTCCATCCTATTCATTCACAGAAGAAGAAGAAGAAGAAATGTTTTTTGAAAGGAATAAAAGCTTCTCTGTCACGCACAACTGAGGGCTTATTTGAAGATAGAGTGCCACCTTCTTCCAGCTAATTTGAGCCAAATCTCATGTGTGTGTGGAGGGGGGGGAGGGTGAGAGAGAGAGAGAGAGAGACAGAGAGAGACAGAGACAGAGACAGAGACAGAGACAGAAACAGAGAGAAATGACTGAAGGAGATAGAGGCGGAGAGAAAGTTGAAGGAGAAAAGGGTGAAGCAGGGAGTCATAGACACAGAAAACGACTAAAATAGTTAACCCTGGTCCCTTTATATCTTTAGGTGCTTGCAGTATCAAGTCACTGAGAGTTTTTTGGTTGGTTACTTTTTCACCAAACTTATGATTTCACTGATATAGGGAACTTTTGATTGGGAAATTCCCTTTACCAGTTTGAGTGAGCAAGTGATCTGCAACTTGGAGACTTAAAGAGGTTACCTGGGCTACTGAGATGTCTAGGTATTCCTGGCACATAGATTGATTTCTATAGACACTATGCCAGGTTACCTCTCCTTTAAATCTATACTACAAAGTATTCATGGCTTCTGCACAGGTTGTGTTGCCATGGAATGGATGCTGGGGAGAACCTGTTATGCTTGCTTTTTTGTGTTGAATAGTTGTACCGTTGTACAGTTTTGATTTTGGGAAGCAAACCACTAATTGAAGACAAGTGAACATCTACAGATGAGGGGAAGTTTCCTAATAGAACAATTGAGTATGTGAGCTGCCTAGTAGGGTATAAAGACTGCTGTGCATCTGTGAGATTCCCAGTTAATTGGGAAAAAAGTCAAACTTAATATCCCTGATCCTCAGTTTCTTCATCTGTAAAATGAAGGAGTTGGACTAGATGGCCTATTTGGTCCCTTCCATCTTTAGATCTGACTATTTGTTGGAGTCTCAGTTACCCGAATACTATAATTTCTAGGTTTAGACAGAGACTGATTAGAATCAGGAGAGGGAAGGTATTTTGAAGTCCTAGGTACTTCATTATAGATCCCCTGCCTCCATCTCTCCAAGTAGAACCCCTAATAATAGTACTCTCATTGATCTCAATGACAACTTTTGTGTTTGAAGAGCATGAGAAGACATTTTAATCAGATGCTAATTAAGAACAATTGGAGATGCGAAGAGTGATTGTGGCTCAAGTACACTGATCTGGAAGGAGATTATTCTATTAATATGTCTCGGTAAACAGACACTAACATTTTCTCAGTATGAGGAAATGATAGTTTGAGGGATCCACCCCCAAATCTGGTTCTTACTTACTTAATGACAAATACAAATGTTCAGCATGTTGATCTACCTAAAGAACATCTCCAATGCCATTGCATTTCAGAGTACGCCGACAAACAGAATGTGAGAGCTATGGGGACTAGCTAATTTAGAGATCATCTAGCTCAATTTTTCCTCTCATTTTACAGATAAAAAGACATTAACCCAGGGAGATTGAGTAACTTGCCCAGGGTCATATAATGAGAGCAGCATAGCTAGGAATGGAGCACACAGGACTACTGACTTGTCCAGTGTTCTTGTTTTTGAAGAAGGCCATCACAGGTTATGTCTTGACTTGTATGTGAATTAGATTTAAGTGAAGCAGAGTTGCACAAAGCCATCATCCTCATTCTCTCTTCCAGATTGATCAAAGTCCAGTGGCAAGATGAAAATCAAAATGACTGGAGATAGCCTTGGATTCATTGGATGAATCCTTGGAGACTTTGATGTCCAACCAAGCTCTAAGTGCCCCATACCACCTTCTTCAGCAACCTTCATGGCTGTTGGACCAAATTGTTCTCATCTGCCCATTTAGTCAGGGAAAAATCTTTACGTGCTTGGAGTAGATATCCCCCTAATTCATCAGCAGGTTTGATGTCTGTCAATTACCATCGATCTGATTTAGCCTCTCTGTTTCTTGCTCTGAATGCTACAGCTTCTTGGAGCCATAAGTGAAAGTTGGCTGATAAGTGAACACCAAAGGTGGATGAACAACTTTCAAAAGGACTCTTCAAGCCCTCCCTGAATACTCTATACATCCCTTCACTGTATTATAGCCTTGACTTAGACTGTACTATAATATAATGAATAGAAGGGGATGAATATAGAGACCTGAATTCCATTCCTTATTCAACATTAACTCATTTAATTTCACTAATTTCGCTTCACTATGATTCATTCATAAATTTAGAGTTAGAAGAGACCTCATAGGACATTGAATCCATTTTCTTAATTTTACAGAAAAGGAAACTGAGACCCAGGGAAATTAAATGACTTTAGTAGGGGTCTGTCTTAGCCTCCCCCATTACCCCTTCACTCTCTTGATAATCTCATCTGTTTCCATGACTGTGATTATCATCTCCCTGTAGTTGACTTCAACATTTTCATATTCTGGCTTCGTTTTTTCTCTCATATTCTAGATTGACTTATTTACTTGCATCACCATATTCAAGGTGTTGTTGCTCAATCATTTCAGTCATGTCTGACTCTTTGTGACTCTGTTCAGGGTTTTCTGGGCAAAGATCCTGGAGTGATTTGCTATTGCCTTCTTCATCCAATTTTACAGATGAGGAAACTGGGACAAATAGATTAAGTGACTTGCCCAAGGTCATTTACTAGTAACTGTCTGAGGCCAGATTTGACTCAGGTCTTCCTGATTCCAGGCCTACTGCTCTATCTGCTATGCCTCCTAGCTGCCAAATCCAACAAAGAACTCACTAAATCTTTCCTCCTAAGCTTACACCTTCTCCTAACTTCTCTTTTTCTTTTAAGAGTATTATCTTCTTTCCAGCCACACAGTTTTGGAATCTCAATTTTATTTGTACTCTTTATTTTCCCTTAATCCTTTCATATCAAATCAATTTAAGTATTATTATTTCTACTCCAATATGCATGTCTCACATATAACCTCTTCACTCACATGATCACTAATCTAGGTTAGGCACTCATCATTTTTTTACCTATACTATAGAAATAACCTTCTAATTGGTCTCCCTAATTCTAATTTTTCCCTTCTGCCAAAATGATCGTCATTAGCACAGGTTTGACTATGTCCCTCCTCTGCTCAAAAAGCTTCCATGGCTTCTGATTATTTTGGGGATAAACTATAATGTCTCTCTTTGGCATTTAAAGTCCTTCACCATCTGGCCCCAGCTTACCATTCTAGACCGATTTCACATTATTCCTCATCAGGCACACTACCCTTCAGCCAAACTAGTCCACTTACTATTTTCATTTATTGTGTTCCACCCTCAGTTTTTGCCTTTCCACAGTCTATTTCAAATGTCTGTAATATCCTTCCTCCCCACCTCTCTGCCTTTTAAATCTTTAGTTCACTTTAATTGTCAGGTGACATGATACTTCCTGCCAGGAGCCTTCTCTGATAGCCCCAAGCCCCTTCAGTGATTTCCCTCTGCAAAATGTCTTTGTTGTCAACTTCAGATTTCTTTATGTGTGAAATTGTTGTATTCCCACACAGGTGACTTGTTGCTGTTTGTCCTCCATTCTCAAAGAGAACCATGACAAGAAGGAAGTTGAGGTCATTACTTATAAGTGAATTGGATTTAAGTGAGGGAGGACTGTACAGAGTCACCAGCCTTACTTTCTCCTCTGGAGTCTTTAGAGTCTGGAGGCAAGATATGGAGAGCATGGCTGGAGATAACTCCCATTCCCACCCACCCTCCAGAACAGTTTAAGGTGCTTAAGGTCAGTAACTTTTATTCTGAGCTTTGTTTCCTCAGGATATAAAGAAATAGTGTTTGATAAATGCTTCTTGAATTGAATTGGATTTCATTTGATTAAACAATTTTAACCTGCCTGATTCTCCTTTCTGGAAACTCCACAGCAGGAGAATAATAATTATTATCATAACAATAACCACTAGGATTTATATCCGCACTTTATAAATGCTGTATCCTTTGACTTTTACCAACCACCCAGTAAGATAGGTTCTCTTATACTCATTTCACAGAATTCTGAGGCAGAGGTTAAGTGATTTACCCAATATCACACAGCTAGCAAGTATCTTGATCTGAATTCAAGTCTTCTTGATTCTAGGTCCAGTCTTCTATCTACTCTGAGACCTACTCATTGCCCCCATTCTTTCTTTAATCAAAAATTTGACTAATTTGGGTGGAAAAATCACCTAGTTCTTATCAGGTTGTTTCCTTGACTATTAATCACTTCTAGGTTTTAAAGATTAATACAATTATAAGATTTAAAACTAAAAGGGAGGAAATAGTCATATAGTCTAAATCAGTGGTTCTCAACCTTCCTAACGCCACGACCCTTTAATACTTGTATGTGGGCATATCTGCATGTGGGTAGACCCACCTGGAGATGGATAGAGGAGTGGTGTTTCAGTTTCTAAGACCATCAAAAATATGTGTTTTCCGATAGTCTTAGGCAACCCTGTTTAACCCCCAAAGGGGTCATGACCCACAGGTTGAGAACCTCTGGTCTAAATGATTATTTTACAGCCAATATCATACAATTAGGCCTTGAGAATAAGGCTGGCATTACCCCTATTCTCATCCTGGCAATGCCTCCAAATGAGACTATGAATTCACTTCCTCATTACACAGTCAAGATGATCCTCTGTTACTTATAGGATTAAGTCTTCTTCTAAGATTCTTCTAGCCAGACAAGGCCCTAAACTATCTATTCCCACTGCCTTGTTGTCTTTGTCTGCATATGTGAAAACTCTCTTCAAGCTAGATTACCACTGTAATATGATGAATAAGGACCAATATTTATTTAAGGCTTTAAAATTTGAGTCATACAACAACCCTGTAAATATTATGTACATATTTTTATCCCTATTTTACAGATGAGGAAACTGATTCTCAGGGATGTAAGCTTTCTACTTCTTTTCAGTTGGAATACTTTCCTCTCCCTCTATCACCATTCTTATATTGCACCATTTCTACGAACTAGCTCAGTTAACCAGGCATCTTAAGGCCTCTTCTTCAATTCCAGGTTTCAGCAGAGAATAAATGCATATATTAGCCTTTCCCAAACCATTCCAGCTAACATTTATGTGTTCTCCCCCTAAACCCCAAAAGTGCCTTTCTTAGAATTAGGTTTATTCTCTCATTCTCTAGAGAATAAGACATTTTAAACCTTTGGAGAAATGATCTATGAAAATTTATGAGTGGAAGGGACTTAGTTGTAGGGAAACAGAATTGACCTCCTGTATAAATAGTGTATGAGGGGCTCTCCAAATGGCACAGGGGATGACCGGATTCATTGTTGAGCATGGTAGAGTAGATAGGGAACTGGGCTTGGAGTTTAATCCTTTCTTGGACACTATGGATCCTCAACAAGTCATGTAACTACTCTGTGCCTTTTTGTTCCTGCACAATGAGGAGATTAGACTCAGTGGCTTCTAAAGTCCTTTCTAGCTATAAATCTATGATCCTATGACCTAGAAATTCAAGAAGGAAACGATTAGGTTGCCTACGCAATGTGACTTCAAAAATGTCCTCCACTGCTTTATAATGCCTTTTTGCTGTTGTTGGCATTATTCCATCATTATATTTAAATAATTAAGTGAAAACAAGTATGAGAGTCACTGTTTTGCTTCACCCCTCACTCATTTAGGATAGGATTAAAACCCATCAGATTCTTTGTGGTTACATTAAAACTAGTAAGAAAAAAATAGAGAAAATTACTGAATACATGAAGTGGGGGCCAAGGTTCCATGGGAGAGAAGATTTGGATCACCAAAGATAAATTTTGTTTACCTACTATTTGGACTATAAACTTTGAACACTGTTAACAGTCTGTTCTACCTAAGAAACATTTCCTAAGTCCCATGGTTTCTACACAGTGTATGATACAATGGTCTACATTGAAAGTCTGTTTTCAGTAGAAGGTACACTCCTTGAAGGTAGATACTGTGATGTTTTGGCCTAACTTAAACTTACTAAGTGCTGTATGAATTAAATTAAACTGAATTGAGTTGAGCTGAATTATTTCTAATTATTGGGTTGGCATTGACTTATGACATTTGAATCAGAGGAAGATTATTTTAATCTTTTTATCACTAATACCTAACATGATATTTGAGGATTTCCGAAAATGACACTCAGGAACATGTGTTCAAAACCTGGAAAGTTTACTGCCAAAATGAAATTCAGCTGAAGTAGCCACTCTCTACATTGAAATTATTCCATTCTCTGGACACTTGGTACATTTCAGACATTATGAAAAAGTAAGCAAAGCCATGGTCCTGTCTGTTAGAAAAGCCAAGATCCATTACTGGAAGATTGTTCTAATCAACTAGTTGCTGCAAGCTATATTATTGAACTCAGTGTTACAAGCTATGGTAGAAGTAATGCTGACACAGTAGAGTTTTCATCTGAGGGTCTTTATCTGCTTAGAGCATAATAGTCTCTCACAACCTTTACCATCTTAAGAACCAATGAAAGATTCAATAGTCACAGGGAGACCGTATAGACTAGAGAAATGAATAAAAGAGATTGTGTAATGAAATTGTTCTTTTTTTTTTTATTATATAATGTAACACTCTCTCTAAATAAAACAAACTCTATGTAATGCACTGAAGAGCATGTTTGTACCAGATAGCCCATGTGGGCAGGGACAGCCTTATACATAGCATAGGCAGAACAGAGAAGGATCCCCCAATGCTCATCTAGAAAATGTCCCCATCTGCTCACTGTTAACTGAGATTCTACTACAGAAGTTCATTTTGTTTAGCTTAAGACTTCAAATTGTTAAAATGCAAATCTTGGAATGGTAGTGGGTACGATCTAATCTATCAGCCATGTACACGTTGGTATAAATGTGTTTCAAATACTTTCTAAATAAAAACATGCTCTCCCAGGGAGAAAACTTGAATACTTTAGGTACCTAAGGAAGGAGAGAGGGCAGAGATAATGATAAGAGGCAGAGGGCAGAGAATCAGAAGGCTGATAACTTGAAAATTTAAATTACTTTTCATGGCATTCAGGGCCTTCAGAAGTCTAATAACAGTTTGTCTTTCCATTCTAACTTCTTACTGTTATATACTCTGTAATCCAGCTAACCTCAAGTGCATGTAGTACTCAGCTTTCTCCATGTATGGAGCTCCAAAAGTTACCCTAGGTTCAATGTATTTTTTTGGATGAGCATCCACTCAAAGTCATAGCTCATGAGTAGTTACAAATATGTTTTATTTGGATGCACTAGTTACAAAGGGAAAACACACACACACACACACACACACATACTTTTAATCAAAAGCAAAGGACAAGAAAATATTCTCTCCATATTACCAGATCATGTATAGGGAAGGTACACGTACACAGTAAACACATGTTACTAGGGAACACATAGGGAGGGCACACGTGTAGTGCAGGGAGCAATTTGTGAAGGTGTACACAGCAATAAACATATGGTGCCAAAGGTAGATGAATGAAGGTTACATTCGTATTCATAGGCATCCATGTGACCATGGCAACCCACATCTTGAGCACTGCAGAACCCTCTGTGAATGTAAATTAGTTGCTCTTATTTTTTGCTTTTTTATCTGTTCTTTGCTAAGCATCACATTTCTTTTGGAAGTTATCTTCACTCTCTAAAGTATTTCTGCTAGTGTTGATTGCTGAGCTTCTCTCTGCTACCATCTGCTGGTCTTCAGCTATTTGGCTTTTCCAGCATCGTTAACTTTTTTCTGCTACCATCTGGTTGCATGCCACTACTACTACAAAAGTTCTTTTACTGCACACCCCAAGGCAATTGAACTACCACATCCACGAAACAGTCAAAGAAAGACAACAGAAGTATACCTACTAATAATGAGTCTATTCTTGTGACTATTCTTCTTTTAGTGGTGACATGAAGTCCATGGTTCCAGGCAGCTATCTGGCTTGAAGTTAGAAAATCTCTTTCGCTTCTATCAATCTCAGGTTATCAGTTTGCACTCCCCTCAGATCTAATCCACTTAATAAAGCTACCAACATGCTGTGTGTTTGTTAGGTGATGTGGTTCTTAGCCCTTCATGAAGCCCTGATGGCCAAGAAAATAAATGAATGACCAAGAACAAAAGAGATTTATGCCTTATATCATTTCCCGTAAGTTTCTTCTTTTATTATGCATACTAGGAGTTAACAAAACTCATTTGACCATTGTTTAGCATTCTGGCAGCTGGAGAGTGCTGATTTCTCTACATAAAGTACTCTATATAACATAAAACATAAGAAAATGAACATAAGTAATACCTTAAGAACTAAGGTAATTCCTGATATTAATCAGCCTAAGGGAAACGAACTGACTATTCCCTTTCTATGAACTTTGTTTTGATTTTTGAACATGTCTGAAATATTCTTCATCCTTCCTTCTGCACGTTGAAACTTATGACTCCCTTCAAATCTTGGCCAGGTACGACCTGCTATAAAAGGCCTTGTCTAACACCTCCATTTGTAAATGTTCCCTTTCCATCCCAAATACTTGAATTACTTTGTAATATTTGTTATTGACAATATTTGAACTCCCAGTAAGAGCCAAAGCCTGAACCAATCAATCAGACTGCTTTGATTTGCTCTGGAAATGCCCTTTCCTGTGTCAGCAACTTCAAGGACCAGAAAAGACTGAATAGTGGGTCTTCTCTTGTCTTTCCTAGAGGTGTGTGCTGTGTGGGGGAAGCTCAGGTATCCTGGGATCATGGTTTCCAGCTGACATTATTTTGTCAATTGTCTTGTCAGTTTGTGTTTGCAAACTTCCTTTCTCATGGTATAGTTAAACATATGGAGGCCATTAATCTGAGGGACACAGACATCCTGGGATTGTCCTAAAACATATAAAAACTTTGTCCTTCTTCTATCAGACAGTCAGAACTTATGTATCAGCTCCTTGTACAAGTTCACTAGCTTTGACTAGCTTTAAGGGAATAAATGATATGGATTTACCTATCACCTAATCTTTTTGCCTCCTTTAACCAAAATTTCAAGTCGACAATATCTATTCTATATTTATTTACTTTGTTTTACTATTTTTTTTCCAAGTAGACTATAAGCTCCTTGAGGGCAGGGGCAACTTTGTTGTTGTTGTTGTTGTTTTTTTATTATTCCACTTACTTCTCAGGTATTTAGTCAATAATAGAAACTTAATAAGTAATTGTTAAATTTAATTAAACTTCTATATCATTGTCCCCTCTTATTTTTTTTTCCAGTTTTGACAGGGAGCTGTGACACTGGGGAAACTCAATGAATCTGTCATAAGAACAGCTACAAGAAGAGATCTATGCGCTCATCACCAAGTTTTATGGAAAGCAAAAGCAGGAAAAGTTGAAGATGGCTTGAAAAAACAAACAAACAAAAAACTATTTGAAAGGTTGAGTTAAAAACAGGATTTCTTGTAGGATATTTCAGGATCTGTCACTGTACACTTTGCCTAGGGTGTTGCCATCCGTTCATGGGGGGTTGAATTGTAATGTCTGATTACAGCAAACATCTGCTACCTGAACTGAATTTCCTAAGTTATTTCGCCTAGAAAGGGTCTTGGATTTGGGTTTATTTGTACTGGGAAACCCTGCAGATTTTTCTTACTACTTTGAAAATTAACTGTATTCTTATAAACAAGAATCGCCATTATTACATCATTGTTACAATCCAGGAAGGAAGGAAATAGAAGGTTTGGGAGTTTTTTGGTGGGTATCATGTTAGCCAGGTTAGGATAAGATTAAATGAGTTGTCAGAAGCACTGTGCAACATTAACAACAACAAGAACACTGGAATTGGAGTCAGTGAAGTTGGGTTGAAGTTCCAGATCTGTTGCTTACTACCTGTGGGACCTTGGTTAAGCAATTTCACCAGTTTTCCTCCTGCAACAACAGGGTTGTACTTGATAAACTGAGGTCCCTTCCAGCCATCTGTGATCTTGTGATATTTATGGTAGCAGTTCTTCTTAATTCCCCAAAATAGGGCAGTCCTGCAGTGGGATTCTTCAGGTCATAGAAAGTCCCAGCTGCAAAATCTCTAAAATGGGCCTAATTGTAACTTGTTTGGGGAGAGAAGGAAAGAGAATGGCATAAATAACTGAATACTAAGTTGAATTCAGCTATTTTCACAGCCAAATGAAGCTAAGTATTTTCCTCTTAGTTATTTTTTTTGAGTCCTTAAATAAATAAAATGAGTGTCAGAAAAGAATAACAAGAAAGAGTTGGGGAACAAGGGGTGAGATGAATAGTGACTCAGAAAACAAGTTTATAATACCCTGCAGGGCCCAAAAGGAAGAGTGGAACTCATTTTAAGCATGTCCAAGTCTGTTTCTTTGATTTCTACTTTTCTCCTTTATCCAGATTACAAGCAATAACAAATCTGAAAAAAGTATTCTCTGTAGGTCAGACTCTGAAGAGAAGCTATGAATGTACTAGAGTCAACTGCTGTCCTTTATGGAATCTTTTGGGCATCATTTTTTTTCTTTTCTTTTTTTCCTCTTCTGTATTGTGGGTGGGCTTGTGGGGGAGAATTTTGGCCTTTACAGTTGTTCAAGCAGTAATGAGAAATTCATGCACAAAGTAAGCCATTTTTAGTTTTGATTCCAAATAAAGGTTATAAAATTATTCAGCCTTTCAGTCAGCAGCAACACGCTGCTCTTTGAGTCCAGTGTAAATGGTATTTGCTGTCAATAGTTGAGTGCAGTGGAGTGAGCACTGGACCTTGATGAGGACTTTGCCTCTGTTCTTAGTTTATTGCATCCGAGGATGATATGAATGAGTATAAAATCATCTAAGAAGTGCCAAGCTCTATGATAATGGCTGAGGATAAAAATAGAAATAGTCCCTGCTCCCTAGGAGTTTACATTCTAATTGGAGGAGATAACTTAGAGAAGAAGGATCAGTCACAGTGGCTAGAAGGCTCTGATGATTCTTAAGGTTCAGCTGCAGGGAAGATGACAAGACCCAGAGGTCCATAAGCTACATTGGCATACCAGATGGCAATGCCTGCCATCTAGAGGGTTTAATCACGTGCCAGATGACAAGATCTGATGAGTCAGAGGCTGAATATCAAGGCAAATGTTAAGGACAAATGGTTCATCATCTTAAAAGAAGGACTGTTAGTGATTTCCTGATCATTGAAGGTCTTTGAACAGTTATGTCCATTCATCAAAAGGGAGGTAGAAAGGAAAGACCCACCTTAATACCTTTGCAAAGGTGGGAATGGGCCAGAGTTGTAGTAGAATAGGATCTCTAGGTTTTCTCAAGAAGGGGGTGGGGCAGGGAGTTATCAACACCCAGCCAGTAAAGGGAAAAGGGAAAAGATCCTTAGAAGGAAGCTTTGAGGGTATTAGGACATGTGGGTTGCTTCCCATGAATTCTGATCCAGTTCAGAATGCAGGCTAGGATTTGGATGGGCAGGAGAGGGAAAGGGCAACCTATGCTTCCCACTGGAATCACAAGACTTAGAGCTGGGAGGGATTTACAGCATCATCTAATCTGTCCCATTCATTTTACACACTAAACATAACTCTTTTGTCAAGTCACCCTCTCTAGAACCTCAATTACTTTACATGTAAGAAGTGAAAAAAATATACTTGCATGGCCTAGCTCAGAGAATTTCTATGAGAAAGGACTTTGAAATCTTTAAAATGGAAATTGGAGTTGTTTCTGCTGTTTTACGACTCAAAAGTTTGTTGTGAGAAACAAATAGCATCGAGCATACAAAGAAATATTATAGATAGATACACATAGATTATGGCTTTTCACCATAATCCAAATACCTATACCTATACCTATACCTATACCTATACCTATACCTATACCTATACATACACATATACAAACACATATACACAGACATATACACGGATATATATATATAAAATATCTGTGTATATATATGTTAGTAATTATTCAATGTATGTTACTAGATAACAAAAGCTTCACAGACTCTAATATTCGTTTGGATGGGCAAGATCCTTTATGCTACATTTCTCTCTTTGATATGTTAAAAGAAAATGAAGAAGGCTCTTAGCATATTGAGATGACAGACAGGAACTGAACATGATAGGAAGGTTGTAACCTACACCACTGGAAGCAATGCCCACATCATTTGAATATTTGACTAAAAAGGCTTCATAAATGTATCATGGAAGAACTGGTTCAAAAATGAATCTAATCAAATTTTTCTGGTAAAATGGGTCAATTAACTCAATTTATGTTTTTCAAAGGGGAGTCAATTGAAAGGGAAGGTGGGAAAGAGACAGTGACAGAGATGGGGAGAAAGAGAGAGGTGGAGGGAGAGAGAGACAGATAGGAGAGAAAGACAGAGAGTAGGGAGGGAGGTAGAGACAGAGAGGAGGGAGGGAAGGAAGGAGGGAGGGAGGGAGAGAGAATAGTGTGATAACATGGATTGTGTTGCCTTTGATTATGTGTGTCTATGTGATCTTGGGTAATTCACTTAGCTTCTCAATGTTCTAAGCAACTGTCTAAGACTGAAGAGAAAGTGCTGACTTACATTGGTTAAGGAGTTTGGTCCTTGGTTTTCTCTATAGCAAAGAAATCACAGATCTAGTCACTATCACTAATTATATACACACATGCACACATGCACGCACCTAGTGCAATATTCCATTACATGCGTATCACATATAAAATATACATATAGACAGAGACTCAATCATTGTTGCGTTTGTTTTATAAATTGGCTTTGGCCCTGCAGGTATTTTGCTTTTTTCCTCAGCTTTAGTTTTACTTTATCATTCTGAAAAAGAAGATTGCTGGTGACAAGGTACTGGAATTCAGAGACCTGGTCAAAGACCTTTCTTCTTTTTCAGCCATGGTTCAGTTGCACTTCTTCCCAAAGATGATAAAAACAAATCTACGGTAGCCAGAAAAAGGCTGCAGACACGTTGATATTGTTATGTCAGGTCAGCTGAGCTTGCTTTCAGCTCATTCCACATCACAAAGCTGCCACATGGCCAAAGCTCATCCTTTGGAACAGGTCTCTGTCCGGATATCTATCTTCAGGTTGTGAGCTTGAGGGGGTGGATGACAAAGGAGTTTAGGGGAACAAAAGGCACCGGGGACCATAGTGAGGCCATCACAATGATCCTACAGATGACCAGCTGGGGTACACTGTAGTTTCCTGTTGCAACATGTCTTAAGAATAAAAATGCAAACATTCTACTGAAACCTGACATGCCGCTATCTTCTGGGGTTGGGAGTTGGTGAGTAAAAACCCATGAGCTTTATCTTTACACTCCCCTCTTCATTACAAGCTTGAATGTGCCCATTAGACTTACATTAGCAAGCTATAAAAGCAAAGGGAGAATAGCGTCACTGAGCTGTCAGGAAATCAAAGTTCTCCAAGTGTAAGAGAAAACAGATCACAGCAAATTTAAAAGTTAAGCCCTATGCTCTGTTCTCTATCCAAATATAATCTGTTTTTAAATCTAGAAAATTCACAAAGGCAACCTGAGTACTGCTTCTGTGGATGTTAAAAAGAGACAAAGAGAAATCTTAAACATTTCTTCATTGGGAATACTATTGAGACAAGGTAGGGATTTTATTTTGGAAGAGGGTATTGTGTTATTATCTGGTGCTGACCAGGAGAAGCAAACAGAAAAAGGAGCCTATGGTATGCATTTTAATACCTGGTTTTTATCAGAGGATTATTTTGATTTTATTATGTTTGAGGCCATTGAGGGATGAGACAGACATGAAAGGTTTTGAGTATAGATTTGAGAAATGAATGATGAGCAAATCTGACAATTCATATTCTCATCAAACCCTTTTGAGTAGTGCAGAATAGAGGTTTCCTTGAATTTTCTGACATCTTCACGTCTCATCCTGCCCAGAATCAAGAAGCGCTGACAAACATGAAAATGAAAAATACCAGAAAGGGAATGATTGGAATTTTCTGTACATTAAACCTGGGAAAAGTCTCATCATTTAGTCTGGGATGAAATTTCTCTTTTAGTTAGACTGCCTAGTCCTTCCATAGGGATATTTCACCCAACATCTGAATATGAAAAATAGTTACCTTTCCCCCACCCCAAATGGAGAAAATCAGTCAATCTTGTGATGCTACTATCTGCCATTTGCAAGTTTCAGAGTATATTTCAATGTGAAGAAGGAGGTAGCCAGTGCTTTTGGAAGAGATGTTTCATTTTCATATTGTCACAAACTCATGAAGTCTGCTGGGACCCAAGGCTTAAGATATTGGGATCAGTTTAACCTTGGTTTGTAAGAAATCTAACAAAATTCTCAGACTCTTAAATGGTCTTTGTGAACTCTGCACAATGATCTTTGCCCCATTACAATCTCCTTTTAAAGTGCTTACGTGAAGGGAGGGGCTATTTCTGTTCAAGGATAATTTTTCTTTCATTTTAGTTACCATGATCCTCACCATCATCCTAGCTAGAGTACTTAATATGCCCTCTATGAGTCTGATGTGTGAGATCCAATTAATGAATAGGGACAACATATGATGCCCCCACCTAATTAGTTCAGGGGAAACTATTAGATTAATCATCCAATCTGAAGACTTCCAAAGTTCACCCATTCTATTCCTTATCCTGCATATAAATCTATATATTAAAAAAAGAGTCAGGGAATCCTCTTTCCCATTCATAGAGAGCTCCATTAGATAACTTCTTATGCAAAGCATATTATTCGTTACACAGTAGATGCACTGTCTGTAAACAAATCATTTTCACATCTGACATCCCTAGTCCCAGAAAAGATCTTTATAATTTGTGAACTGGCATAAGTGGCAATAAAAGGCTGAAATAAATGTCTGTACCTAGAACAGCTTCCTATATTGACCTATATGCTTTAGGAGCCAGATAGACAATATTTAATCAATCATTCATGTTAAGTGAATACAATCACAATTAAAAGGGAGAGCATTACCAAACTTGCTCCGAGTTCTCTTGCCTTATTCACTGTATTCACACACAGAAAGCATGTAGTATATGGTTGAAGTTTAGACCCTGGTTGCTGGTACAGGGGAGACAAGATGAGAGCAGACTAAAGGAAGCATAGGTTTTACTGTCCTTTAAAATCTATTGTATAGTCAAATGAGAGCTTGAATATGTGGGCTAGTTTGCTGGGGGAGGGAAAAGTCTTGCTTTGCTTCAGACAAGGATAAATCTCAGTCACCCGTATACCCAGACAGTCTGCTAGAAGCAGGTAGGGGACAGTGCAGGAGAATGAAGGGAACATTTTGTACTGCAGTCAGCTTCACCTCCCTGGGAGGCTGTGTGTCAGACAACTGGATCTCCTGCACTCCATGCCCAGTGAGCCAATTAGCACATTCCCCCAGTTCGGGGCTGAAGTCGCCACTGTATGTGATCTGCATACTGCTTCAACTGAGATTTGACCTTCTGGGCAGAGGGAAACAAGGCACCCAAGTGAGATAAAGGATTGGCCTTGATATTCCTAACCCTCTTTCTTCCTCTCCACTCTCCTCCCCTCCCTTTCCTTCCCAGACCTGCTCATCCATCCACCCACATCTGCTGACTCACTGAGAGGTAGGGTGATGGCTTTATTTCTGTTGGAAGTCTCGAATCAATGTATAGGATGCCTATTAACAACCGTGGCTTGTCTCTCCCTCTACCAATGTCACAGATGGAAAGCTGGTAGCATGGTGTGAGCCTGACATCTTTGGCCCACATGGGGGCAGTCCTGGGTAACCAAAAGCCCTCAGTATCTTTCCACGGACTCTGCCAGAAGCCAAACTTTGAACACACAAAGCCCGACAGGGTTTCAGACATACACGATTTTTAAAAGCTCATAGCGATAGCATCCTATAGAAATCAGGAAGAAAAGACATCTAACAAATGTCTGACTGCCAATTAAAACGAACTGGCAAATAATGCTGGAATTTGTTTTAGCTGCTTATTAGAGATAATATAGTTCCTTTTATTAAACACGAAGTCCGTATTGCCTTATATTTCAGATCTCTTTGTGTTTATCTACTAATGAGTCTTCTCACAAGACATAGAATAGCTGTTTCTAATTACGGGGTTAGATGAGAAAAGAGATGGTCCCCTGTGGGGATACGTATCCAGTAGAATAGAAACTCCTTGAAGGGTGAGACTTTTAAACACGCTTTTGTCACTGGGTCCTTCCACAGTTCCTTAAGCACAGAAGATATTTGTTAGGATCACAGACTCAGAGGGTGGACCTAGTTGAACTGTCTCATTTTGATGGATAAGAAAACAGAGGTTTGGCAAGTTAAGGGATTTATCCAAGGTATACGCCTAGAAAGTAATATTACCCAAAGCTTCACACCTAGATAGTTGGGATTAGGACTCAGTTTCTCTAAATGTAAATCCAGGGTTCTTTCCAAATTGACGGTTTTCCATATTTGTTCAATTTGTTTGCTGAATGTCCAGAGAAATTATGATTTTAATTTTAAAAGTGTTTTTAATTTTAAAAGTGTTAAAAGAAGGCATTACTCAGGGGATTGAGAAAGTGTGTGCTTTCTACCCACGGAAACTGGGCTGGCGTGGTGTGTGTGGAAGGGGAAGGCAGAGGAAGGAGGGGCTACTGGAAAATGTGTGGTTTGAGGCCTGGCACATGAACAGGATCCCATTTAGTCTCAGCTATTTGGTCTAGGATGAAGCAATAATGAAATGTTGGGAGAAAGCAGCTCCTTCTTCCTTACCTTCTGACCTAAGAAGCATTAGCTAAGCACCCTTCTTGATAGGTAGGGGGTGGCAGGAAAAAGAAGAAAATCTGGTCTAAAAAACCCCAAATCCAACAAGTTCATTCGCTGATTCATTCAATGCAAAATTACTAGTCACTAGACACTAAGTGCTGGGGATACAAAAACAAACAAGGAAATGAAACATTCATCCTCAGAGAGTTTACATCCTTTTGTTTGTGGGGGGGTAGGGGGAATAATACCATAAAGAAGTAAGTCAGTATAATGCAAAGCAAATACAAGCTAATTTTGTTTGGTGGAAATACTAACAACAGGAGGGCATAGGGAAAGGCCTCACATTGAAAGTGCTACTTAAGCTGAATCTTAAATGAAGTTATAGAGTCCAAGAGACAGGAGTGAGAAGGGAGTGTATTCCATATACGGAGGACAAAGACACAGAGGCAAGAGGAGACATTATGTCATAGATGGGTAGCAGCAGGTCAGTGCAGTTGGAACCTGGAATGCATGGGTGAGAGTGTTAATGTGAAATCCATCTGGAAGGATAGGTTGGAGTCAGCTTGTGAGGGTTCAAAATGACAGACACGTATATTTTATCCTAGAGGCAATAGAAAGTCACTGAAGTTTCTTGAGCAGGGGAATAATATGATCAGACCACTGCTTAAAGATACTTACATGGAGAAGAGAAAAACTGGAAATTTCTAAAAATTGTACAATTTTCTGCTTGTTCATTTATTTTAGTCATATCCAACTCTTCATGACCCCATATGGGGTTTTCTTTGCAGATACTGGACTGGTTTGCCGTTTCCTTCTCTAGTTTATTTTACAGATAAGGAAACTGAGGCAAATAGGATTAAGTGACTTGCACTGGGTTATATAACTAGTAAGTATCTAAGGCCAGATTTGAATTCAGGTCTTCCTGACTTCAGGCCTACCACTCTATCCTAGCTGCTTAATTCTCTGGTAGGAAATAGAATATTGTATTATTTTGAGACTAATGATAAGGGAAGTAACTCACTGGGTGATTCCTATTATATCAATATAATCACAAGTTCAGTCTAAATATATGTGTACACGTGAAAATACACACATATAGGTATACATATATACATATATGCATATATGTAGACACATATGGACATGAATATAGATGTGTGTATATTTTACATAGTTATTCAAACCTTTTAACATGCATATGTTCATTTAAAACATTAAATTTTCAATGTTATTTCAAAAAGAAAGCCATTTTGGAGTATATTTTTAGACAAAACACCCTATCCTAATGCCTTCGTAGGTTAGAGGGAAACAGATAAATAACAGATTTTTTTTCCCTTTCCTTTTAATAAGAATTGATTATTTTCCATAATTCATATGATCGATTATTGATTATTATTAATAGTTCTCTATTGGTAGCTCCTGGATGAAGCAACCCCTTCTGCCAATGCACATTGGTATCTTTTCTGCAACTGACAGTCTCAGAGAACTGCCTAGAGATCTGAGAATTTATATAATTTGCCAAGGTCAGAAGTGGACTAGAACCCAAGTCTTCCTGTACCCAAGGACAACTTACCTATCCAGTATGCCGTGAATCATCTCTAATGGATACATAATAATTAGCATTTTCAAGCACTTTTGATTTTCATTCATTCATTCAATAATCATTTATTAAAGCTGCTACTATATGCCAGGTATTGTCCTAAGTGTTGGAGATGCAAAAAAGAGGCAACAAAACCCAGTCTTTACCCTCAAAGAGCTTACAATCTGATGGGGGAGACAACATGTCAGCAAATGTATACAAAGCAATCTGTAGACAGGAGGAATAGGAAATACTTAAAAGAGGGAAAAACCCTGGATTTAAGAAGAGTTAGAAAGAGCAGCTATATGTACCTAGGATACAAGCACTGTGTCCCTTGAGCTAGGAGGATCTAAGTTCAAATCCATCCTCAGATACTTGACACTTTCTAGCTATATGACCCTAGACAAGTCATTTAACCCTGATTTCCTTGCCAAAAACAACAACCAAAAAAACCCAAACAAGCAAGAAAACAAGAAGGTCAGGTTTTCTGTAGGAGGTAGGATGTTTTCACATGTATAATCTCAATTCTCACATTTCTGTTAAATAGGAAAGGAGTACTATTTCTATTTTATAGAAGAGGAAGCCATCTGAGAAAGGTAAAATAATTAAATAATAAGCTAGAACTTAAACTATGCTGTCTGATTTTAATTCCACTGTTCTTACCACTTGACACTGAGCTCTCCATTCCTTTATTCAGAAAATTCCATGCAAGTAATAATTAGGATTCTGATCACTTTGGAGAAGGTGAAAGCAGAGGTAAAATGACTTGTTCTCTCATCTGGAACACAGAGTTTTGTGTTTAGATAGAATGGTAGAGATAGGTGTCTTTGAAAAGGGGACTGGGATAGGTGCCAAAGCAGGGAACAATGGCTCCTGGCACCTGAGGCTAACAATGGGGGCACTCTTGAGACATCACAGAGCTGGAAGGAATTTTAGAGGTGTTTGAATCCAATCCTCTTCTCATTTTACAGATGAAAAAACTAAGGCCCAGAAAGTTAAGGTGACTTGCAGTTAAGGTCACGCAGGTCACAAGTAGCCAGACAAGGAGATACACCCTGTTCCTTTGTCTCCGATTCAACATCCTTCCTTCCCTCTGTCCCACAATACTTCCCTCAGTTGCCATATATATTTTAGGATCAGGACACTGCATTTCAGAGGAGGAAACACCACTGAGTCTAACCCTCCACTCTGCTATATATACTTCATCCTTTTTTCTTTTCCTTTCCCTTTTGCATTAAATAGAAAATTGAATTGTCTTCCTCTTCTTCCCCTTTTCCCATTTCCTGTTTTCCTTCTTTTTCTTTTTTCTCTCTCTGTTGATGATTTATATTTTGCATAGGTGTCCGGTAATGCCCATAAGCATTGCTTTATACAATGGTATATATACACTGGTAGTATATGGTGCTAAAATAGCTGCTGATCCCCATAAAGATGTTTTGTTTTGTTTCGTTTTTTTCTTATATAAGAAAATACAGTACCTTCTTCAAAGCATTTCATTAGGGAATGTATTGAGACTAGGATTTGGCTCCAAACAAAATATTTGAAAACTACATTTTTTTCATGTATTTGAAAATGATGGCTTGGACTGGCACGTTGAAAGTATAGGTCCTATTATTCTAAGAGCTTCTGGAAAATGCAAGGAATGGGACACTCACCTCCGGTTTGGCAAGTGAAATTCCTTTGATGGATTTTTTTGTAACCTTGACAGTAACTTGAATGACCTTGGATTTGAGCTTTGCCAGGATTCCGCCAAAGTTCCACCATGCATTTAGCTATCTATTGATGAGCAAGTGTACCTCCCCTCACCGCCATTCGAAAGCTCCAAGTGAACTTTAAAGCCTTGTACTACAGCCCTCCAGCTGCCTTCCTCTCCATCTTTCTTGAATAAGCATGCAAGAGAGTGTGTTGGACTAGAGAGTGGGGGATAAGCAATGCATTCATCTTTCAGCAACTTGGGCCTTTTGTTTTCTGTATTACATTTTTTTCTCCCTCCCTCCATAGCACAAAAGAGAATATAGATAGTGTTTCCTATTATTTTCCAGGTGCAGAAAAAAGAAGGGACTAATTGAAAACTGCCCTCCTGCTTTCACCAGGTCATCTAGGCTGCCCATATACACAACACAGCAATAGCTCTTCTAGGAGAGGAAGTCCCCATTGGAAAGTTGTTCTTTGCATTTCAATGAAACCTTCCAGTCTCTGTCTCCCACCCACCCACAACCTCCCCCACCCTCTGCCCCTACCCTTTGCCTCCTCATTCCTCCTGCAACTGGATCATTAACTGAGAGGGAAAGGAAGGAGAGAGAGAAGAGGGATAGAAAGTAATTAATTCACCAAAGTGCAGCAGCAAATGAATTTTTAAAATAAATTATTAATTTTCCCTTTAATATTTCTGCATTGATACTGTTTTATGTCTGGGGCATGGTTGAGGGTGGGGGCTGCTTTTCATTCCAGGCTGCAGTGCTCTGCGTGGAGATGCTGTACTTTATTGTCTTTAGAATGTGCTCTCTGTTAATTTGATAGTTCTGCTGCTCAGTAGCAGCATGCCCTTAGCCAGAAGCATCATGAATGTGTGTGGGTTTGGGGTTGGTGTTTCTTTCAGCTAGGGGTTCGGGCAATAGAGCCACTAAGTAATGATGTTTCATTTTCAAACTCCTCTAGCCTCACTCTCCTGAAATACTTGAAACAAAGAGAAAAATGCCAGAATGTACCTGAAATCCTTGGGGGAAGTGAAGAGGGGGTAGTATTTTCATAAATCCAAAGTTTAACTGTGTTTGATTCTTTCGTCTGCATAGAAATAAGAATAATAACTCTGATAGCTGACAACATTTATATAACTCAAAGTGCTTTGTGTGCAGCTTCTCATTTGAGCTTTCCTACAGCCCCAGGAAGCAGATAGAGCTGACTCCATTTTACAGATAAAGAAACTGAGCTTCAGAGTGGTGTAGGGACTGATTTAAGAAAAAAAAAATCAAAACAATCTCCTCTCAGGGAACTCATGTTCTAGTTGGGGGAGACAATACTCACACAGTAAGGTCCTA
>CM053589.1:53617205-53668694 GCA_028646515.1 Pseudochirops corinnae | reverse complement strand
CTTTGAGGTACAGGCTCTGGGAAACCCCTTGAAGTCTGATTGAATCTTCCCACTTGATGAGGCATTTGCAGAGGCCATAAGTATTTCATTGTGGCTGGGCCCAAACCTCTGTTATTAGCCTGGCCCTCCATTGTCCATCTGCTTCCCACCCTTGAGCCTATAAAATATCAACCCACTCTTGCACTGACCTCATTAACTCCTCCTGAAGACCCTCCCCAAACTCCTCCTCTAGACCACCCCTAGATTCCTCTGTATATAAGAATCCCATCTCCCTTTCATGTGGTGTGAGAACACCACAGAAGGCCCTAGCACAGACAGCCCTCGCACAGACTTGCTCTGTGAGAGCGCCACAGAATGCCCTAGCACAGATTTATTCTGTGACAGACTTACTCTGTCCTGCTTGCCCAATGCAAGCATCACAGATACCTAGGCTCCTTAAGAGTCTACCCAATATGGCGAACTACTAATAAACTTTGCTTTTCTTTGGCTGAGAAGACTTGAGTGGTATTCTTTCCACAGGACCCGGCATGTTGGTATTTTGGGGTCTCAGGCAATCCTAACCTTCTTTGGGTAAACCTCTTCAGTTCTGGTAGGGAAGATATCAGTAAGGTGGCAAGTTCCCAACTACACAGTGCACATGGTCTAACAAAGTGAATCGGGAGTTCACAGGTCACCATGGAGTAAGGCTCTGGAATATCTCCAACAGAGGTGGGCTTGAGGCAGTCAGCATCCAGATGAAATTCAAGAGTTCTGTGCCTAGTGAGAACTGGGCAATGGGGCGCTGAGGGTTAGGTAGGGTAAGGCCAACTTCCGTACAACAGTGGCAAGTGGTGCTAGTCTATCTTTATGCTGATGAGTGGTGGTCTGGGGAAGGATTGTAAACTGGGTCTTCCAGACTCTAGATCTAGTATTCCACAGTGTACCACACTGACTTTCAAAGAAGGAGCAGTGAGGGGACAGAGGGACCAGAAAAAGATCGAAAGCATTCAGAGAGAGCTTTGGGAGAGATAACAGAGATTCCCTAAAAATGACTCATGGGGGTCATGAAAAGGCTAGAGACAAGACAGGAAGAGAGAGCAGAGAGTCTGAAGAGAGTATGGTGAGGGGCCAGATAAAGACAGAGAGAAATCATGGTATTTACACTAAAGTGCAGAAAGGGAAGGGAGGGAGGATCAGTGGAATAAAAAAGGCAATGTACAACATCTCTTCAATATGTGTATAATTGTGTCACACCAGTGGCCTACACACTCTTTCAGTGATGCTTTGGGGGTATACTTCCAAACACTTCAAATGAGGCATTCCTCTAGTGATGTCTATCAGAAAATCCTAGCTAAAGCTCAGCAAGTCTTCAGAATGGTTAGATGATAATTGTTTCCTTGGTCTAGGTGGTGAGCTTCAGGAAAGGTAAACCAAATTGTCCAGAAGGACTTTTTATGCATACAGATTTCCTACATTAGTGAGTTAAAAGATAAACAAAACTTATCCCCAAATGATTGAGGAGTAATTGAATCTATTTAATGCCTTTGGCATCTCTGTGCCCACTTGAGAATAGACTAGGGTGACCTATTCTGTCTAGGGAGGAATGCATCGAATGCAGTCTCAAAAGAAGCAGGGAATAAAATTGAGTCACAGACTATCACTTTTTCTTCCTTGAAGACAGAGAAAGAAGGACCAGTGTTTTGGGGTAGGAGTAAAGAGTATTGTGTGGGGAGTGAGGATGAGAACTAGAGGGAATGGGCAATGATCCCAAAAGATTACAGAAATTACCACTAGAAGAGTGCTCAATACAGTAATTAGTTTTTAGCTTTTTGTTCAATGACAGTGAAATATTTCTATTGGTTCACCTGTGGAAGCATTTATTTCTAAATTACCTGTAATGATTAAGAACAAGAAGAAATGGGGGTTTTTAAAAGGCAACTTAACAAAATTCAATTTATTTCATAATAATACTTTTGAATTAATGCTTCCATTTTTGTGTGGCCTTTGAGGGCCTGGAAATTTGAGTTACCTAATTCCTGGCAGATGATTTTAGGAGAGAAAATGAAGAAACTCAAACTCCAATTTGGGGGTCAAACATAAGTGAAAACAATATAATGAGTTCTGGAAACCTAATTTCCTTTTTAAAACGAGAACTCTTTCTGCAACCTGAAAATCTGTTTTCCCTCAAATATTTCTCTCTAATGCTGTTTGGTTGTCTCTGAAAGCCATTATTTCCAGCAGAGTCACAGAAATCCTCAGCTGTGTAGGAGGTCCCAGTAAATTTAGCAGCCAAGCCACATTTGACATGTTAAGAATAGGCATCCACAAATCTTCAGCAGCTTCTCCGGAGGAGATTAAATCTTTCTTTTCAAGAATTTGCTAAATTTCAAGAAATCCTATTGCACAACACAGAACAAGTGACTTGTTGTGGAAAAGGTCAGAAAGGACAAAAAAATTGGCTTCCCTTTGTCAGCAGATCTAAAGGTTGAAACTTAGGAAAACACCTATGGTGACGTGACTTTTCTCTTCTGGAGATGGAGAACGGCTCCAGTTGAGCACATCAAGACCCTTGGGGTTCAGCTAGGACACAAAGACAGAGAAGATAATGTTACCTTTGCTCTCATGGCCAGCCTGTCCTGAGATGGACAAAATGAAGACTTCTGTGATTGTGGGGCTTGTTACTCAGGATTTCAGATCGGATCTTCTTCCTCTGTGTTTGTGGCAGCTAGGTGGTGTGGTGAATAGAGTGGTGGGCCTGGGATCAAAAAGACCTAAGTTTAAATATGCTCTCAGACATGTCCCAGCTGTGTGACCCTGGGCAAGTCTGTTTAACCTTAGTCTCCTCAACCGTAAAATGGGATCATAATAGTACCTACCTCCCCAGGTAGTTGTGAGCATCAAATGAGATAATATTTATAAAGGACTGAGCACATTGCCTGGAACATAGCAGACACTTAATAAATGCTTAGCTCCTTTCCTAGTATAAATCGTTCTGCTTACTTCATTCTGCACTATTTTGTATGTCCTTCTATGTCTTTTTGAAATAATCTATTCTCTCATTTTTTTTTTATAACACAAGTTTCTACAGCATGGTATTCCATCAGATTCATACACTACAACTTGCTTAGCCATTCCTCAATTGTTAGACACAGTCTTAGTTTCCAGTTTTTTGCTACCACACACACAGAGTTGCTACAAATAGCAGCTGTTTTCTGTCTGTCTGCCTTAGTGTCTTCAACTGTGAAAGGAAAAGGAGAGAGCAAATATTAAGCACTTATAGTATGCTAAGCACTTGACAAATATCACCTCATTTGATCCTCTCAGTAATCCTGGAAGGTAGATGGTAATATTATTTTCATTTTCTTACTGAGGAAACCAAGACAGAACGAAGTTAAGTGACTTGCTCGCATCACACAGCTAGTAAGATGGACCTAATCATAGCACTTACTTCCTGGGATTATTGTGATGATCGAATGAGTTAATTTTTGTCTAATACTAAGCACAGTGCCTGCCACATAGTTGATCTTGGCTAAACAATCCTTATTTTCCCTCCCCTAAAGCCAAGGAAAAAGAGCCTTTAGATAAAGCCCACAAAAGTTCAATACAAGAAGAAAGACCTATTCCTACTGAAAGAATTCATAGTAGTATTAGGAAAAAAAAAAAGAAAGAAAGAAAAGGAAACACAATGTGGCCCATCTATTGGGGATTGGCTGAACAAACTTTGGCAAATGGATTCAATGAAATACTATCGTGTCATAAGAAAAACAAGAAATAAGGAATTCAGCAAAAGCAGGAGAGCTAATAAGTGTCCGAGGCCAGATTTGAACTCTCCTGACTTCAGGTACAGCACCATCTGCAGCACCACAGAGACCCACTGTACCATCTGACTGCCCCAAGTTAGTCTCTAAGTTTTGTCAATCTGACAGGGATGTATTAACCTCACCTTTGTCATCTGTAAAATGTGGAGGTAGGAATAGCTGGCACTTGATGTACTTTTCTCTCCCAGATTTACATTCCTATGTCCCTATAGTTTTTATATGAACAAATGCAGACAGAAGAAGTCAGAACCAAGAGAAAAATAAATCTATGCAATGAATGCAATCAAGTAAATGAAAATAGCACTAAAAAGAAATGAATTGTGACTAAATACAATGCCAACTCTTGGGTCCAGAATATAGTTGATGAGTCATAGTCCTCCTCTTAGAGGATGTGGAGGAATGGGACAGTTGTAAAGATGTTCTGACAGATAAGGTTGCTTTTTCAGACATTTTTGAACTGCTATTTTTTCTTATTCTAAGGGAGGACATTATGGAGGGCGCACTATAACTAAGAAATGACAGACATACATAAACACTAAAAAAACATGGAGCACATTTTTTTTCCTAAAGGAGACTTTGTTTTAATTCACACTTGTGGTGGAGAAATAGAGCATTCTGTTTACCATTTAGGGCTAAAATACAGTTTCTGATTTCTGTGCCAGAGGAATCTTTCCTTATAACATAAAATTTAGTATCTTGAAAAGAGAGAGAGACAGAGAGAAAGAGAGAGAGAGACAGAGACAGAGAGACAGAGAATGTTGTTCTGTTGGATAAGTGTGTAAATCTGAAAGCTTGTCATGCAAAAGAGGGATTAGATTATTTGTAATATTATTAATTATTAATAATATTATTAATTATTATTAATAATAATAAATTATTATTATTAGATTATTTTACCTTGGACAGCAGACCTAGAAGAAATGGGTGGAAATTATGAGGAGACCCATTTTGATTCAACAAAAGAAAACTCTTGCTGATGATTAGAGCTGCCCAAAAATAGAATGTGTTACCTCATGATGGAATGAGTTTTCTGTCACTGGTGATCTCTGAGAGGATTCTGGACTGTCATTTGTCAGGGAAACAGTAACCCCTGCTTAGAAAGAGGTTAGAACAGGTGACCTATGAGGTCCCATCTAACCTTTCTGAATACTTAACATCATACTATCTCAGAGCACTTTTCATTGATCTTTTTCTTTATTTCTTTTTTTTTTTCTACCACATTGATTTTCATTCACCCCAATTGTTGCTTAGGCTGGTGTGAATACTCCTGATACTTTGTCAGTATATACTATTCCCAAACTTTCTCTGAGTAGGAAAAAAAAAATTAGCACTCAGTGAGCCATGAAAGCTGTATCTTCAAGATGCAAAAAAACCCCATCTGAAAATTATAAAGTTAAATTAATCAACCAGTTATATTATTGACGTGCAGGGTTAGCAATCTATGGCATATGTCCCAAACGTGTTAGGGATGGCTTTGAAATGATTTGTTAATCAATTGATTTTTCTCTGTCATCATTACATTTCCTACATTCCTCCCTCTTGACTTCCTATTCCTTCAACTTCAGTCTTAATTTATAACACATTCTTGAACACAGTAAGTGTGTAATAGGTATTTGTGCTTTTGCTGTCTGATTAACTCTCTGTTAAGCATCAAGCAATCCTTGCTAATGTGGCACCTAGTTATAAAAAAATACACACACACACACACACCAAAACAAAACAAAAAAAAAACCAAACCAAACTCAAAACAAAACAACCTTGTCAAAATGGAAATCAACCAGATGATGGACTTCTCTAACCCCCTTATAATCTTCTTTTCCAGAAACCACACCCTACATAAGCTTTTCTCTGGTTTGTTATGGACCACATCTCCCTTCCCAGATCACAGGAATTCATTAAACCATCTGATAAAGAATAATGAGGTTTTGATATGTATCAAAAGAGGGAGTAGAAACAGATAAAATCATAGATCTTGGAAGTATTTTAGTAAGTCAATTTCATTACTACATTTTTGGCTACCATGTCGCACCGTTGATTCATATTGATTTCATAAGCCACTAAAACAACAACATCCCTTTCCTGTGAAAGGTCTATTTGCTTCTTGTCCATTTTATACTTAAAAATGCTTTATGATCTTCATTCATGAGGATTGAACACCCTGATGTGTGTGTACTATTACCCATTAAAGTTGGTCACCCCTATTCTTTCCCCTGTAAGGCCACATATCACATTGGGACAGAACATTTCTTTTCATCAACATTAGTATGTTATCTCTTTAATTGCAATGTATGTTGCCTGGGAGGATCAACCTGAAATTACATTTAGAATAGAGTGAGCGACAGTTAAATGGTAGGAGGCAAAGAAGAGATTTAGGTCATCCTCAGTTTGTCTTGTGCTCAGAATTCCCATGAGTGATTCAGAGGAATTCTTGGTGAAGCAACAAGGTGTCTTCTTGGACTTGCAGAACTTTTAGAGGTGAGGAAAAGAAGGCTCTAAATACAGCCATTCTGTGGTCTTGAAAGAGATTGCCAACAGTAGTTCTGCTTATGTCTATCCTGCAGTGAAAGTAGAGAATGAGTAAAAAGTTTCAAACCACTTTTTTTGGAATTATGAAAGTCACTTAATCTCTCTGGGGCTTAGTTTCCTCATGTGCAAAATGTAGACATTATACAAAATGAAAACTTCTGTGGTGCCTTCCGATTCTAAATCTATAATCGATCTATGATCCTATTGGTCTCATGACCCCATCCCCAATTCCTACCCCAATCTCTACTGCCCTGTTTTCACTCTGGTTATAGAATCTAGAACACTAGAGCCAGAAAAGATTTTTGACCAAGAGTTCTTGACTTTTTTGTGTTATTGACCCCTTTTGGTAGTCTGGTGAAGCCTATGGACCCCTTCAGAGAATAATATTTTAAATGCAGAAAATGAAACGCATAGGATTTCAAAAAAGGAAATTGAGTATCATCTAAATATAGATATTAGAATTTTTTAAAAAAATAAGTCCATGTGTCCCAGGTTAAGAACACCTGTAAGAGATTATCTACTTCCAAAAAAGGAAAGTGAGGCAAAAGTGATTAAATAATTTGCTTAAAGTCTCATAGTTAGTCACTGTCAGAGTCTAAAGATCTCAGCTTCAATACATAGAAAACAGGCTTTTAAGTGATATAAGAATGGATTTTCTCCTTTAATATTTAGGGGATGGTTTGGATATAATTGCTCATTAACAAAGGATCATTGACTTGATTCCCATTACTCCTCCTCTTAAGCTTCAGCCAGATTGTCCTACTTGTGTTTGCATATACAAGACATCCAAAAGCTGTCCTTATTATGCCTGAAATGGTCTTTCCCCATCTTTTGGAATCTATAGCTCTCTTCAAGGCTCAGCCCAAGTCTACCAGAGACTTTTCCTGATCAAATCACTTGCTCATACAACTTCATACCTAACCTTCCCATTTATCCCCCACGCTCTGGGATTAAAATATTATACACGCACATATACATATATATGTGCATATTTAACATGTAATAGATCTCTCAATGTGCATACATACATGAACATGTGTATATATGGATATACACATATATTATTTATAAATTATTAAACTGTCAAACATATTTTTTCCAGATTACTTTTTATCCAATTCAAATCAATCCAATCCAATCCAATCCCATAAGTATTTAATAAGCTCCTGTCATGAACCTGGCACTATACTATAAGAGAAGCAAAAAAAAAAAAAAAGAAAGAAAGAAAAAAAGAGGAAAGGAAAGGAAAGAAAAGAAGACAAAAGAAAAGAAAAAAAGAACGATCCCAAGTCTCAATTAGGTGACATTCTAATGGTTAGGAACAACATATACGTGAGTATACACATACATATATATGTATATATACAAATATACATGTATGTGTGTGTATACATATATGTATACATATACATAATATATACATATATACACATAATACTTAGGTCCTTTTCAAGCTCACTTTGAAGTATAAAGAAGCAAATCCAAACCTATTCCTGAAATATAATGAGAAAAAAAAATGTGTCTATCACTTATTCCTTTAATTAGAGAAATCATTTTGAGTCCTAGCCCAGATTTGCCATTGGATAGTTATGTGATACCTGGTGAGTCATTTAAAGTCACTGTGAACCTATTTGCTCATCCACAAAAGATGAATGGTTATACAATATAGGGGTAAATCACATCACACTAGAAATACAGGGCCTGGGGTACTAGTCCTATATCTGCAACTCTTGGTATGACCTTGAACAAGTGCCAGAAACACAGAATTTAGATTTCGAAGCTCACTTTATCTAAGCCTTCATTAAAAAAGGAAAACAAACAAAACAACCAAAATGAGGAAACAGATCAAGAGAAGTAAAGAAACTTAACTAAGATCCACAGCTATAAGTAGGATACCAATAGCCCCTTTGGCTCCAATTCCATATAGACAGACAGACAGACAGTTAGATAGATAGATGATAGATAGATAGATAGAAATATATAATATATGTGTGTGTATATATGTATATATATATATATATATTACTATACCCTGCTATCTCTTTTGTGGCTTAATTTGCTCACCTATAAAATGGTCACGGGGAGGAGGGTTGGATTAGATGATATATATGGTTCCTGCTGGCTCTCACTTCTTGTAATTTAACTACAATACTTGTTAATTCTTGATTATTGACTTTTGTAATAGTTAATACTTACATAGTATTTAAATATTTGCAAAATTTTAAATATAATGTTACAACAATAAAATGTTCTAAAATAGAGGCTTTTATAATACTCATTTTACAGAAGAGGAAACTAAGGCAGATAGAGGCAAAGTGACTTATCCAGGGTACTACAACTATTAAGTGTCTGGGACAGGATTTGAACAGAGGTTTTTCTGACTCTGACTCCAGCACTTTTCCACAACAGCATCTAAGTGTCTCGATGTAATTCCTTTCTCATAGGAAGAGCTCAATAAATGCATGTTGAGTTCAGTTAATGGCTTTTAAGCTTTTTGAAAATAGTAAACTGTAGGAATTTTATGATTTTAGTTTTATATTTTCTTTCTGAATAGATATAAAGTGTTTTTCAAGTATGGGATTTTCCTTTGTCAAGGAAGAATCATCCTGGCTCCCTGAAGAACCCCTACTTCTTTGCTTAGCATCAGGGACATTTTGCCTTTGGGATACTAATCAGCATCTTACTTCCTTGAAAGAGTTAATTCTCCTCATGTGGAGAAGGATTTTTTTTCTTCCTGAGGGCTTCATTCTGGCTTCCCCCGGAAACATAGCCCTTATAAATTAATTTCAGGGAAAAGTTCTCAAAAAATAGACATGGAATCATAGAATAGCCACCACCCACCGCACCCCACCCCCCAAAACAGAGAGAGAGAGTTGCTTAATTCCTTTCAGACTCTCTTCATCTCTTTCCCTATCCTGTTACCCAGAAGGCAGTGCTGTGCCTTCCCCTGAATATGACTTTCAGGTACATATCATCATCTGCGTTCCCATCTACCTCCCTGTAACTCAGCTTCAAAGAGAAGACTAATTTAAGACCTCTGGTGTGTTTCAAACCTGTAGTTTCAGATAAGGATTCTCCCTCTTACATAATGCATTTCAAAATGAGAGTGACAAGCCCAAATCAGTTTTGGATTTCCACTGTTTATCTCTGGGTATTCTTTAAACCTTAAAAAGGAGATAGAACATGGGGTCTGTGAGCTATGGTAATTAGTGCTGGGGGGCAGTAGGGCTGGTGGCAATGGTGATGAAAAGAAACCATAATTTGTGTTCCATTCCTTAGGGGTCTGCCTTCTGAAAAGAAGTCTTGCGATGTTTCTTTTTTTAAGCATGGATCAAATAACTTTAGCAGGCTGTGTGACAATACCATTTGTAGGAAGGAAGCCTATAGAATGACTCACCCACTGAAAAGGGACTTGCTTTTTGCTTTGCTTTTTTAAATTTTCTAAGTCGACTAATTTGTTTGGCCACTGTTCACATTTGAAGGCCCTGTTGAACTTTCTTTCCCTGTCTTTTCCTACTTCACTTTTCTTAGGAGAGAGAGAATAATGGACAATTCAGTGCTTCTTCACTAAGAGGATCCATATGTAATTCAAAATATCTCTTTAACTTAAAGTTAAAGATATTTAATGTACTAACTACTTGCTTCAACAGAATCCATCCTTCTGTGGTGAAACAATATAGTCCAGGATACAGAGGATACAGGTTTAAATTCCAGCTCAGATGCTTGTTACCTGTGTGACCTTGGGCAGGTGATTCACCTGTTGCTGCCTTTTCACTTTTCTCATTTCTAAAATAAGGAAATTGGTCTTTGAATGCTCCTGTGATCCCAGGTCTGTGATCCCCAAAGACCAACCGAGAATTCTATTCTGCCTTTAGAAGGTTCCAGTCCAATTCTGAGACTCCTAAATAGCAAAATATGGGATTCATACATATCCTTTAAAGGTTGTACTAAGAGATGGTATGGTTTGGTGAACAGAACATTGACCTTGGAACCGATGTCTGAGAGTCAAGTCCTGGTTCTACCACCAAATCACAACTCCTGTAAACCTCGGTTACCTCATCTGTAAAAATACGGGCATAATAATAATATCCTACCTGGCTCACAAATAATTGTGAGAATAAAATCAGGCCACATGTGCAGAGAACATTTTGCATTTATGAAGTGCTGTGATAATGCTGGCTATTTTTTCTCACTTTTTCATACAATAGCAAATGTTCACAACAATACCTGAAACTATTTCTAGAAATGTTACTTAAAATCCAATCCAACCCAACAGGTGTGTGTTAAACAGTTAGTAGATATAAGGCTCTATTCTGGATAGTGGGAATAGAAAGACAAAACCAAAAACCCAAATTTTTGCCATTACAGAGTTTAAATTTTTACCTTGGGAATGCAACATAGCAACAGATTCACAAATACACAATCAAACAATTTGAGAAGGTAGATAGTACTCACAAGCAGTGGGACAGGGAAAGTCTTATAGGGATTAGTGCATGAATGAAGCATTGAATGCATTTAGAGACAGGAATGAGGAGAAAGTGCATATAGGTATGTGGAAAAATCTGTGCAAAAGCAAGAAAGTAGGAAATGGAAGATAGAGATTAGCAAATACTAACTGAGCCAGGTTGATTGGAATGTAGATGGGGATGTTGTGAGGCTCAAATGGGCTAATCGATGTAAAACACCTTTCAAACCTTACCACTTAAATGCCAATTTAGAAAAAATATTATTATAATTAGCACCCCCCACCCCCTACCTCCCCCACCCCCGCAGCTCCCCACCCCCCAGCAGACCTTCTAACTGGTCATGATTTCATCCCTTGAGCCTTCTACTCCAATCCTACTAAGTTTCAGAAATGTTTATGGAGCAATATAGGGGTATGCTGGTAAATGTTTAACAACCAGAATGAGGGGAGAGGAAAATAAAAGAATATGTACACAGATTTTTAAATTTAATATTCATTATTAACACCTTCTTAAGTAAAGACTATAAATAAAACAATAAATCAAGCTGGTGTCCCAGGTATACAGGCTTCCTGTTGGTGGTGATCCTTTGTTCTCAGAGAAAACCACTTCAGGAAGGTAATGCCAGGATTTGCAAGTGAATTGGATTTAAGTGAGGGAGAAGCTGTGCAAAGTCATCAACCTCACTTTCTTCTCTGGACTCATCTGGATCCATTGCCAAAATATGGATCAGGATGCATGGAGGTGGCCATGGATGCAGTGGGAGACCTTGGCCTTTTTAAACTAAGCTCTTTAAAAGGTCTCAGTTTGACTGAGGCAACACCTATTCAGTGATTAAAGGGGAGGTAAGAAAAGAGGAAGAGAAAGATCTCTATTACCTAGTCAATAAAAATAAAAAATAAATCTTTCTGTGAGGGAAAAGCCCTCAGGGTTTTTGGCCAAAACAGAAATAATTGTTATTTGCTTTTACTCTGAGCCAATCAGAGGCCAAACCATGACCAAGTGGGGTTTGGTGTGGGTGATTTGGGTATAAGACAAGGTCCTTAAGAAAAACATCTAGGCCATAAACAAAGTATCTTTCGAGGTTTCAGTGGTTAAAATTTGGTTTTTTGGGCAGAGCACTCTCAGATAAGAGGAAAATGATGCCCACTTCCTCATTGTTTGGGCCCTGATTGGCTCAGAGTGAATATAAATAGCAATTGTTTCTGTTTTGGTCAGAAATCCTGAGGTTCTTTCATTCCCAATTTTTTTAAATTTAATTTTAAATTTTTTATTGACTAGGTAATTCTCTGCCTCATTTCTTACCTAGCCTTAATCCCTGAATAGGCATTGCCTCAGTCAAACTGAGACCTCTTAAAGATCTTAGTTTAAAAAGATCAAGGTCTGTCATTGCCTTCACAGCCATTTCCAGTCATCCTGATCTATATCTTGTCCATGGATTCAGATGACTTCAGAGAAGAAAGTGAGGCTGGTGACTTTGCACAGCCCTCCCTCACTTAAATCCAATTCACTTGCATGTCATGGCATCACCTCCCTGATTTCATAGTCCTCTTTGAGACCAAAGGATGAACAACAACAGGCTTATATGGAAAACTGAGTAATCCATATAGTAAGCTGCTTAGAACTGGCTCCAGCACACACCTGAATGTAAAATTTAATTTAATTTAATTCCATTATGATTTTGACTGCTCAGACATACTTCCTATTATAACTAATGGCTTCTGTCAGGTATGTGTAATATTAATGGAGTAGGAAGATCTTCCCTGTACATTAATAGGCCTATGTCACCACATGTGTACACAGTCTGAGTCACATAGAGTCCATTGGGGGAGGAACTTGCCTAAGGAGGAGCTTATTTAGGGGAGGCTTGCTTGCAGGAAGGCTTTCACAATTTTTGGTGCTAAGCTAATCAGGTACTTCACTAGGGTTGTGGTGCCTCCTGTCTCTGAACTTATTAGTTGAAAACGATATGTACTGGGGGCAGCCAGGTGGTGCAGTGAATAGAGCACCAGCTCTGGAGTCAGGAGGACCTGAGTTCAAATTCGGCCTCAGACACTTGACACACTTACTAGCCATGTGACTTTGGGCAAGTCACTTAACCCCAATTGCCCTCCAAAAAAAAAAAAAAGAAAGAAAAAAGAAAACTATATATACTGGAAGGTTAGTATTTTATTTTGAAAGCTTGCCCAAAAGAAGGAACTTTTGATTTTCTGGGCAGGACTCCAAGTAGCTATTTGTTAAGAGTCCACCGATTACGCAGGTGTTGGTGCTCTCCCATGTATGTAGGTGGTTGTATTACTTTGTTTAGACAGTTAGAGTCCTGTCTGTTGGATGGATCCCTATACTAATTTTTCTATGTTTCTCTGCTTGTATTTTCTTCATGTTCAGGGTGCTGACCTTTCCCCTGAACTAGTGAATGACATATATATATTTAATTAAAGTAAGATTGTTGACCCCTTTGAAGCTGTCTTTCCTTTAGAAAAGCAGACCACAGAACCTGTGCTAGCAGACCATCCTGGGTGTGCTAGGATGCTTGCTAATACAGTATGAAATTAGGGAGTAATTATTTTGGAACTAGGAGTGACTTTGAGATGATCCAAACCCCATCTTCTCCTTTTCCAGAAAGATCACATTCAAATTGTTTAACAAAAATGGAGATTTGTACTAGAGATATACATCAGTCTGCATAGTATAACACTGCTGGAAAGTTGAATGTGAATTTTTTTTTTTTATAATTCAATTCTGATTTTTAACATGCGGAGCTAGACATTTCAAATAATTCAAGAAATTCAGAGTAGGAAAGAATGTTCTAGTTTCTCATTCAAGTCTTCATTTAAGAGATGAGAGAATTGAGGTGCAGAAAAGTAACATGACTTACTCAAGGTCCTACACTCTGATCAATACTAAGATTACCCATGATTCCAGAGGACAAGTAATAAAAAAATAGAACAAATTTTCTGACCAAAAGGTGATGGACTAAATATGCATGAGGAGACATAGCTTTTAGGACATGGCCAATGCAGAAATTTGTTTTGACTATGCATATTTGTTATACAGTTTTGGTTTTTCTATATTTCTCTAGTATGGAGGAAGGCAGGAGTGAGAAAAAATAAATGGTTATTAATTTTTTTAAATTCATTTAAATATTTAGCAAATGATTACATATATGAGGGAAAGAAAGGACTGAAGAATAACACAAAGGCTAAGAACCTGGGAGCCTAGACAAATAGTGGTGTTCTATATAGAAATAGATATGTTTGGAACAGAGATGAGTCTAGTCATGTTGAGTTTGATATGTCTCCAGAATATCATTTGAAATGTCCAATACACAGTTGGTGATGTGGGATTGGAAGTCAGGAGAAGCACTTGGGCAGGGCATCTGGATGGATGAGTCATCTGCATAGAGATAAATATTATCATCACCAGTCATTCTGACTTTTGTCCTGCCACAAGACTTCAATGACTCTGGAAGACAGAGTGAGGCTGCCAACTGTGCAATTCTGCCTCACTTAAAGCCAAGTGACTTGTAAGTCAAGACATTCCCCCGATGATGCTGTTGGTTCTCTTCAAAAACAAAGGACAAACAACAACATCCACCAAAAAAAATTGTAAAATTGGATCCAATAAGCATTTAATAAGGGTCTATTATGTGTAATATACAGTGCTTTCCACAAAGTAAGCACTTAATAAATGCTTATTTATTGACTGTCTAACTGTTAGGCCCTAAGAATACAGAGACAAAAATGTAACAGTACCTCCCCTCAAGAAACTTGCATTTTATTGAGAGGGATTTTGTGATACCTGTACACAGATAACAAAACAATTACAAAGGCATCTTAAGGAGAAAGTAGCATTAAGTCCTGGGGGAATCACAAAAGACCTCATGAAACTTGGTGACACATAAATTGAGACTTGAAAGCAGAGAGAGATTCTAAAAATCAAAGGTGAAGAGGGATCTGGTAGGTTCTCCCAAGTAAAAATGATCCTTGGGCCTAGGATTGGAGTCAGTTGTCAGAGGCTCATCAATGTGTTAACCACAGTATGAAAAAACAAACAAACAAACAAGTTCTGGCTTCAATAGCTCTCAAAAGCCACGTACTAAGGTAGAGCATTGGGGATTTGTATTCTGCCCAGATAGAGGAAAAATCCATATCCACAAAATCACAGCTCTTCAAAGTATTGAAATGTTTATCTTTTGTATTTGCCAAGTGTTTCAAGTAAATTTTATTCAACAAAATTAAATGTCTGCCAGACGAATGGGTGATGTTTCTTCTGCTGACCAAAACAATACAAGAAACATTGGTTTGTGGGCTAAGAAGAAGCCTGGCATGGTGAACAGAGTATTGAACTTGAGTCAGGAAGAACTAAGTTCAAATCCTGTCTCTGATACTTGCTAGTTATGGGACCATGGCCAAGTGTCAACCTCTGTCTACCTCAGTTTAGTTAACTGTAAAATGAAGAGAAGGCCTCCAAGGGTCCTTCTGACTCTAAGTATATGTTCCTATGATCTTGATGCTAGAGATATAAAGGAAAAACAACAAACAGATACACGTGGTATTACCTGACCTCCTGAAACTTATATACCACTGGCAAAATAACCTCTTATTTGGAAAAGGTAAAGATGATTTCCAAGGTCTGGACTTTGTTTTGCCTGGCTTGACCCACCTCTGTTCAGTTACACTTATTCCCCTAAGGGGAATGTGCTTTCACATTTGTGGTATGGACTTTACAGAGCAGTGCTGCAGCATTTAGGAATGGCTCCAGATTGACATCTGGCAATTTAAAGTTCCCCTAGAGTTATATAGGATGAGAATCTGGCCTTTATTTCCTTTTCCCCACATAGCTGTTTGTAATGACTTGTCTATCACTGGCTGTTAAAATGGTTGGCACTGCCTGCCATACACAGGAAGATGGGCTAAGAGAATCAACTGGCCTTGATTGGTTAGCTATGGAAGGGTAAGGCTATCACTCAGTTTCACAGTCCAGCCTCTGCTCAAAGTTAAGTTACTTAACCTCTTAATGACTGACTATTCCATCGATAAAGTGGAAAGAGAGATACTGAGAAACCTCACAGGGAATCTGTGAAGCAGAATTCATTCACAATAAGTACTAAATTCTTTGGAAATGGAAAGGCCAATGGAAATGCTCAAAATCATTTCGGGGGCACCATATGGTATAGGGTGTGTGTGTGTGTGTGTGGTTTAATACATTCTTATTTAGCAAATATTGGATAGAATAAAATGATACCAACTATGTAGCATTTGGCTGTTGCACTAAAACTATCTTTCCAAAACTGGGAATAGTAGGAGAGAAGGATGGTAAATAAAGATGGTAAACTGTATGATGCAATTATTGTCATAGATATTCTCCTCTCTTTTAGATGGAAGCTCCCTGAGGGCAGAAGCCATATATTCTGCAATTTTTCCCCCATCTCATCCAAAATGGCACTTAATACAATTCTATGAACATAGTAGACATTTCATAAACATTGTGGATAATGAGGATGATGATATGTTTAATGGAAGAGAAAAGCTATAGATTACCTGTTAATTTAAAAGTCCCCTTTTAAACCTCTCATGGTCTTAGTCTCTCTATTTACCGTTGGAATAACTCAAGGGTCTGACTAGTTGGGGAAGAGTGGGAAGAGAAGGAATCTTTCTTTGTCTAGCTTCCAAATTCCTCCCCAAATCAGTCTACTTTTGTTTGCATTGGAGAATAGCTTCATTAGTACTTAGTGTCAGACTACAGCTTACTTCGACCAGGAGAAGAGCCTCTGGACTCTCTTTTTTGTGTGACACATGGGAAACCACCTTCATAACATTGTGCCAGATTTTCCCTCCTCATGAAGAAGCATCAGAGTGACTGCTGGCAAAGATTCTTTATGAGGTCCATCTGTTGGGCCAGTGTAATTGGAAGGGGGGGGGGGGAAGCCCCATTTAAACTAAAGTTTGAATGTATAAACTGTATAATTTGAATGCATAAACCAGTGTAAACACTGGTCAGACCTTGAATGGTACATTCAAATACTAATGATTTTAAAAACCATAAATAGGTCATTTAAGATGTGAAAAGTACAAAAATTCCAAAGGGCCTGCACTAGACCAAAGGTCTCAAAGACAAGGCAAAGGAGGAGGATGATTAAACAATATATAAATTGATTTGGAACCAGATGACCAGCAATGCTTCAGGGGAGTCAATAAACACACAGTGGCCCAGAAATGCATCAGAAAAGAAGGAATATCTTTGATTAAAATCCTAAGTTGGAGAATTGTTAGGAATCACCATCAGTGAGGAGGCCCATTTTTTGTCTTCCAGGGAACCAAAACTATGCTGAAGATACGCTCCCACTTTCACCATCACTGGAAATATGGGGAATAAATCTGAAGGATATCTAGAATTGTCTCCCAAATTTCAAATAAATTCTAGCAATGTAGCTATAATATCACTTTTATGGGTTATATAACTAACTATATATAGTTGGTCTTAACCTCCCACATAGTCTCTTCTCCCCTGACTTTTCTTGAGCACTCCTACCTCCTTGACTGTGAACAATATATGTAAATATAAATTCACTTACGCACATATATGTGTGTAACTGTTTATATTCATGTACATATGTGCACGTTTATATGTTTACATGCTTATATGCATGTATGCATGTATATAAACCCTTGGCCCCTTTGGCCTTCACATGGCATGGGGCTAGGGAGACAGTACAGGTTCCTAACTAGCTTACTTTGGCACTCACGTTCTGAGGCAGATGTTACAAATGACATGACTCCTCTGCTCAGGGCCTCAGTGTGGAAATTATTCACCACAGTAGACATGGGCCTTTCTGTTTTACTGCCAGTTATGAGCCTGTGAATAACACAGTGCACTGCCCTGATTAGTGGATGCTTTCACTCCCTCCTCATAATCACAGGGACTGAAATGGAATGATAAGGAGAGCCTTCATGATAGACTTAGTTGAGAGGGACAGACCTTTCTCTTTTCTTCTTTTGTTTCCTTGTTCCTTTCCAAATGCACCAGACCATTTGAAGCATGATTTTGTGGTTCTGACTGACTCACCTGAGCCACTCAGTTCCTCCCATTTCCACTGCAGTTTCCTTATCACTGTCCTCACTGAGGTTTGAAAGCACCCATGAGAGAGCTTCAAGGTTAGTGCCATAGCTTTTGGGTTGTACAATTCACTGCTACATGCCAGTAAATGTTGATTCTCCTTTTGTGCACCATGAATAATCTCCTTCATTTTTATTAGAGGTTTATCTACAGACCTTGCTTTGCTTTTCATGGTTGACCTAAGGGGTTTAGAGTATTTAAAATGCCCAGCTTTGCTTTCTTGGGAAATTGACCAAGGCTCTGAATCTGTTCTCTTCTTGATTTTTTTTTGAGGGGAGTGGCAGAAAGGAGATAGAGAGAAAGGGGGGAAAGGATATCTGGACTGCTAATGTTATCCAGCTGTGTAACATTGTGTCATCTAATTTCAGTGGTAGATAAAGAGTCCACACCTGGCTTTTCAGAAGACAAGTATGAAAAAAGGGACCAGAATTAGGGTCCAGATAAAAGATAGGAGATTTTCCAAAATCATTGAAAATTGACCTGTACTGCAAAGAATTGATTATCAAGGGGCTACTTGCCTTTTAAATATTTGTGTGCATGTGTGTGTCTGTGTGTTTATGTCGCCTTAAAAATGAGATATTTGAGAGAACTGTTGAAGGCATTATGTTTATATGTATTTCTCCTATTAGCAAGGATAATTTTTTAAAAATTATTTACAATTACATTTATGTTGTCTTCATTTTAAGCATTTTAACCATAACCTTTGGAAGTCAGGGAACAGTTGTTGGTCATTGAGGGAGAGTGAACTCCAAACTCTATAAACAAATAATAATAGATTATATTGGTGTAGTAGTTTTGTGGTTACTAAGTATTTTACATATGTTATCTTATTGAGGCCTCAGAATAGTGTTGTGAGGGAGAGAATGCCAATGAAATCATCCTCATTTTGGAGATGAAGCGTCTGGATCTCAGAGCGGTCTACAACTTTTCGAACGTCACACAGCTTTGAAATAGAAGAGCCAGAAGTCAAACCCAGATTGAAAGAATCACAGAATGACTGTACTCCCTAAAATGTAGTTTGAATTTTTTATTTTTATTCATGTTCCTCCCCTGAGCTGCCCCAAAAAACTAAAGAAAAGAGCTTAATAACATTAAACTAACCACTACAGAAAGTGGAGAATTGTCCTGATGATGTGATTTAGTCTCTGAGATATGTATTTGTTGTTTTGTGTTGCTAAGCTTAACTTTGACTATTTGGGAAGGAGGACCTGGTGCATGACCAGTTAAGTCTGAGATTATCTCCAATTCGTCCTGTATATTTCTTCTTTGCCCATAGTTATTAGCATATTGTATCTCCATCATTGGACTGTGAGCTTCCCGAAGACAGGTAATGTTTATTTGTCTGTTTTCCCTTTCTTTTTGCTGTGCACAGTACTGTGTTGGACACATCTTGTTGCTGTGATTTGACTTGGAGAGGGGAGCCTACATGCTGAGTGGTGCTCAGTTGTGTAATGTAATACACTGCTTGTGTAAAATGCCAGCCGTGTGTTTGACCTTAGATTCCACAAAAATAAGCACAGATCCATTTTAGCTCTTATTCTATAACTCTATGACTGCATTACCAGTTTGCTATAGCTCAGTTGACCTATGACACAGATATTAGCTTCAACAACATCCTAGTTATAAAGGATGATGTATAATAAGCTGGATCTTGTACCTTTTGTTTAAAAATACTCTTTCTTCACACACACACACACACAAATACACACACATACACACACACACATATATATATTATAATACATCCATATGATAGTGATGGTATACTGTTGTATATAATCTAAGAGGAAGCAAAACCTGAGGCAAAAAAAAAAGGAAAACCTTGGGAACTTGCCTCTATTTTATGAGAAATCCCCAGTGTAAATTAACTAGATCTTCTACACAACCTTGGGGAAGAAATCAATTACAGTTTTAGACAATGATATACAAACAATACAGTCGGTATAGCTGACATGTGGCTAAGACTTCTGTAGGTAGCATTGGGTGGCCTATTGTTCATAAGGATGAGATCAACTACAATGGAGAATGCGGAATTATGATGTCCACCACTCGTTCAAAAACAAAAAACTTATTAGGTGCCTATATATTCAAGGAACTGTGCTAAACATTGAGGGAAATACAAAGATAAATAAAATTTGCCCCTTGCCCCTGAGGAGTTTTCAGTCTAGTGGAGTTTACAATCTAGTATAAGATTTGTACATAAATAATTAGAACACAAAGTGAGATATGAGGAATACCACATGAGCAGGACAGTTAAATTCCATAGAAGTTCAAAGGTGGCTTTTCTCCTGTCTATGAGTGATGTATCTTTGGAATCTTCCCCAGATGTGAAAAGAGAAACTAGAGACCACTGTCACATGTATTAGTCATTAGATAACTGTTATTTCCTGTATTTAGTGATCAGACATATTATTTTGCTTATCCCCTTCCCAAATACTGTTAAAAAAACACATTTTGTTTCCTTGGTGACAAATTATTTAATATAAAGAGAGATATGTGCCTTGGTCATAGTACTAATGACTTACTATATGCCAGTAAGTAAATCACTTGGCACTTTTTGAGCCTCAATTGCCTTAACTCAAGGGAAGGATAAGTATTTGTATGATATGGGTCTGTTAAATGCTTTGAGTTCCTTAGGGATGGAGGGAGGGGTTCTTACCCATTATTAATAACAATAAAATGGTTTATAATGGATTGCCATAATTGTCCTGTAATTATGATTATTGTGTATAGGGTATATAGATGTTTAGACAAGGGAGAATGTGATAAAAAAAACAAACCAACCTCTCGGATTCACATTATAGACAATGGATTTTGCATTCTTTTTTTTTTTAAGCATCAATAGCATTTTTAGTAGAAAAAGTCACTTTTTTTTATTATTTCTTTCTTTTTCCTCTCCCCTCTTCCTTTAAAAAAAAATAGCACACATAGATAAATAATGGCCAGGTAAAACTTTATAAAGAAAAAAATCACTCAGGCTAAGACCTCATTTTCAGACTTAAATGAGCTGTTATGACAGAGTTATAAAGACCGGCAAAAGGGGCATTATAATGGAAAGCCTGACAGACCCTTTAACTACTATATCGTACTCCAGATTTGAAGGTCAGAGATCTTATGTATTTTTCTTGGTCCACTTAACTGCATCATCTAAGTCTGATAAAATGACCTTGTGCCTGTAGCCCTTGTCTTGGAAATATTAGGATGTGCTAGAAAGTAACTGAGTATGGAAGGCAGGCAAGCTCTTAAAGGGACAGGAATACATGGAGACCATTTGTTCTGAGGCTAGGGGGTCGGGGATGGAGGCTCTAGGTGGAAGGGAGAAAGTCTGAGTCAATTACAAACAAACAAACTTCCAGGTCCAGTAACCAAGAAGCCCACTATTACAAGGCTGAGAAAGCCAAGGAAAATCAATAAGCTATTGAATTGGGTCCTTTGGGGGAGAACACAATGCATTTTGTAATTTCACAATAGCTCTTTTATTAGTGGACCTGGCTTGGGCAAAGCTGACATTATATGTATATGAAATACAAGGCAGGCAACATCCAGGTCTATTTTAAAATTAATAGACCTTCAATCTTTTGTTTGGGCAATAAACTGAGCCCTAATGCCTGCTAACTCTGTCTTCTTTCTGATTTAGTAAACGTTTATTAAGGACAATTTTATATTTCTCTAACCATGTCACCAACCCCCATCCCTATCCCCTGGACACCAAACGAAATAGAAAACTGATTGCAGGAAAGCTAAGCAAATAGATACTTAATTTTCCCTACCAACGCATATGCGTATAAAATAAATGTCATGCTGCTGGGGGTTAAGGGGGGGGAGAGGAGGAAAGATGCTTGTGTGTAGGTTTAGTTATCAAAATCCACAGCATATAGGCTGACAGCTTTTGAAATACATAAACTGTTTCTCTCCTCTGTTTCCATAGCAACTCAGTGCAGAAAGCCTTAGTTTTTGCACAGAGGGGGAAAAAAGTGGGAGTTGAGTCTGGAATTGTCTGGAACAAAAGAAGAATGCAGAGAATGGAAAAAAAAAATTAAGCACCTATACCCCCCTCAAGAGCCTCACACTTGCTCTAGTCTCCTTGATGCAGGTTTTTAAACATATATACTGGGGAGAGGTGGAGAGAAGATACAAAAATTATGTGACTTTTCCTAGCGTGATCATGAAATTAAAGCTGATGAATATTTGCCTCCCCTTTATTCTGCATCAGTGAGATAGAACAATCAATAAAAATGACCTATAACCACCTTTGCTTTGGAAGGTTTCTGTAGTTCTCTTTTTGAAGTATTCCCATTGCAACCTGCTTGATACCCTATTGTTCTCAGCATTATACAATACCTCCCTTCAGCCTGATTATTTCAAGTCTTTCATTTTCGGCATTTTTTTCTCCCAGTTCATTAGCTTTCAAGGGCTTATAATAAGGCTCCAAATTGAGCCCATGTAGGAAAAACATTTTAGTTGCCAACTTTACTTAAAAAGTCTTGAGGATGAAGTATTGGGTTCCTGTTGATATATCATGGACACCCTGAAAAGTTCTAAGGTCCCTAAACAACAAGGGGCAATGGGATGCTAAGGGTAGTAATAATTGTTCCAATCCCACTTTTGTCTCCCTACTATACTCCAATGTAGCTAATATTTTGTCTAGTTAAATGATATCTTTAATGAGAATTCACTCACTAAACTACTATTTCTCCACCTTGATTCCAGAATGGAAAGGTCAGTATAGGTTTTAAGAACCTTTTGCTTGTAGGTCCTCTAACTCATACCTCAGTCTAGTGACCCCCTATCATAGACTGCTCTCTAATTTACATTTATTTTATATCATGTTTGTTTAATTGTCTTTAGAAACTTCACAGTTGTCCACATTGATATGATCTACTTTATGGTAAAAGGTCCAACAGGAAAGAATCTGGTTGGTTAATTTTCATTTTAAAGTAGCTGCCGTAGGTCTTGCGTAGACAGAATTCAACCAATTTACCAAAGTGCTTTCCTGATATGTCCCTATTGTTTACTTCAATATTTCAAATGACCTGTAATTTATTTGGTGTGAGGGTCCCCGCATTGATGTAGATCAGGTATTGTTCTGTCCATACCTTAGTTTGATGACAAAGCTTCTGGTAATCATGCTTCTTAAACCTAGCTATGCTTCTGTTCCATTGACACTTACCTATGAGCCACCTGTCTCTGGGCCTATACTTGATGTCTTTCCTAGTTGGAAGAACCTGTCAAATGTGACATTCCATTGTTATAGCATTTGAGAATTTGGTGGCACCTTTACACTATGAAGGAACCGTCTAGTCAGTAAATTATAAAGCATGCACTACGTGCTGGGCATTGTGCCAAGTGCTAGGGATGCAAAGAAAGGCAAAAGACAGTCCCTACTCCTAAAGAGTTCAGAATCTAACGGAGGAGCCAGCATGTAAACAACACTGTACAAGGAAGCTATATGCAGGATAAACTGGAAATAATAAACAGAAGAAAGGCATTAGAATTAAGGGGGAGAGGGCCTTCAGCAAAGGCTTCCAATAAAAGGGATGCTATCTGGCATTAAAAAAAAAAAACCAGGGAACACAGGAGGCAAAGTTGATGCAGGAAAATATTCCAGGAGTGAAGTATAGCCAGTGAAAATGCCCAGAGCCAGGAGATGAAGTTTGTTGTTTGAGGAATAGCTAGAAGTTCATTGCAACAGACTGCAAAGTATGTGGCAGGGGTAGAAAGTATAAGAAGAATGGAAAAGTGGAGAAAGGGGAATTATTAAGGGCTTTGAATGCCAAACATAGAATTTTATATGTGATCCCAAAGGAGATGGGGAGAGGGAGAATGATATGGTCAGAAGAGCTTGAGTAGAGTTTCTTACTTCATGTGGATAAAATAAAAAAAAAAACCATACAGTGACATACATTTAAGCTAATTCTCCCTTCAGGGGTGAAAATGAGCCTCTCCACTTCTCTATAATAAGCAAAGATTAAATAGAGGTGAGAATTGCTCCCCTGCTAATATGAGGGCTCTATTCTTTGAATCAGTTTACTGACCTACTTTTAGTAGGACATGAATTGGGAGTTATTTTCCCAGTAGTGGGAATGAAGCTTCATTGATCCAGCCATATTCTTTCATCCCGTCTCCTTTGTGGTCAACAATATGTGTTTGTAAGAGGATTGGCCAAGGTTAGGGGTGCGGTATATGACAAGGTCTGAGGTGACACAAGATGGACTGAACTGCTTCTTCCGTAGAGCTTCCTAAGCAAAATAGTTAATAAAAGGTTGCTTTTGTTGTTTAGAAAACCCAAATAAATGTCAATCAATTCAGATACCAGCAAGTTTAAAGTACACTACAGTGGATCCTGGCAATACGTGAAGGGTTCTCAGAGGAATTTTTCTATAAGAAGGACATGTCCTAAATACATATTGACATGATTGACTGGATTGGCCCAGTTGAAGCCATTACTGTCTTTTGGGTAAATAGCAGACCTTTTTAAGAAGAATATGAATGAAAACATATTTAACCAATAGACTGCAGTGACTCCTGAGTGAACTTTTGGGTTGATTGGGAGAATAAATAAAACATGTTTTCTAATCTTACCAAAACATATATTGATCCATTAGATCACAAAGAAAACTCCCAAGTCCAGAATTTGTTTCTTTAAAAGCAAACAAAGCCAAGAAAAATTCTCAAGCACAAACCTTCCCTCAATTGTCTCTGAAACCTAAAGAGTTTAAGAAGTTTGCAGGTTTTATAGAACCCAACACATTTTATCCTTTACCTTACCAAACAGATTTTTGCCAGAGATGAGAATAACCTATAGTGGTCTGTCCTCAAGCTAGTCAGTAACTTTCTCCAATGATCGCTCTGACATTTCTGTTGTTCCTCTTGCTATAATTCAACATGAGTTGAGAGCGGACTCATCTTTCTTCTCAGCTTCCCAGTTTTCTACTACTTCCAAATATTTCTTTTACTAAAAGTACTTATTGGTGTATTTACTTTTACATTAAAACATGAGAAGTGTCTTCTAACAAAGTAGAATAGGCCAAATATAACAAAGTAAGCTTACTTGAAATGGTATGCAACATTTCACGTTAGCAACACCCCTCCCCCACTTCTCCACTAAAAATAAATTAACATAAATCTATTTTGTTTTCCCTTCACCCCTACACCTTTGGGAAAAAAAAAGAAAAACAAATTTCTTGGAATAAATATGCATAGTCAAGCAAAAAAAAATTCCCTCATACTGCACCCTAAATCAATTACCTCTTTGTCCTGCACCCTAAATCAATTACCTCTTTGTCATAGAAAGCCCTCTAGAATTATGAATGGTTATTGCATTGATTATAGTTCTTACAACTTTGAAAGTTGTTTGTACAATATTCTTGTTTTTATACAAATTGTTTTCCTGGTTTCGTGCATTTCATTGTTTAGTTTGTAAAACTCCTTCAAATTGCTCATTTTTATAATATTGATGATAAATTGTTCAATATATATTTTTCTTTTGGCTCTGCTAACCTCAATCTGCATCAGTTCATAGAAATCTTTCCATATTTCCCTGAAATTATCTATCTCCTCATTTCTTACAGCATCAGAGTATTCCATTATATTCGTGTATTATAATTTATTTGGTCTTCCCATAATTGGCAGCTAGATGGTTCATTGGATAAAGCTCTCAACCTGGAGTCAGGAAGACCTGAGTTAAAAACCAGTCTCAGACACTTGTTAACTGAATGATTCTGGGCAACTCATTCCATGTCCATCTGCCTCACTGTCCTCAACTATAAGATGAGGATTATCATAGCATCTACCGCACAACAGGGTTGTTGTAAAGATCAAAGAAGGCAGTAATTGCGAGGCTCTTGGCAAAGTGCCTGCCATATGGTAAGTATCATATAAATATTAGCTATTAATAATATTATCATGGAGATCTACTTCATTTCCCTTTTTGTCCCAATTATTTCATGGCTCCACTACTGAAAGCCAAGACCAAAATGGTAGTAGTAGTAGTAGTAGTAGGTCGTAATAGTATTAGTAGTAGTAGTAGTAGTAGCAGCAGCAGCAGAAGTAGTAGTAGTAGTAGCAGCAGTAGTAGTAGTTGTAGTATTGGTAGTAGTAGCAGTAGTAGTGGTAGTTTTAGTAGTAGTAGCAGCAGCAGCAGCAGCAGCAGCAGCAGCAGTAGTAGTAGTTGTAGTATTGGTAGTAGTTGTAGTAGTAGTGGTAGTAGTAGTAGTAGTAATAGTAGTGGTAGTTTTAGTAGTAGTAGCATCAGTAGCAGTAGCAGGAATAGCAGCAGTAGCTGTAACAGAATAGTAGCAGTAGCAGAAGTAGTAGTGGTGGTAGTGGCAGTAGTAGTAGCAGCAGCAGCAGCTATAGCTGCAGTAGTAGTAGTAGTAAAACAGTATAATAATAAAGCTTACTGAAATTATATAGCACTTTGAAGTTTACAAAGTTGTTTGCATATCTTATTTTATTTGGTTCTGTAGGTATTACTATCTTCTGTTTTTCAGATGAGATAACTGAGACTCAGAAAAATTAAATGATTGGAGGGGATGGTTTAGTTTTGTCTGTAGATCCTGCAATTCTTGGAATAGGGTAGCTGTTTAATAAATAACATTTGGTTGATGAGTTAGCCGAGTAGCAGAGCTAGTATGTATTCAATGCAGGATTCAAACCCAATTCTTCCTGGTGTTTTTGTATCTTAGTGGTCACCAAGTCCAATATTACATCCACTTTGCAACACTTCTTTTAAATAAATAAAGTGTCCTGAATCTAATTTTGGGGGGCAGAGGGGCCCTGAGTCAAGGATATCCAAAGTTTCTGCAAAAAGTCTTATATGCTGAAATATCTTTATATTATCCTAATGTCTGGCTAGTCAGGCATGCCTGAGCGCTAGCAGCCCTTCCATCTCCAAACTTTGGCTCTCTACTTCCACATGGGAGTCCAAAAGGCCACTCATGCTCCATTGCTCCAGACCCTACATTTCTCACAACTATCTGACTTCAAATGCTTTATTTTCCGACTGTATGACTATCTCTTTTCTTTCAGACAACTTGAAGTGTTAAAACCATTTCCCACTTCCATCACCTAAAATGCCTCCTTTAAGGCCTACTCTTGGTTCCTCTTGTGCTCTTCAATGATTTTTAAATTGCTCAGTCGGTAAGACTGCACATCATTTTTTTCCTGTGAGTATGCTCTCCCTCATTTCTTTCTTCCCTTCACACTCCTTTCACTATACTTTCTCTCAGTGGATGGAATTGCCTCTTCTGGGGACCCAGAATGTATCACTGTAATGATGCTTCATTTATCTTAGCTCTTGAAAACTCTGAGCTACAAAATGTGTTGCAATCTCTATCAGTGGAGGGAGTTTCCACACCAATAAAATCACAAGTTAGTGATATATTTAGCCTCATTTGCATGCAGGTGGCTAAAAGAAAGAAGTATTATTATACTGAAAAATCAAATATAAAATGGAAATGGAGGGTATCTTTTGAGATCATCTTATGGATGAGAAACCTGAAACAAAGCAAAAATATGCTGTGTCAAGTATGTTCTATCTTGTTGCCTTAGTATCTTTTGATGTGCCTTTTTTTAAGGGACTCTTCCTAAGTCATTCCTTGGAGCTATGGAAAAAAAATAATACTTTCTTAAACATCTCCCTCTCTGCTTCAATTTTCCCATCACTTCAGTCTATCCTCCATAGAGCTATCAGACTGATGTCTTGACCATGTCACTCTCCTGCTTAATTAGTTTTAGTGAATCCCAGTTAACCTTTGGACAAAATACTTTAAAAAAAAATTACTTGTAGGCCTCTATAATTTGGCTCCAACCTGCTGTTTTTTTTGTTGTTTTTTTTGTTTTTTCTTTTTGAGGCAATCTGGGTTAACTGATTTGCCCAGGGTCACACAGCTAGCAAGTGTCTGAGGTCAGATTTAAACTCAGGTCCTCCTAACTCCAGGGCTGGTTATCCACTTGTGACACCTAAATGCCCTTTCTAGTCTGCTATTTTGAAGTGTTTCACATTAGTTTCCTTTGCACATTCTGCATTCTAATACAACTGACCTTAACTGCTATTGAGTATTTGTAACATTCTAGAATTCCCCTCTCTGGAGGTGGATCTTTACCCAGCTTAGAGCCTAACGTATCACAAGCAATTAATAAAGACTTGTTGAATTTAATAGAGGAGAGAAAACCAACTTACTAATAACTAGAGTTTCCCAAAGCACAATAAGTCATTGCAAGAGATCTTCAAGGAGGGGACTGATTATTCCCTAAGCCTTTCCTCACTTCTGCCTCTTCGAATGCCTTCAAAGTCTTAGTTCAACTATTGTTCATTGTTCATTCTTGAAAAGGACCTAAGACACGACTAAGATAGTTTCTTGACTTGCACATAAACTGTATTTAAGTGAGGCAGAACTAAGCAAAGTCTTCAGTCTTACCATCTCCTCCAGTGGTCAAAGTCCGGTGTCAAGACAGAAATCAAGACAACTGGTGATGGCCTGGGATGCAGTGGGTGACTGGTCTTTCTAAATTAAGGTCTTTCCAGGGTCTCCGTTGTCTGAGGCAATATCCACTCAATTACTAAGGGCTAGGTAAGAACTGAGATGAATGATTGTCTACTTTTCCATCACAAAAATATCAATCTGGGGGGAGAAGGCTATAGATGAGCTATTGATTCTTATATCCATTCCTGATTTCCCTAGCTATTAATGCTCTTTTCTTGTTCCTTCAAAATATTTGCTTGTATTTACTCATCTGAGGTATATCCCTCAAGTAGAATGTAAGCAGCTTGTGGGAAAGGGCATTTATTTTTTGGTCTTTGTACCCCTGGCATTTATCAGAGTGCCTCACATATAACACATGTTCAATAAGTGAAAGTTGAATTGAATTTCTAGATTATTGGGGTTTTTGATATAACATGTAATTGTCCATACTTGCCCATTTTTTCCCCTTTCTCATTTAATGTTTTTTATGTAGGCCTAGGGTCCCATGGAAATTTCTATTCCCATTCCCATAGGGAATAAAATCTACTAGTTAATAACCATGTGTTTTGTTTAGCATAGTACTGAGTCAAGTCTGGCATTCAATGAACTAGGACTTTGCTGCTGCTGGGGATGAGGATGGTAAAGTCTAAAATTCTCTGTCAAATTTAGCACCAAGCAATTCTATTTCTAGCAGCTATGACTATGGAATGCCGCTGTCAGTAAACTTGTTGATAACCCCCTAGAATAAGACACAGAGATCCTTCTGCCTCACCATGCCAACAATGGTTTTGCCTTGTCCCCAAGGTCATTTTCACGTGAGGCATAACAAGCACAGGCTGCCAACTTTGAGCTAGTGCGTCAGAGCACTAATTTAACAAATGGTACCTTGGTGACTTAGAAGGAAGGCTACGACATCCACATGGAGACTCATCCACATTGGGAGAATGTTAATTAATTAATAAATGTTAAATGAGGTCCAGGATCACCATCATTTTCTGCCAACTTTTAAGTATTTTACATATATGTTATTAAATTCACTAGGTACCTCAAGGAGGGGACAGTATACACTGAGAATTGAGATTCCAGCTCTCTCTGGATGAGCTTAATTTTTCAGACTTTAATTTCTCTTCTGTCATTTCTTAAATGCAGATGTATTCCCCAAAGTTCTTTCTCTAACCTCCTCTCGACATTTTCTCTCAGTGATCTTACCTACCTCTAAGATATATTTTTTAATAGATCTAAGATTTCATCAGCAATAAGGAGATTCTGCAATGGAAACTACCTCTACAATTTGGAAGAGCAGCTTGTTCTACAATTTATAGTCTTAAATTGTTGCTTGAATATATGTCAGATTGACAGAGTCAAGACTTGAACCTGGATATTTCTATTTCTGAGGTCCTTCCTCCCTCTATTCTTTAGACTACAAAAACACTCGCATTATTATAGGATATTAGATTCACAGTCTAAAAGGACCTAAGAGGTCCTGGGAGCTGAGAGTGGTCCAATGACTTACTTCAAATCACACAAATAATAAAAAGCTTAGGGATATGAACTCAAGTCCTCTGATTCCAAGTTAAACATTCCTAAAGATAGTTACCATGCCCCACCTGCACCTTCTCTCCTCTAGGCTGACTATTTCCAGCTTCTTCAAACATTTCTTATCTAACATGGTCTTTGGGAACTTCACCTTCCTGATCAATTTCCTCTGCATACCCTGAGGATTATCTATCATGATTTCAATGATCATATCTAAGCAAATAGCATTTAAATTTATTTCTCCAGATTAGAACTGCTTCTCAAGTGCTAGTTTCATATTTTGAACTAGCTACTGTACCTTTTCATCTAGTTTTCCTGCCAGCATTCATAACAGATATTCCTAAACCAAAACCGATAATATTCTTCCCACAAAATTAGCTCCACTTCCTGACCTTCCCAATTCTGTTAATAATACTATGATTCTAATAGCCACAGTCTTAAATTCTGAATGTAGATATAAAATCTGAAAGTCATGTTTAACTTTCCTTGACCCTTGTTTTTGAAATCCAATCAACTGATAAATCCTGCTGATCCTTCATTATCAATATACTCAAATCCACCTCTGTCCTTTATATCCCCATCCTTCAGTCTCTTGTTATCTCAAGACCTAATATATATTCTAATTTCTTTTTTAAAAAAATAATTTTATTCAATTAACATGCAACTAACAATTTTCTTTCCCCACTCCCACTGAGGATGAAAATGAAACAGAAGAAAACCCTCATAACAAATATGCATAAATGAGTAAATTAAATGTGCACATTGATCATAACCAAAAACTTATGTCTCATTCTACATCTTGAGTGATCACCTCTTTCTGGAGGTGGTAACGTTCTTTGTCACTGATGCTTTGGAATTGTTTTTGCTCAGTGTATTGATCAGAGTTCTTAAGTCATTCAAAATTGTTTTTACAATCTTCTTGTTATAAAACTATGACTTCTTAACTCATCTCTCTGTCTCCTGTCTTTCCCTTCTCTAGTCCATGTTGCATTGTGTTATATCATCAGTCTTCCAATAGAACTTCTTTGATTACATAACTTTCTTGCTCAAAATACTCTTCAGTGGTTCTCTCATTGTGTACATATACAATGAAGTCTAAAATCCTTGGCCTAGCACCGCCACAATCTGGCCCTAACCTAAGTTCCTAGTCTTATCTCCTGTTACTATCCTACACATATGTTCTAGTTAAATTTACCGTTCCTCTGAACATGAGTCATGCTTTCCTCCCTCCATACCTTTGTTCATTCTGGTTCCTTTACTTGGAATGCCCTTCTTGTATTTCCATTTGTTAAAATATTCAAGTTAAGCTCAAATGCCACCCTCTCCATGAAACCTTCTTTTACCATCCCAGCTGGAAGTGACTTCTTCCTCCAATAGTTCTTTATATGCATTTCTTATGACATTTCTCAATGTAACTTTCCATTAGAGTAGTTTTGGGGGATTCAAAATGCTTTCAATTAAGTCTTACCAGCTAGTGAATGCTGAGATCATTAGAATTTTATCTGGTAGATTTTAATTCACACAAAGGAGAGTGAAAGACTTAAAGAGGTAAACAATGGAGGGCAGAGCAAGAGGAATAATGGGGAAGGAATAGACTAATGGGTTATAAGACAGAATAGAATTCAGGTCACATCAGAAATGTTAGAAATATAGGAATGGGATTTAGTGATTGTCCTATGGCAAGATTACTACTAAGGCTTAACATTCTAAAACCTCATCAACTCTCCACAAGCAAGGTTTAGTTGATATGGGAGATGTCTAGAGTTCTACCTCCTCTAGTCAAGAAAGCTTACCAAACTCTGAGCTAGAATCTGGAGGTTATTCCTCCAAAACAAGGGCATTAGGCAAATGCCCAATTATGTAGCTATCAGGATGATATTGCACTCTTGGTTAGCTTATGACACCTCATCTAAAGTATCAGTGCCAAAGCAGGTGATAATCAGGGGTGGTATCTCAATGGAATGTACTTGATGGGTTTCCCAATTCTGCTGTCACAGAAAAGTGGCATGCCATGGATTGACTGGCAAGACCCAACTTTAAAACTATGGACATGGCTATTTCCAGAAGTAGAGGATTCTAGATAAAGGCAAGGAACCAAGTGTATCTAGAGCAGTTAGGTTACTGTCAGACTAGAGTAAAAAAAAAAGAAAAACCTAAAATGCCACAAAAACAACAGTAACAACAAACCAAAAAAACCAGAGAAGTGTTTTGGACCACCACACTCTGCAGCCTTTTTTATTATTGTGATGCCTTCACTTCTCCTTTCAAGTACTACATTAGAGTAACCATGTCTCATTCATGACTAATAGCTATATGAGTAAGTCACAGCTTCTCTTAGCCTCAGTGTTTTCATCTTAAAATGAGAGTAGTGGACTAGAGAATCTCTACATTTCTGTCAAGTTCTAACATTTTGTGAAACCCGTTAAATCTTTACGTCCCCGACATCTAGTATTGTTCAATCATTTCAGTTATATCCAACTCTTTGTGATCCCATTTGTGGTTTTCTTGGCAGAGATGCTAGAGTGGTTTGTCATTTCCTTTTCCAGTATATTTTGCAGTTGAGAAACTAAGGAAAATAGAGTTAAGTAACTGTCACAGAGTCACAAAACTAGTTAGTGCCTGAGGTGACATTTGAACTCAGATCTTTCTGACTTTGGACTTGGAGTTCTATCCCTCCCACTACCCAGCTGTCCCATGTAGAGTAGTCATTGCATAGTGAAGATTTACTCAATAGATACTCTTTAAGTAAAGAAATTAGAATGAAAGTGTCTTCAAGACTGACAATAATAGAAACAATATGTAGAAGACAATGACATAGTGGAAAGAGTAACGGTATTGGACTAAAAAGGCCTGGATTTACGTGCTGGCCATTTTCTAGATATGTGGCCTGGGCCAAATCATATAACTTGTTTGACCCTCTGTTTTACTATCTATAAAACAGAGATGATAAAACCTGCAATTCTTACCTGATAGGGTTGTTGTATTCTGCATCAAATGAGAGAATGTACCTTAAACATTGTATTGAAATTGATCATCATTATAATCATAGGCTTTTAGAAAGTGTCTTTCCCTATATGAAATTTCTCTTCCCTCCAGTTTTATGATTTTATGATGTATTCCACAATTAGGAATTTTTTTTGGATTTATCATGGAAACATGGGGTTTATAGCTGATAGGGACTTTAAAAGATCATCTATTCTGAGGCTCTCTTTTTACAGATAAAAGTAGTGATGTCTAGACTACTATTCTTCCCCAAATACAAATACTGAGTTGTAGTACTTACTAGAACTAAGGATTCTTCCACCCACCTGCTATTATAAAGTACAAATGCTTTTAGGAAATGGAAAACAATAAGCCTTTTTCATCACATCTAGGGCGGGATGGTAGCCACATATTAGACTGGGAATTAAAGGCATTGAATTCAATCCTGGTTTTGTCAATAAAAAAGTTCTTCCCTTCCTTTCTCCAGCTCTCAGTTTTCTAGTTAGGAAACTGATAGGTCTAGAAATGATGTCAGAGGTCCTTTCTTAGATTATTTTTTTCACTTTGTTAGTCTGAATGATTTTTATAAAATCTTTTCCCAAGAATTAATTTTACAATATTGTAGGGTAGAAAGGACCTGAGGAAAATGGGTATCCAGGAGCAGGGTAGGAAAGAGATGAGCATTCAACTGGAGTTGTTATTGTTTGTCCTTCATTCTTGAAGAGAATGGATATCATGGAGGTGATGCCATGACATGCAAGTGAATTGGATTTAAGTGAGAAAGGGCTATGCAAAGTTATCAGCCTCACTTTTACCCCTGGAGTCATCTGGATCTAGTAGAGAGATATAGTTCATGATGACTGGAGATAGCCCTGGATGCAATAGGAGACCTTAACCTTTTTAAGCCAAGGTCTTAACTGAGGAAAGCCACTAAGGAAGGGAAGATAGGACAACTGAAGTCTGGGTCCACCTGGCAATTTTGTTGAGGACTGGCCCTTGTCATGACCTTCTGACTAGAGGTGCTAAATTGGAGGTTGATGTTATTTCTTATATTAAGGACAAGAACTATTATTTTACTGATCCTGGGGACTCCTGGAAGAAGAAACTCCTTTTACCAATGTGTGTCAGCAGCTTCTCTGCATCTTGTAGTCTTTAGAAGTATATTTCATATTCTCAATGACTATAGCATCTACTTGGTGTGCCTTGTCCAAGGTCATACAGCCAGTATGTGTTTGGGACTGGACTTGAATTCAATTCTCACTGGTTTTGAAGCCACTTCAGTATCCCGTGCAACACATGACCCGTCTCCTCTCTCATGTCTTGTGCTTTGTGTATTTGGATTGTGGAAATTAACTGTGAGACTTGTAACTCAGAAGCATGATAATGCTTGGATATCAGTAAAGTGTTATATTGTCATGTTATGTTCCTGACCTTGTGTATCTCCTGCACACACAGTTCCTCAAATTGTGAAAATTAATGAATCCTTTCACAGAATATGAAGGTATTTTATGTTTCTCTATCTTTGAGGGGAATGTCTTCTTCGATGTATTCTCTTTGCTATTAAGGCAGGAATATTTGATATTCTAATGGTGTAGGCATAAGAATCTAACTAACATGCCCCCAGAGGACAATAGATAGGAATTTCTTGTCAGGAAAGCTTCACCTTGAGCTATTCCATTAGATTTATGGCTACTCAGCACCTTGGTCAAATTTGGCTTGTGGCTCTGAATCCATTTTTCTCATAATGATGCTGGTAATGTTGTAATATATTATTCTAATAGGATAATGCTATGAACTCTAATTTCTAGGGTATAAATATATTTTCCAACCCCCTCACTGGACACCAAGTTATGGTCCCAATGATGTATGAGCAAAGGAATAAGAATGCCTTACTGAGATTATGAAAGGAGGCCTCAAACAGTGGATAGAGATGACCTTAAAGTCAGGAAGACTAAGGTTCAAGTCTCATCTCTGTTTCATAATAGGCAAGTCCCTGAGCTTCTCAGTGCTTGAGGCTTCTCTCTAATACCATAAGTTATAGAGAAGCTTCTGACATGCATCAGTAGAAAGCATTTCCTCATCTAGGGGTTTGCTACAGTCATGAAATCACAGATCTAATTCTTGTCCCTGTTTAGACTATGTGTAAGTATCAGTTTATGGAATGAATGGTTAAACTTTCTCATGCTGTCACTTGTACCCTCTCCTGGTGGGGAAGGAAGAAGGAAATAAAACACTTGAAACAAATAGGAATTGACAAACAGAATAAATTTTTACATGGGTGACATCCAAAAGTACATCTCATTCTGCATATTCAATCTATTGCTTCTCAATACTCAGGCAGCACGTTTCATTAGTTCTCTGGACTCATAGTACGTCATAGCATTGTTAAGATGTCTCAAGTCTTTCAAAGTTGTTGTCTTTACATTATTGTTGTTCTGGTTCTACTTACTTTATTCTGAATCAGTTCATATAAATCTTTCTAGTTTTCTTTAAAACCATTTCTTTCATTACTTCATAATGCACAATAATATTACATTAAATTCAGATTCCATAATTTGTTGAAGCATTCCATAATGAAGGACATGAATAGGGGGCTCAAGGAGCTCTAGCTTCTCTGGTGTGTGTGCTTGCTGAGCACTTTTCAGGGCTGATTCACCTTTGGTGTACACCTGTTACCCAACTCTCACCTGTGGCTCCAAGGAGCTGTAGTAGAAACCAAGTTGAAGGGAACTGACAGGCCTCAAGCCCATTGGTGAGTTAGGGAAATATCTACTCTAAGCAATCTGAATACTTCTCCAAGTGGAATGGGTGCATGAGAACTATCTGTTCCAGCATCCAGGAAGGTGTCTGAAACAAGTACTGTAGAATACTTAGAGTTTGATCACACATCAAAAAAACCACTCACTATATCTCTGGTCACTGTCTGTCACTGCACTTCAATGACTCTTGGAAGAGAGAGTGAGGTTGATGCTTTTGTCTAATTCTGCCTCACTTAGATCCAATTCACGTGCAAGTCAAGACATCACCTATCACATCTTGATGTCATTGGTCTCTTCAAAAATGAAGATCAAACAACAATAACAACAAACCTAACTGATGAAGACCCTCTTAGTTTCTAGTTCTTTGCCATTTTAAAGACATACTACAAATATTTTTCTACAGTTGCATCTTGTCCTCTCAAAAAAAAGAATTAGGGATATAGGCCTGGTAATGGTATTGCTGGTTCAGACAATGAAAAGTTTAATAATTTATGGGGAATAGTCCCAAATTGCTTTCCAGAATGACTATACTAAGTCACTGTTCCACTAATGTGCATCCATGTACCTGTTTTTCAACAGGCCCCAATATTTGTCATTTTGCTTTTTTGTCCTCTTTACCAATCTGGTGGTCATGAGGTCCAACCTTAGAGTTTCTTTACTTTTTGAAATTACCTTTAGTCAAATGGCTAATCAAAAAGCATACATTATATACATACTATTTTCCTTGTACTTTGCATTATTTTGTATTTATTTTACATTTACCTAACTGCATACATGTTGATTCATAATTTTGGTTGCCATGAAACAATGCCACAAATATGAAGACACAAACTGTGAGTAGACTGCTATACATTTTAGACAAGGAAAGATGTAAAGGATGTCAAAAGGAAATGTATATTTGAAAACGATGGGCTGATCCTCTCTCAAGAAAAAGGGATATAAGAGGAACAGACTATATGCTCCACTGGAATTGTCTTCATGTCAACAGAGCTCAAGGAAGGTTCCCAGATTGTTGGGTGGGTCTTCTCTGTGTGTAGCATAATCAATTAAGGGGTGATTTCAAAGCCAAGAAAATGTGTGTTATAGCATCATTGCTCACAATCTTGTCTATGTTCCTTTAAGTATCTTACCGAACTCCTCAGTGTTCAGAGCAATTCTCTAAAACTAAAAATAGCAGAGAAACTGTTGGCCTGCATAGGTAAAGAGAATTTCCTAACTTAGGGGTTTCCTATACCATTGAAATGACACATGTCTCCCCTTCTGTACTATATACCTATGTATGAGTTGTGTGTGTATATATATATATATGTATATGTATGTATATGTATATACACACATATGTCCATATTATATATAGATATAGATATTTATGCATATATGTGTGTATACACATATGCCCAGAATAACTTCAAAAGGGCTAGAATTCCAAATTGGGTAGAGAGACAGGAGATCAAGAATGTATCATATCGAAGATGAACTGTGCTTTCAGGGCAGCTAAAGATAATGAGCAATTGAAAGAAGAGTTCATTCCAGACATGGGTTACCGTTTGCACAAAGACATGGAGGTAGGAGATGGATGTTATATACAGCTACAAATCAGCTAGTTGGCATAATGGAAAGAGCACTGGGCCTGGAGTAAGGAAGACTCATCTCCCTAAGACACTTACTAGCTGTGTGACAATAGGGAAGTCACTTAACCCTGTTTGTCTCAGTTTCCTCATCTGTACAATGAGCTAGAGGAGGAAATGGCAAACCATTCCAGTATCTTTGCCAAGAAATCCCCAAATGGGTTCATCAAAAGTCACAGACAACTAAAATGACTGAATAATGACAACAAGGGAGCAAAAGGAAATAAATAAAATTAGAAAAGTAGATAGGAGTCAGATTGTGAAAGGCTTTAGATATCAGACCAAGGATTCTGTATTTTTTCTATAATATTTTATTTCTTTCCTAATTACATGTCAAGACAATTTAAAAGATTAATTTTTCAAAGATTTTTGAGTTCCAAATTCTGTGCCTCTTTCTCTCTCTTCCCTGAGATGGTAGGCAGTTTGATATGGAGTTAATTCTAGAAGTAAGAGGGAGTCATTGAGGATTCTGGGGCAGGGTCTGATCTGTGCTTTAGGACTCTGATTCTAGAGCTTCTAAACTGCAATGGACTTCCAGAAAAAATCTAGAATGAACCTTTCTTGTTAGTGTCTGTCATATGACCATGTTCACTGTATTTGTATTTGTGCATAGGTTTAAAGTTCAGTAGATTCTAAAGGCAAATCTTTTCCTACTCTTTCATTTTATAACTGAGGTCCATAGAAATGAAGTGACTTCTTCAAGGTCACAGAGGTAGAGTACACATTGGTGGCATAAAAAATTCTTTCTACATATTTCAAAAGGAAAAAAAGAGTTCAATAAAAAGCCAGTGAATTTAGAAAATCAATGAGGAAAATTCAAGGTCTAAAACCACCTCGGGGCTTATTGCTTAAATGGTCTGGATAATTGCCTTAATTCTCTACTTCTTTTGACTTTTGTTGACACATTCCTAGATTCTCAGTCTGGAAGGTGAGATGAGGTTGTCTATTTCTTGTCCCTTCCTTTAAGCAGAGACGCTTAAGCTGTTTCAGAAATTTGAGAAAATTATACTCTCTAATAACTCTAATTAGGAAATCCTGTAATGTTAAACAGTTTATTTTAGGGTTTAATGACACTGATTGCCAAGAAAGTCATTGGCAATCATAGAAATAGAACTGGAAGGGACCTTATAGGCCATCCAACCACCTCCTCCAATTTTACAGGAAATTGAAATCCACGGAAGTTAGATGACTTGTCCAAGGTCTCAAAGGCAGTAAGCATCAAAGGCAAAATTTAAAGTGGAGGTTTTTTTTCCAGTGCATCATCCTACCTATTAAATCCAAAATTCCTTGAATGCCAGGTCAAACAAGTTGTTAATTATTCTTCTGTTAAAAATAGTTAAGACCATAGCTTTCGAGGGTTCTTTGAAATGATCTAATCCAACCTCCTATTTTTCTAGATGAGGAAGCAGATGCAATGAGTTTAAATAACTTGTCTTAGATCATACAAGTTCTTAGCAGATGAGCTGGGATTCCAACTCATATGCAATCATCTTTCCATTGCATTACACTGCCCTTATCTTCCTCAGGAGCAACATCGTGAAGTTTACCCAGCATTCTAACTCACAAAGTTCACTTTACTGTTATTCTACCTCTTGGTTTAAGTCCCTTTCCTAACATATACTGGGTGTTTGCTCCTAGTAAAATTATTATAACTTCTCAGTGCTCTGTTCAACTCTGTAAGATTCTAAATTACAGAGAAGATGCAGACCTCATTCTTCACCTAGGAAGTTCTAATAGCAATGAAATCACAAATCTATTACCTATCAAAATGCATCTTTACCCCCTATAGACTAGAAGTGCCTTAAGTGCAGAAATTGTTTCACCTTTGTTTTTGCTTCCCCAATTACTATCAAGGCCACTTGTACAATAGAAATACTTAATACATGCTTGTTCAATTGAAATGCATAGGATTCTTCAACTCCTAAGTATTTAGTGAGCCTCTAAGGAATAAGAATCATTCCTAGTATCTGTGGAATACACAGAAATGTAAAGGGTATGGTTACTGCCATACCAGGATTTACCACTATGTTAAAGAGTAGACCCTCTTTTCCTTTTTCTTTTATTGGAGGGGGGAAGACAAAGCATTTGGGATTGAGTGACTAGCCCAAGGTCACCCAGCGAGTTAAGTGTCAAGTGTCTGATTTGAACTCAGATCCTTCTGACTCCAGGGCTGGTGCTCTATTCACAGTGCCACCTAGCTGCCCCAGCAGAGCCTCTTTTCAACCTTCATACAAATGAGATTGTTAGATCAATACAATCTGGGCAAAAAAACCAATAGTGTTAACTTTCAATTCTTTGTGTCTCTAGCTAGGTGTTTTCATGCTTTTCTAACATGAATAGTTTTCTACTCCCTCTCTCCCATGCCCATTTATCCTTGCCCAGCCATTGGTTCTTGTTAGTAATTTCCACCAGTGTTCATTACATGTTGAATCTACGTGGCTTTGAACTTACCAACTCCAGCCTTTCAAGGAGAAAGCATTCTGCTTGCTGGGAAGCACAAACCTGGCAAAAGAAAGCTAGTTTCAGCCATAGGTTTCACTATTTCTATTTTTCACCAACTTTCCTCTTTCCTACAGGAGTTTGTGGCTGATTAGACCTGCTTTTTTTGTGCTAATTCAGCTCTCTGGGTAATAAATATTTTATCTTATCAATAAACATGAATTTCAGTGATCCAAAGATATTTAGATTCTTAATTAGATAGAACATCCAAATTGGTTAATCAGAGTGTTTTTTGGCAGTTTCTGCGTCAAAGTTACACTTCATCCTCTGTTAGCCTTTGTAATATTCAGGCTGAACAACTTAAAATTCTTAGTTCAGACTACTTACAATCTGTGTTAATCAAAATGCTGTAATTAAATTGAGCATGGACTTCTTCAGTAACCTTATCCACTCTGCATTCAAGTTGTCTCTACATGAATGTTTGACACTGGTACAGTCTTTAAATATTAATGCCAAACCAAAAAAAAAAAAAGAAGAATAAGAAAAAGAAAAAAAAGAAAAGAAAAGAAAGCAAGATGAAAGTAACAGTTGGAGTCAGGAGAAGGTAGAAAAGATAGCAAGGGACACTAGCAAAAAAAAAAAAGCACCTTTGGAAACTTCAGCAAAGGATGCAAAGAAAAATAAACTTCTCAGGCAACCAGTTACCAGCATACAGGGGGACGATTTATATGCAATTTGAGGCTCTAAGGAATGGATATCGATAGCAAGCTTTTGTAACATAAAGATTAGAATCTCTCTGAAGCAATAGTTTCTTTTGGTGTTTTTTCTGTTCTGAATTTTGCTTTTAAATAGCTTTCCAGATAATTTATAGGTTGAAAAAAAAATGAAACATACATCTGTATTTGTTTGCCCAGGCAAGTGCACGCATTTGCATACACACACACACACACACACACACACACTGTACTTTCCTTCACAAAGTGGGCAGCACACATCAGAAAGTTTCATACTACATCTCCAGGAAAGTGTCTTTATGATCTCTATATGTAATTGTATAGGACAAAAAGCATCATCTTAAAATAATGTTTCTCCCTCTTGTGCATTCAATGATGGGCTTCTTATCATAATCCATAAGTATTTTGAGTGGGTATATTGCCAAGAGGCTTGGATTTTTTCAATGAAGGGGGGACAAGGCTAGTGTGTGAAACAGAATGTATAGAGAGCGACTACCCTGTGCCAGATAGAGAAATTCTGTGTTGAGAGACTGCACTGTTGAGATTCAGGGAGAGTATGCCCTCAATTTCACTGCAGTGTGCTAGTGTTCATTCAGCTGATGAAGTTCTCAACTCAAAGGGCAGCATCCACTTTGTTCTAAGTTCCTACTGGAATGGAAAAGCTGACAGGGGAAAACTTACACAAAGGATATTATGCTGTTAAAGTTTGTTCAAAGCCACACTTGTCAGATCTCTTTGAAATGAAATTGAAAGGGAAAAACCAATTTTCTTTGAGGACAAAGTTCATCTCATTTGGTGTGCTGCACCTGTCTAATTTCCTTCTTTGGAAAAGAAATCTTGACTAGGAAAATTTGAGAAAATAGTTTGTACCCGCACAGGTATGTATCATGGTGTTTAATTCAGGCTGGTGTTACATTCTTGGACAATAAATATAAGTGAATTACCGCCTGTTGGAAGCTGTGATAAATACTGAGGTTGACTGAAATTATTAGACACCATTATTCTGTCTCCCCAAATGTCTCCCTCAGAAGGGCAACAGTCAGAACTAGCCTGAAATGGGAAATTTCTTGTGTTTTCCATTGTCAGGGATGTATGGATGGATGTACAGTATGTTCTTGCATACATTATCAGATCCAACAGTGAGATGGATCTCTCAAAAGCATATTGGGGATATATCATGCTTGTATTCAAAATCTGCAAAAATAAATTCATTCTCTATTTTTAGGGTCACATTCTTACCAAGGAGAGTGAATATATTGTGGCAAAGAGATGACTGATCATAGAGTCAGAGAGAACTGGTTCAAGTACGGCTTCTGACCTATAGAGACCAACCAAGTCACTTAAGTTTTTGTGTCTCAGGAGGATATTCAGGATTTTCTATACAGCCCAGTTGAAGATCTGCATTGGTGGAAGAATTCTCCAAACCAAAATTTCCTAATCCTGATGAAATTGCATGTTTAGGAACCCCCCCCTCACATGTAAATCTCTCTCTCTTTCTCTCTCTCTCTCTCTCTCTCTCTCTCTCTCTCTCTCTCACACACACACACACACACACACACACACAATAAATAGTTTTCTTTATATAAAAGCATTTAGATAGAGCTTTAAGGTTAGGAAAGTACTTTCTTTACAAACTATCTCACTGTGTCTTCACAACTATCATGGGAGTTAGATATTATTATTATTCTCATTTTATAGATGAGGAAACTGAGGCAAACAGGACTAAAGTGACTTGCCCAGGGTCACATAAAAAGTTAACATCTGAGGCCAGATTTGAATTCAATTCTATGGATTGAATCGAATTCAATTAGATAGATAGATTTGTATTCTATGAATTCAGATTTATTCTATGAGTTACCTAGATGCCTACACAGGTAGTTAACTAGCTAAAAGGCCAACTACCTAAATACGGAAATTTGTTGTTGTTCGGTTGTTTTTCAGTCACATCTGACTCTTCACAACCCCATTTTTTTTTTTTGTGGAGATATAGGACTGATTTGCTATTTCCTTCTCTAATTTATTTTATGGATAAGGAAAATCCTGCAAACAGGATTAAGTGACTCACCTAGGGTCACACAGCTCCTAAGAGTCTGAGATCAGATTTGAGTCAAGTCATCCTCACTCAAGGCCCAGCACTCTATCTATTGTGCTACCTAGCTGCCCAGAAAATATGGATTTATGGATGTATATAAGTATATACATATATGTATTATTTCTACATCTTTTTATCTCTTTCTATTTACCATATATATATTTAGAGATATAATGATAGCTGTATAAATATATGTACACATGCATATATGTGCTTGTAATACCTATAATGAGAATAGCCAATAATTTCCAAACTATAATCAATTAATGATTTGGTTTTTTTTTCTGCAGTGGACAAAAAAAAAATAAATGGAACACTTTTCTCTTTTAATATGTAACAAATCTCTTCTAGCTCTGTCTCTTTTGATCTTTTTCCATTTATGTGTTCACCTTTCTCATTCTCTTTCACTCTTGCCCAAGTCTCTCTATGTATACATATTCTCTATATTGGCAGTAACATAATTGAAAATGGTGATAACTCTTTGCAAATCAGGAAGACAAACAAAATCACCTCAGATCTGTTTGATCACGTGAGGCAAAACAAGTTCAAATGAACTCAGTTTATGCCAGAATTTCTCTTAGGAATTTCCTTCTCAGCATCATTCTTTGTGTATCTGCTCTTTCTGCGTCTTGCTTTGCCAATCCCTTTGAAATGGCCCTGTGTCCCAATGCATGATCCAGCTGGATTCTGCACAGGATTTTGCTACATGTATCTTTCCAGTAGATTGTTTCACATTGCCATCTTTTGTGCAAAATTTTATTTCCTTTTAATTCAGTCCCTCACCATGACCTCCTGGGTCAGTGAGCAGCCATCTCCATTTCTGCACAGCCATTTACTTTTGCATTCAGAATCCAAATCCAAATATGGAAGTCCTCAGAAAAAAAGAGAGAAGTCCTCAATGTCAAAGAGAAAAATTCACCAAGGTGAAAAACGACCATGCTGATTCCAGTTTTCAGAAGGCCAAAATGTTTCATCCAAAGAAAGGAATTCAGAATTGAACTATTTTGAAGAATATTTGCCATGCTTTTTTCATTATGCTAGTTAAAGCTTCTTTATATTCTAAATATGTGGACTTTCTGCACTTTGTATGTGTAAAAACAAACAAAAAATCCTATATATTCTTGTAACTGAATTTGTGTTCCCAGTTGGTGACCATGCAGAAGGAGCATAGTGATTACTACCATGCCTGGAGTGTCCACCAAGAAATGAAGATCCTTGGTAAGAGACAGTTAACCGCAAGTGATAAGTAGTTGTGACAAATTTCTTGATCTAAACAGAATTACCTAAAGAGAGGAAAAATTAAACAGAAGAAAGGGCTCTGAAACTGAACATTGACATACAATTCCATTCACTTTCTAAATGTATAATAATGTGATTTTTTCAGAAACAGTAACTAAATTTTTGGTAGAAAACCCCAATAATTGAAATCACTTGACTAGGGATTATAATTAATACTTTGTAAAGGGGCAAGTGGGAGTTCTTTAACTTCCATTAATAAAGTCATCTTGAATTTCTAGCTTTGGAAATCTTTTACAAGTGACTTGGGAAGATATGGAGAAGAGGGGATGCATCAACAGTCAGGAGACAAATTTTGACTGTTCCCACAGTGAGGAAAATAAGTCAATAATTATTAATGAAGAGAGTCCCTTAAGATTAGATCAATCCAATTGTCAGAGAAAATGAATTCATTGATATAAGGGTTATATATTTATTAAACAAAGTTGTAATAAATTGACGAATCTGTGTCTATTCACACAGTCCATCTAGTCCATTCGTTTATTATGTTTGTAGAGAATGTAAAACTTTTTAAAGGGATTATTGTCTGATTTGATCCTCAAACGGGCAGGTTAACCTATATTTTCAGATGAGAACTCATAGAAGTCTGATGGTAGAGTCACAGGAACCATTTAGTCACCAGACATAATGACACAGGCCAGTAATGCCTTCTGTTAGGCAAGGCTGAGGTTGATGAATCACTTGAGTTCAGGAGTTCTAAGCTGAAGTGGGACTAAAGCCATAAAGCCTGTACCAACATGGTGATCCCCATGTAGTGGTATCACCAGGATACTTAAGAGGGGGCAAACTTCCAGGCTGGAAACTGAAAAGGTCAATGCTTTTATGCGGATAGGAAGTGGTGTAAGCCCATGAGTGGTCACTTACAACCTAGGTGAGATAGAGACACTCAATTAAAAAAAAAATTAAAAGATTGAAAGAAAGAAAAGAAGAAAGAAAAAATAAAGGAAGGAAGGAAGAAAAGAAGGAAGGAAAGAAGGAAAGAAAGAAAGAAGGAAGGGAGGAAGGAAAGAAGGAAGGAAGGAAGGAAGAAAGGAAGGAAGGAAGGAATAAAGTTAAAGGAAAGGCCATTTAGTCCAACATTCTTATTTTATTGACATAAGCATAGTAACTAGATGACGATTTCTTTATATACTTTCATGAAAACATGTTTCCTCAATACCACACATTCTTTTCCAGCTGAACATTAGTAATCAATAACAGTAATAATTCACATTTATATACTTTGTTGCAGTTTCCAAAATTTTCTTACTTTTAAATACCCCACTTAGGTTGATAAAATTTTCTATCCCTATTTTGTAGATGAACCAACAACTTAAAAGATGCTATATGGCTTACTCAAAGTCAAAGTGCTTGAGTTAACACTCAGATTAACAGGTCTAGTGCTAATTCTTTACATTCAGTAAAAAGTAAATATTTACTAAGTTCCTACCAGGTGACAGGCACTGTGCTGGGTGCCAGGGGTACAAAAACAATAACAGTGTGAAGAAGTGGAAAGAGTCCTGATGTTCGAGTCTGAGGACTTCTCATTAGAATATATGCACCCAGAGGACAGGGACTATTTTTTTTTCTGCCCTTTGCAAAGTGATGCAATGGATAGAGCGCAGGTCCAGTACTTAGGAAGAAGAATTGAAATATAACCTAAGATACTTAATAGATGAACAACCTTGGACAAGTCACTTAACCCTTCCTAGTCTCAATTTGCCTCATTCGTAAAATGGGGATAATAATAGAATCTACCTACCAGGGTTGTTGTGAAGATAAAAAGAGACTGTCTGGCTCTGACAATTTGACTCTGGCCTCAGACATTCTCAACCTCAGTTTCCTCTTTAGTAAAATCAGAACAATAATAATACCTACCTCTTTGGGTTATCGTGATTATCAAACACGATAGAATACGTAAAACTCTTTGCAAACATTAAAGTGCTACACAAATGCTAGCTGCTGCTGCTATAGCTATTATTATTATTACAGTAATAATAATAATGAAGCTATCATCACTATTTTACTATAATATTATTATTAACCTATTATTATTTTCTCCATCACTTTACACAATGCCTGACACAAAAAAATGTTTCATGAATATTTGCCAATTGACTGACTGCTCTGCCACTTGCTTAAGGAGTGACTTTAGGTAAGTCTTTTAACTTCTCTTTGCCTCAGCTTCCTCATTTTTAAAATGAGGGGATTAGGTCAACAGATGCTTTAAGTGTTTCATCCTCTATATCTAGGACCCTATAGTTCTCAAAGAGCTTACGTTTCATTGGGATTATGTATCTACTTTGAACCAACAATCAATTTCATGTCAGTATTGAGGTATCTGAAAATTATGGCAATTGCCCCTCCTTCCCTGTTTCTCCTACGAGTAAAATTTTACCTCTTATTGGAGTGATAACTATTCCTGTAGTTTGTTCACCTGTCTATCACAATGAGGATATAAAGGAGTGATTTTTAGAAACTGTGACTATTTAGTTCAAATCTGAGTTAATTAAAAAGGAAAAGTAAACCAAGTACATGATAGCCAAGTTTTCAGTCCATGTTCCAAAGATGGAAAAAAACAATGAGGTATATTCTTTTGGGGTGCAGTATTGGTCCTGCTTTAAGTTAGTTAGACTATGCCAAGCATGGAAAATATCCAATGGTGAAAACTGAAAAGGTTGTTAAGTTGACTGCACCCAAAGTAAATTAGAGCAAGGCCCTGCAAATTTGCCCTTTTTTGGCTGGAAAATAAATTGGTTGTCATGAAGACTGATACAGAAGATTAAATGAACTTAAATGACTCTATGAAACAGTTGAGGGGAATTTTTAAATTTGTTATTACCTATATGAATGTTGTGAGAATGACTCACTATAGAGGGGATAGCCAAGGATAGCCAAGATGGCGTGCTGAATAGAGTCCTAGACTTGGCATCACCAAGATCTGACTCTGACAATTTGATTCTGGCCTCAGACATTCTCAACCTCAGTTTCTTATTTATTGAAATCAGGACAATAATAATACCTACCTCTTTGGGTTATCATGATTATCAAACATGATAGTATATGTAAAGAGCTTTGCAAACCTTAAAATTCTATATAAAGTATACCAATTATTATTCTTCTGATTGATCATTCCCCTTTGCCTTAAAAAGAGCTGAGCCTTGAGGTCAGAGATCTGGTATGCCTGCAGAAATTGAGAAGGGGAGGAGGAGGAAAAGGAGGAAAAGGGCAGAGAGAGAGAGACAGAGAGAGAGAGAGACAGAGAGAGACAGAGAGACAGAGACAGAGACAGAGAGACAGAGAGAGAATTAGAACTTTGTTAGAAGATTAGAAGATCTTGGTTCTAATCCTAGCTCTGTAGCTTGCTTCCTTTTGGATGAAGAACTATTCATTTTATCTCCCTAGGTTTTTATTATCTCATTTGTCAAATAAGGAGGTTGAACTGGATGATCCCTGAGGGTTTTTCCAGTTCCACTTTTTTATTTTGAATCTGTGAATCTTTTGAAAAGAGGATGAAGTAATTAATTTGTCCCCTCCCCCCAGGAAATAATTCCTTTATGATATTTATTTAGAACCTAATACTTACACACATTTTCAGGGGAAAAAATAGTAGCTTTGAGGGCTGGGAAATCACCCAACATACCTATTTATAGAAGAAAACTGAATTAGCTATTCTTGATAAATGCCTAAAGCTAATCTAGAGTAGAGGTTCTTATTTGTGTGTGTGTGTGTGTGTGTGTGTGTGTGTGTGAGTTTGTCATAGAACCTTTGGGAAGTATGTCAGGGGATTTCTCTGAAAAATATCTTAATGCTTTAAACAAATACACAGAATAACAAAGGAAATCAATGAAATACAGCTATCAGAATGGACAATAAGTTAAAAACCCCATGAAGAAGAATAAATAGATAACAGAAAATGACAATTTCCTTCTTGTGGTTGCTTCCTGCACCCCACTCTCCATCCAAAATATCATTTAATTTCTCAGTTCACTGAAACTGGTCAGAGTTGTCTTGTTTCAACAAGTCAGAAACTCTTATAAAATTAGACACCTTCTCTTTTCATATTTCTTGTTTTGGTATCAGACAAATGCTGCCTAGTGACTAAGGCATAGACATATATTCAGCAAATCTGGCAGTGGTTGACTTATTGAATAACATATACAATGACAGCTGGGTGTGGTGGTACATACTTATAATCGCTGCTCTGGTGGAGACTGAGGCTGGCGGATTGCTGGAGCCTAGGAGTTCTGTGCTACAATATGTTAAATCAATTCAGGTAACCCCCTTAAGTTTAGCACTATTATGCTAAACCCCGAGAATGGGAGGGCCACCAGGCTGCCTAAGGAGGAAGGAACTAGTTCAGGTTGGTTGGTATTGTGTTCAGCAGTGGAATCAGGCCTATGAATGACCACAGCTGAGGAAGACCCAATCTCAAAAAGTCCCCAACAAAACCAATAAACAAAGAAAATGAGCAATGAACCTTGAACCCTACCAGCTCTTCCCTGACATATATTGGATGGTAAGTTTAAAAAACCGGAATTGGCTTCCTTATACCTACTGACAATTGATGGGATAAGCTCATAATAGCCATAGCATTCATGTAGATTTCATATAATTCCAATTCTTTGGAATTGAGAAGAAGAGAAAATGTTTTCCATTAATAAACAAAATGAAATAATAGTGGTGTTAAACTTTCAGAATTACTTCAACTTTGACAAATTGTCTTGGAAAGTACCAAGATACTATGTCATAGGATTTAGTATTTCTGAGTTTCAAGAGACCTTGAGTCACTTAATCTAACATATACCTGATCAAAACCCTTCACTATGATACACTTGACAAGTCATTTCTCAGCCTTTTCTTGAAGATTTCTAGGGAGCAGACTCACTACTTCCTGAGGCAGCCCATGCAAAATGTTTACATCTCTCATTGTTAGAAAGTTTCTTTTTCACATTAAATCTAAATCTCACTTTTTGCAACTTCCATCCACTGCTGCTAGTTCTTCCCCCTGGGACCAAGCAGAAAAACTCTAGTCCCCCTTCCACATGACAGCTCTTCAAATACTCAAAGCCAGATATCATGTCCTCCATGAGCCTGCTCTTCTCCAGGCTAAACATCCTGAGGCTAAACATCTCTATCATAGTAACCTTCATGAGTTTGTTGATAGACCACAGGGAAAGAATGACAACAATGTTGTTTAAAAGAAAGTAAGCTGCTTTGATTCCTAGAGCATGAAATTGATTTTATCTTAGGAATGAAAAGAATTAAGTAAAATAAGGTGCCAATGTCTTCCTTACCATGTGCAAGGTACAATTAAAAGAAAACTAGGCACTACTTGAAGTTTTACTTATTGGTTCAGGTCACCAAACCTCTATACTTAAAAGATTGCTTCAGTGCAGTTAATGGTAAATCTTTGATTTTTAAAGACTTAAAAATACTTCAATATTTATTGAACTCATTATATGAGCAATATTGTTCAGTGTTTCAGTAGAAATGTAGAAATGCCCTGTTCTTGGAGACCTTACAAGTAGGCTAAATAAAATAATGAAATATATGTATGTATGTATGTGTGTGTGTGTGTGTGTTTGTGTATGCAACCCCCTCCCCCCAACCACTGCACATGCTTACTTACAAATCTTCAGAGGCTTCCTATTGCCTCTAAGATAAAACAAAAACTTCTCAATATTTATGATCAGGATGGGGACATAAGAGATCCTACAGGGGGCTAGGTCTCCCACAAACTCATCATCAAACAACTAAAAAGACACTAAGCGGAAAAAAATGACTGAGAAGACTAAAAAAGAAACACCAGTAAGCACCTTTAACCAGCCCAGAACTGCACAAGAATTCAACCAGAAGTTGATAGCAGGAAAGGTAGAAACCAGTTTGAATTCTGGAGGGAGGTCATACCAGCTAGCCTGAATCCACCTCAGCTTCTGTTGATCAGGGACTGGAACATACAGTCTATCTGTGCTGGGATGGAGAGTGGGTGGTGGGGGTGGGATACAAAAGAATTTAACTTGACCTTTCATAAGCAGGGCTTAAAGCTTCTGGCCTGATATATGCTAATGAGGGTATAAAATTGTGGGGACTGTTTAGTCAGGACTGGAGACAGAAGCATGAAGGCTACTTTTGCTCCCATAAGCAGGGGCCAAAACCAGCAAGATCTTGGCCCTATTTTGTTAGAGCAGCAATGAGGGATGTAGCCCATTTCCATAAGCCACTTCTTTACAAAGAAAGGGCTGGGCATATGTAAAGCCACATACAAGCAGCTTTTCAAAGGACTGCTGCTATGAACAGTTTTCAAGGTTCTGATTACATTGTATAGCAAACTCTCTATTCAATAACAATTCTGAGCAAAACATTCACAGAAAATCAAAATATAGCATTCACCATGTCACAACTCAACAACTTAACACTAAAATTGCCATGTAGTTTTCACCAGAGTAGTCACATAGTTTTAAACAAAGTACATTCATTTAGTAACTCAATCATTTAGTAAGTCCTTAATTCAATCATCCTTAAGGAGGCTCAGGAACACAAAGTACAAAAGTCATGGGGTGTAATTAAGTTACAATTTCATCAGTTACCACTCAGTACCATATTTCATCAGTCACTACTTAGACAATTTCATCAGTTACTACTCAGTAGTCACAGAGAGATCTTTTCATCTTGACTGGAGACAGACTTTCAGCTCCCATGGTTCTTTGTCCATGGTCCCAGCTCCTGCCCAAATCTAATCAACTGTCACCTGAGTTCAAAGGCAGACATCTCCCAGTTACTTTTCCAGCTCTCCATGCAATTCCTGCTCCACATTGGAGCTCACAGTATCTAGTCCACCTCAAGTCCTTCACAGTCTTTGTTCCTGGGAAGACAAGGCTTAACAAAGCCACAATAACATTCATGCACATTAACAAAGCCTCAACAACTTTTGTATAAACTAGTGGCACCGCAGTCATACTTCCTCAGTCTTTGGCAGCTCTGGCTGGCCCCCAGAAGTCTTCGGCAGTTCCCAGAAGAAGTCAGTAGCTCCTCAACCTGGTTGTCAAAAGAAGTTCTGCCACCACAATTTCTAGTTTTGACACCACAAGTTCAAGTTTTGCCACCACTTCTGAGTTCTGTGTCATTTCTCAGTTCTCATTTCTCTTCTCAATTCTTCTCATTTCTCAATTCAGTCTTTAGTATAGCAGTAGCAGCCCAGTCTCCAGATGCTCACTTAGAGAAATTCTCTCTCTCTCTCTCTCTCTCTCTCTCTCTCTCTCTGTCTTTCTGTCTCGCTCTCTAGCAGCAGCTGCTCTGCCTCCATGATGCTTATCCCAAGGAATTCTCACTCTCCCAGCTGGGGCTTTTCCTTATATACAGTATTAGCTCCTCCCTGTTCAGCCCCTTCCTGTTACATCAGCAACAGGGGTTCATACCTTCTATTTCATTAACAGAGGTGTAGGATGCCACCTGAGTACCAGCCTTAGGTGTGAGCAGAGATGTGTGTGTGTGTGTGAGAGAGAGAGAGAGAGAGAGAAAAGTAGCCAGACAATGTGGGTAGTTCAAGGAAGACCCATGAACTTCATTTATTGATGCTTAGAACAAAGTTTTTAAAGATCCAAATGACAAAGATTCAAGTATCTTTATCTTAATATCCTGGAATATTAGAACTAATGGAATAGTCAGCCATA
>CM053589.1:53595972-53616705 GCA_028646515.1 Pseudochirops corinnae | reverse complement strand
ACATATATGTATATATACACACATATATACACACACATACACATACATATATGTATGTATAGGAAGGTGTGTGTGTAGATATGTGTGTGTGCATGCATACATAAACAGATGGGACAGGATGAGTTGAATATGAAGGGATTATATCTAAAAAATAAAATTAAGAGGTGAGAGAGGAATATATTGGGAGAAGGAGAAAGGGAGAGATAGAACAGGGTAAATTATCTCACATAAGAGAGACAAGAGAAAATATTAGAATGGAGGGGAAGAACAGAAAAGTGAAAGGGAATGAGTCAGTCTTGCTTTCATTGGATTTGGCTTAAGGAGGGAATAACATACACACTCATTTGGGTATTTTATCCTACAGGAAAGAAGTGGGTAAGGGGAAAAGAGAGAGTATAATAGAAGGGATGGCAGATTTGGGGAAAAGGTAGTTAGTAGCAAACACTTTTGAAAAGGGACATGGTCAAAGGAGCATAAATGGGGGCTGTGATAGGATGGAGGGAAATATAATCTTTCACAATATAACTACTATGGAAATGTTTTGTGTAACAACACATGTACAACCTATATTGAATTGTTTGTCTTCCCAGTGGTGGGGGTGGGGAATGAGGAGGGAAGAAAGGAGAGAAACTGGAAATCAAAGTTTTGAAAACACATGTTAAAAATTGTTTTTCCATGCAACCACAAAATAAGATATACAGGCAATGGGGTACACAAATCCATCTTGCCCTACAAGAAAGTAAGTGGGAGAGGGGAAGGAGGAGGACAAAAGAGAGAACAGATTGGTTTAAAGGGTTTTCAGTATGCTTGCTATCTTCAGGTGGTGGGTAGGGGAAAGATGGGTAGAAAATCTGAAATTCAAAATATTTTGGAAATGAACGTTGCAAACTAAAAAAATAAATAAATAAATTTATAAAAAAAAGAGAGAGACAGAAATGACAAGCAGAATGACTTTGAGAAATCTGAAAAGATTTACATGAATTGGATTATAATGAGGTGAACAGAATCAGGAGAATGTTGCACATTGTAACAGCAATATTGTTGGATGAAGAATTATAAATGACTTAGTTATTCTTAGCTACACAATGATCCAAGAACATCAGAAAGGACTAAAGATGATGCTTAGTATCCAACTGCATAGAAAGAGGTGATATTGACTGAGTACAGATTGAAGCATGGTATTTTTTTTTCACTTTCTTTCTTTTTTTTCTTTTATTTGAATCTTCTTCTACAAAATGATTACTATGTAAATGTTTTACATAATTGTAAATGAATAGCCTATATCTGATTACTTACCATCTCAGAGAGGAAGAAGGGCAGGGATAGAAGGAGGGATAGAATTTGGAACTCAAAACTTTAAATAAAAATGTTAAAAAGTTGAAAAAAAAACACATTTACTACTATGACTCATTTCTGCTGCTAAATTGCTGGGAACCATCAACAGTGTATTTAAATATAGATAGATTTAATTATTTTCATTTTTCCCTGTACAACTAATGGATTAGTGCATCAACATCCAAAATACTCTTCCTACTGCCCCTTAGAACCATCTTAATGGCCTTTGGCATAGGTAGCCTAAGTCTATGTCTCTTGCCTTGCATTTGGATTCTATGCCTATAGACAGTCATTTCATCTTTTGCAGCTGAATTTTCTTCATCTGTAAAATAAATGTATCAATAGAGATGACCAGTAGGGCCTTTATTTTTATATTTACTCTGTTAGAGCTTTGATCACATGAATGTAGGAACTCAGTCTAATGACATAAAATAGAACCCATCCATTCCTGTATAATTTTTGTCAATGTCCTTCCACAAACCTATCACCCAGTGTGCTGGAGACCTTCTTCTTGTTCTCTTGGTTTTGTATGGGTTATTACTGTAATGTAAGGGATACCATTTGGCTTTTCCTTTCTCACTATGATTGGACAATCTTTTTTTTAATTACATTTATGATGACATCACTTGCTGTGCTTCTCCTGCATAATTCTTCATGTATAATATGTTGCAGACTACTTTTACCCAATATGAACCTCTCCATTGACATTTGGATAACCTGTAACTTTCATTCTTCAATGTCTGTGATATTCCATGGCTCAAAATTATACTTCACTGGAAATGTATTACTATTAAAAAGGTGGGCTTTCATTTCAAGGAGAATTTGAGGTTGTTAAAAGAACTTTGCATTTCCCAAAGATCTTCCAACTTTCTTTCTTCCTCACTCAAATTACTTATGACACCAAAATTATATTCTTTTATACAGTTCTCTGATGCTTCCAACCAGATGTTTCACTGGGTGTCATTGGCAACATGAAGGCTTAATTTCTACCTTCCTCATGCCCACCTCAAATAATAAAACCTATGGCCTATTATTTCTGGTCGAGTTTATCATATTTCAAGAACAAAACTTTATAAAAACTACAAAGTCATCCAACCCATCCATTTGTTTACAAAATAGCATTTTACCTTCAATCACAAGGAGGGAGTAATACAGACCAGAGGCAATGCTCGATTTGGAGTCTTAATATTTGCTTATAATCATTCCACTGCTATTTAGTAACCTGTATGGCTTTGGGGTTAGTGACTCCCCACTTAGAACTCTGATTTTCTCATTATCAAACTAATGATGTCAAAAACACTGACTGGGCTACATTGATGCCCATACTCCCAGTGGGGCCTGAACCAAAATGAACTTGAGAAATATTTAACAGAATAAATAAAGATAAAATAAAACATAGATAATGTTAATATGTGGTTTTCTAAGTCAATATGAGGCTAACAGAGATCCTTATGTGCAGTTCATTAGATTAAATGACCTCTGAGATAGCTTCCAGTGCTAAATCCACTATTCTATAATCCTGGAAAGAATGTGGAATTGAAGCCCTTCACCTCTTCAAAGATCTGATGGTATTAGAATGCTGTCTGGGCCTGAGAGCAAATACTCTGTGCACGATTTGCTTTTCAGACATAGGGGTCAAAATGACTTTCCCAAAAGCTGACTTTTCCCAGGGGTGGCTTATTATGACTAAGCCCTCAACATACAAATAATTGAATTAGTCCACATTAACAATCATCAATGGTAAGAGTACACAGAACATAACAAAAGCACCTAAAATAATGTTTTTGAACCAGCTGCTAAATTAAGTAATGTATTTGTTTTATTGCACATTTGCATAATAGGGCAAACTAGAAACTCTCCCTAACAGATGTGCTGATGGCAGGGAGATTTGATTACTGGCTTCTGTTATTAATCACTGCACAAATCTTAAATGATTTGTTTCTACAGTTTGATCAATTTACATCCTAGTCCTTGCATTTATGCACACGATGTAGGGATAAAACATCTGTTCACACCTTGAACAGGGGCATTCACATAAAAGGCTTGAAGTTTTGTTAACTGAGGCGCAAGATCCTTTGGCTAAAGCTTGATTATGTCTCAAAGATTTCATTATCCCTAATTAGACTAATTAATAGCTGAAAGTCATTTTGCCATCTCCTTAATACCCATGTTGGGGGTGCTTATTATTTTGTCCAGAGGTTGCCAGAAAGACCGAGAAAAATCAAAGTAATTTGAATTTTATAACACAAGAAATCAAAATTAACACTTAATGGAGGATAAATTATTTTGTTCACCAACAAAACAAAACATTATTTTGGAGAATTACAGAGTATTATGATATTATTGAAGCAGAGTTCCCTTAATTAACATTTTTATATTGGCTTTTTAAATTTTGTATTTAACATTTCCTAATCTCATATCTATAGCTTCCATTAACCTTTTATATAGATGTAATATATTTTATGATGAATATCAATAAAAAAATCTAGACAATATCACTTTTTCATTCCTTCCCAATTAAACATGATAAAGGCATTGTCCTTACACATACATGTTCTTCCTCTCTAGACCCTTTTATATCAATGTTGCATAATATGTTCCATTTTTCTTTTTTAACGAATAATCAGATAGTTTGTGATATCTAGAAAATGAGTTTACATTTCAAAATGCCAATTTTGTTCTCTTTTCCATATACCCTCTTTTAATTTTTTAAGAGGAAGTTCCTCATCAGAGACATAGTAAACTACATTATATTTCCTCTAGGAAGAGATAAGTTCCTTGAAGGCAGAGACTATTTTTTGTTTACTCCTTTTTGTATCTTTAGCTTCTAGAATAGCAACTGACAAACCGTGGGTGCTTAATCAATATTTTTAGAATGAAACTAAGATGATAAACTTGAAGGTCATCTAGTTCATCTCCATTTTACAAATAAATGGAAGAAAAGACTTGCTCAGCTCCCATAATTACTAAGGACAGAGCTGATTTTTGGCAAAAATCTTCTTATTCTTATTCCAGTACTCTTTTCAACACACTCTGCTACCTCCAAGATTTGACGACTTGGAGATACACATTCCTGAGTATTATACTATTATAAATATACGTATTATATAAGTATATGTAAATATATACACACAAAAACATACATTTGTGTTTCTACTTGTATGTGTGTATGTGTCTTGCCTGTGTTATTCTGCAGTTTTTCCAGTTAGTCCTCCAATTTGCCTGTGTGGACAAAGAGAACTAAATACAAAGCCCAAATAAGTAATTTCTGAAACCACATTAAGACTTTGTTTCTAATACCTGTTTAAAAAAAAAATTAAAATGTATATATTTTGCTCAGTCAGAGGCACTGTGCTCTGGTTGGATTCACTGCCTTTTTACAGTTCATTTTGGGAGCTAATGAAGCATCACATATTGGTTTCAAATTCAAAGCATATGTAGTCACTGAGCCATTTTTTCTTTATATAGGCTGGTATCACAAGGAGCCCCAAATGTGGTCATCGTAGAAAATGCAATTTGGTCAAATACTCAAAAAACTTTTTTTCCCCCAGATGACAGAAAATCTTCTCTTTGGAGTTGCTTACTAGAACATACACTGCATGTAAAAACCTAACATCTCTCTATGAAAATTGCATGGGAGCAGATGAAAATATGTTAATGAACTTGCATGTCGAAGTCCATGAAAGGGAGTGGGCAAATTTGCATAATGCACCAAGGTCCCCAGAAAGGAGAAACAAGTTAGAGGACCATGGGAAAAAGATGTGGAAGAAGATAATGTAATAGAGACAGCAATCTTAACAGCATTACAGATCCGGAGTCTTCTCCAAAGTCATTAGTGCCATTGCCGGGGGTGTCTGCCAAAGAGCCAGATGTCATTCTGCCATAACTTGGCATCTGATGGCTGTCATTTACAAGAGAGAAGCGAGCAAGGGAGTGCTGTAATTAGGTGTTCTGAATGGAACCCCATCTTCTGAACGATGTCAGGGGCTTTATTGGTGATTGTCTTAAAAATGCTAAAATGTTGGTATACACTGAACACATATAAAGCAGGGGGACAGAAGAATGCTGGGCTATGGCTATGCTGCAGTCTCCTGAAAGCAAGTATTGAAAAAAAAATTTCCCTGGGGAAAACGTACCCCAGTAAAAATAATGGATACAGAGAAGTGAAGGGGGAGATTTCATCTTCCTGCTCACTCTGGGAATGGTGGCTGTCCAAAATCAAAGCAGCGAAGCTACCACCTTATATTGTAGTTCCCATACTCTCTTGGTGGAAGGTCCTCTTACTCATACTGGTCTCAAAAAGCGAGGGTCAATATTCTGAGAATTCAGAAGTGATATCAGAAAACACACTGCCATAACACTTTTGCATGTAAATGTGTGGCAAAGGTTCTGCTCCTGTGGTTTTGAAAATCCTCAGCAACCTCTGCCAGCTACCAGGCTACCAAGCTTCCAGGAAGCTACTTCAAGTCTTTGTCCTGGAAAGGGAGAAAGAACATTAAAGCTGGGAACTGAGAATCAACAGGATATTTGATCTATTGCTAACTAGGATTGTTAACTAAACTGGTACTAAGTTTTTAATTACCCTTATTAGTTTATGAGCTTTTGCAGGGGAAAGATCATACCTCCATGTTTTCCATGCCACCTAACACAATTCCTGGTATACATTCAAATGCTAAAGAGAGTCTGTAGTCTCACTAATGTGTGTATTTACTCCAGGGATATAAATTGCAACCCATTAATGCCAGCCCATTCTATGAGACTCTTGTCTACATCTTCCCATACCCTTCCCACAAGGGATCTGTCCAACATGTCCTCTTTGTTTTCTCCTGATTTTGTGAGATCACCACTGCAGAATGTGGGCTTCCCATCTGCTGTCTCTCATGCTTATCACATAATCAACCTGTATTCCATTTCCTTCATGCATTTCTTCAAGGATAGCTTTGCGTTAGTTAATTAAATATGTTTATTTGATTTGTTTCATAGAGTTCCCAAGCAAGAAAATACCTTAGAGGATACTTAGTCCAAACTCCTCATTACATAGGTGAGGAGCATGAGGTCACATAAGGTTAAGTCACTTGCCTAAGTTCAACTAATTATCAAGTTACAAAGCTGGGATTTAAATCTAGGTCTTGTGATTTTCTTTTCACCCAGTGCTGTTTCCAGCATACCTTACTGTCTTTATATGTGCCATATATATGATGATGTCACTATTTAGTTTAAAATCATCCCTGTGTTCTATCTCTCCTTGTGAACATTAAAAAAAAAAAACCTTTCTGTAATACCAGCACACCTGACACATTGATAAGTCTGACTTTCCAAGTCTGTAACATCATTCCCAGAGGTAACATTACCTTGTTCAATGTGGCCACTGGGGAGGGAACCAGGAGTAATGGGATCAAACTGTGACAAAATGGCATCTGGGTTAAGTATTAAGAAAAAGACATTGAGAATCAGGTCATTTAAACACAAGGAGTTTCCTTTGGGAGATCCTGGAAACATCTTCATTGGAAGTATTTTTTAAGAATACCTGAGACTTACGCTTAACAACTTTGGGCATCATCACTATACAGGTGACTGATTTTTTTTTCTCTCTCTCTCAATACTGACTGATAAGGAAGTGCCCATTGTTTTGGATGCATTGATACTTTGGACCCTTCATGACCCAGAAAGAAATTCAAGTAATTTCCTGTTCTCTAGGGTTTTTTTTTAAAAGTATTTTCTTCAAACCAAATGTTTCTAGTGATGTGGGAAGAAAAATAGGGAAGTGGAATAATCTAAAGATCCATAAACATCATCACTAATATTGACAGTCCGCAGTGAAATTTGAGGTTTGGGCTAAATAATTTTTTAAAAGAAATCAAGTAAGAGGAGTAATGTATGTGTAGTTTACAAACTATAGGTTAATAAATAGCAGCTGAGATCCTCTGATACCCAATCTAAGGGAGCCCCACATAATAAGGAGTCTTTATTGGCTGTGCAATGTATAACGTAAAGGGGAATTGATGAGTGTATGAATTTCAAAGATACTAACTCTGGGCATCCTAAGGAATCCTGAGTCCTGCTATTCATCTTGCCAATTATACTCTTAGGATCTCAGAGTTGATTTTTTTTAATCTAGTCTGCAGCTAAAATCTTCTATGTCTGTTGTCTCCCTCAATTAGTGTGAGTTCCTTAAAACACAAACTGTCTTGTTTTCATTTTGTATCTCTAGAGCTTAGCACAGTCATTGGCACATGGTAGTTCCTTAATATATGCTTGTTCATCCTTTAATTCATTTATTCACTCATTCATTCTCACTCTAAATTTAGTTTTCCATCCAACTACACATAACATTTATGGAAAAATAAGTCTTAAATACTTCCAAATCCTTCCTTTTTAGACTCATCCAGAAAGCACCTTATGACCTAGTCCAGTGAAAAATTGCCTAACACTATGACAAATCTAGGAGTTCCTTGTTTTACAAGGACTGACAGAAAACTGAATATCAATCAATCAGTCAACAGATGTCTATTTTGTTCTGTATGTTATCCTAATCATTGGACATACTGAGACAAAAATTAAATAATCCCTTCCCTCAGGAAGCTTGTATTTTATAGAGAGTGATTACATAGATACAAATGTATATACAGAAAAGATAAAATAATTATAAAGCATTTGGGAAGAGAGGACATTGAGATCTTGGGGATCAGGAAAGTTATTTTGTAGAAGCTGGCATTTGAACTGTCTTGCATAGAACAATTTCAAGAGGCCTAGAGGTGAGAAAGACCTTTACTCTCTGGAGGATGGCCAGTGCAAAGGTACAGAGATGCAAGAACTATACTGTGTGGAGGCATAGTAAAAGGGAAAGAGCAATCATTTTTTTAAATGCCTGTGATATGTCAGACACTGCTCAGTCCTTTATAAATATTACTTCATTTGGTTTTCACAACAACTCCAGGAAGTAGGTGCTGTTATAATCACAGTTTTATAGTTGGGAAAAGTGAAGCAGATAAAGACTGGGTACCCAGGATCACATAACTAGTATGTGTATGAATCTGGATTTGAACTCAGGTCTTCCTGACTCTAGACCCAGCTCTTTAACCACTATTCCACCTAGCTGCCACCAATAAAACAGAACAATTTGTCTGATTAGTAGGAGAGGACTTGAATCCAGAATCCTGTTAGTTTAAGTTCTATATAACTCTGAACAGCTAACAAAAGGAGATTTACTTAGTCTTAACATAACAAGCTATGCAATAAAGATACAGTAGCACTTAGCCTTCAATAGATAATGGCCTCTTTCATTTACATAGGGAAGTTCATCTGTTCCATAGAGTTGCATGTAGTAATTTAACATGGTCTTCAGGCACTAGACAAGACTGAAAGTATCCACAAGGCTTGAAAGGCAGTAACCCCAAGTGACCACAGTCATGTCAAGAAAGTCAGAGGCTACCAAGAAGCTGCTTCAAGGGAGGCACCCTTGAGCCTTGCCCCATTCCTAGGTCAACCAAATACTGACTTCATTACATTTAAGGGAAAATCCTTGTTGTTCAATCATTTCTGTAGTACACAAGTATTCATGACTCCATTTAGGTTTTTTGTGCAAAGATACTGGAGTGATTTGTCATTTCCTTCTCCAGCTCATTTTATAGATGAGGAAACTGAGGAAACAGGGTTAAGTGACTTATCTAGAGTCCCATAGTTGATGTCTTAGGTCAGATTTGAGTTTAGGAAGATTAATCTTCCTGACTCCAAGCCCAGCACTCTTTTTAGTGTGTCACCTAGCTGCCTCAAGGGAAAATCTAGTCTAATCTATATTGTAAGGGGAAAGAGCATCTTAATAGATATTGGTCTTATCATATTGACTGTGAAGTGTGTAAAAGAGAGTGACCTAAACTGGAAAAGTAGATTCAGGCCAAGTAATAAAGACCATTAAATCCCAAACAGAGGAGTTCATATTTTATCTTAGAGGTCCCAGAGAGCCCCTAGACAGTTTCTTGAAGATATTAGTGATATGATCACACCTGTGCTTTAAGAAAATCATTTTGGCAGCTTTGTGGAAGATGGATTAGACAAATTAGAATGTTATTGCTAAAGTCTAGGTGAAAAGTGATGAGATCCTGAAATAAGGTGGTGGCCCTATGATTAGAGAGAGAAGGAAAAATGTGAGATGTTGTAGAGGTAGAAAAGGAAAGATTTGGCAACTGATTGGATATGAGGAATGAAAAGAGTGAGGAATTGAGGGATGTTGAAGTTGTAGTCTCAGCAGATATAGGAAAGTTTAGTAGAGGGATGTATTTTATGGGGAAAGAAAATGAATTCTGGTTGGATCATGTTAGGTTTAAAATATCTATAAGATATCCAGCTTGAGATGTCTAATATATAACTGGTAATTCAGGAATGGTGCTTAGGTGAAAGACTGAGGCTATACATAAAACTCGAAGAGTCATCTGCATGAAAATTAAATCCATGAAAATGGATGAGTTCACCAAACAAAAGAGTATAAAAAAGAGAAGAGGACTGAGGATAGAGTCTCATTCCCTTTCATATTTATTTCCTTCTCTAACTATTGATCAGGGTTTTTAGCTCCATTGCAAGAATGAATATCTACTCAGAATATTTAGCTCCAGGATAAACCAACTGTATCATTAAGCTGTCTTGGCAAGCTATCAATTTTTAACTAGCATCCCTCTTATTGACACATGTCACCATTCCTGTAGGCTAATCAAATTAGGCATGAAATAATGAAAGTATACCCTCTGACATAAACAAATTAACATTTTAAATGAGCTTCCAACAATAGATATGATTTCTTTTCCTACACAGGCTCTATCTCTGGAAGCGGCTCTACAATCCTTTTAGGGAATCTTTGGGATTCTTATGTATTTCTACAGAAATTGAGTACCATTTCATGTCTCTGTTACATTTCACTAAATAATAACTGCTATTCTTTGGGTACCAGTACATTAACGTTTCAAAAAACCTGAGAATGGTATTCTGGTACTTTGGAAAAGTCTAAAGAAATCAAAGACTGATATGGAAAAAATGATCAAAAACTGAGATATAATACAAGCACAAGGGGTATCTTTCTACAATTTCCCCAAAATACATTTCCTTTGTCCTATTCCTTTGCATGCCTTCATATTCAAATATTCCCGGGAGTCTTCCTGCCACCTCACTGCCAATTGTACAGAATAATATTTTCTTTTTTTTTTTGTTTTTTGCAAACATCTTCCTTAAAGTTTCATTCAAGCTTTAGCCTTCCAAATGAATGAAAAGGACCAGGAATTAGGCTCAATCAATAGAAGAAAAGATGACATTATCCTCAGGCTGAATTTTGTCCCTGGAATTTTTTCAGTCACTCTCATCTATATCAAAGAAGAAGATTTATGGTTTGAAAACTGGGGAATACCAGGCTTTAGAGTTATTTGATAATTATCAATGAATAAATTTCTGCCCCCCCCCCGCTTCTCTCTCTCTCTCTCTCTCTCTCTGTCTCTCCCTCTCCCTCTCTCTCTCTCTCTCTCTCTCTCTCTTTCTCTCTCTCATCTCTGTGTCTTTCTGTCTGTCTCTCCCTCTCCTTCTCTCTAGAAAGATAAATATCCTTCAAAAATTAGAATTAGTCAGTATATGGAGCATGAGCTACAGTGCTCTTTTCCATGAAGACCCAAAAGCCTGCAACCAGAAAATTTAGTACAAAGAAAATAATAAGGACATGGGCCAGCTTGGATGAGTCTGGCATTTATTTAAAAAGGGATTTGTCTCTGCTTCAAATAATTTTCATTTGGTTACAAGAGAGCCTTTAGACAATGTTAAAAGGAAATAAGTGTTGGTAATTCCAAATGAGTGTTTCTACATTTTCTAAAAGAGATATGGGGAGAAAAGGTTTATGGGTTGTTTCTAAGTTTAAAGATAACAACCACTGTTTTCTTTGAGGAAGAGTAGAAATCAGAGACCTTCCAAGATGGAATAGAAGGAAGTATTACCCTAGTCATTGCTCTAATATTCTCTGACGAATGCAATTGTTGGTCATGATTCCAGAGGATTCATGATGAAATGTGCTACCTACCTATTAACAAAAAGCTGATGAATTTAGGGTGCAGATGGAGGCATGTATGTTTTTTAACATGACCAATGCCGGATTTGTTTTGCTTGACTATGCATATTTATTGCAATTTTTTCTTTAATTTTCAATCAAGGAGAGAGTAGGTGGAGTGTAAAAATATGAATATTTATCAATTTATAAACTAAAATAAAGCTAAAATTAGGTTGAATGCAGCTAAGATTAAAAGGGAAGTGGGTAACAAAAACTCTTTGCAGCAAATTTCTCTGCTAAAGGTTTCATTTCTAAGATATGTAGGAATCTGATTCAAATTTATAAGACTAAGAACCATTCCCCAATTAACAAATAATCAAAATATGTGAACACAGTTTTATTGGCTGTATGACCTTGAACAAGTCACTTAATCTCTTTGGGACATGGTTTCCCTACCTAGAGAAGGAGGAAATAAAACCTATAATACAGTATCTACTTCACAAGATGAATTAACATAGATAAAATGCTTTGAATGTTGAAGTGGTGCACAAATATTAATCATTAATTATATGTTGACTTTAGTATTTTTTCATATATTAAATTGAGTGTTGAATGAAATAAGAATGATAAGAGCAGTGAATTATTTTTAAAGAACTGGACTAGGAAAGTTAAGACTTGGATTCTAGTCCCAACTTGGTTACATATTTGCCATGTGATCTTGGGTAAGTCTCGTTCAACTTCTCTGGGCTTTAGTTTCCTCATTTGCAAAATGGGGATCAATTAACCAATCATCAAACAACCATTAAGTCCCACTATATTCCAAAACAATCTCTGTTTGCAATGAGCTTACTTAACTCCCAAATGTGCATCCCTAAAAGGCTGTGTTTGAAATTGCTATTATTGTTACAGAACACAGATTCACTCATCTAATGTAGTCATTTCACAGAAAAGGAATCTGCAGACTAATAAAGCAAGCATGACTTGTGAAAGATGACACAAATAGTTAAGTGGAAGAGTTAGAACTTGTACACAATTTTTCCAACTCCAAGACAAATTTCTATCCATGAAACCAAGATTAAGCTACATGTGAAATATAGTGTCGTGTGTCATAGGTCAAAGTGAAACTCGCCTCCTATTTCTCACATGTGAGAGAAGGGGTGTGTGTGTGTGTGTGTGTGTGTGTGTGTGTGTGTGTGTGTGTTATAGAGTAGTGTTTAGTAGGTAATGTTCAGCAAATGATCATGTGGAGACTACACATCCACTACAGGATTATTAGGCAAATTTTATGAAACTAACTAGAAATAGGCCCAGAAAAAGCAATACAAAGACATCACTAAGAGATATAAGAATTGGAGCTATGAGTTGCCCCTAGTCATACAGGTTTCTATGGGCACAACTCCTTCATGCATATGACCTGGCCACATATGTTCCCTGACAAGAAGTTTCTATCTTTGCAATGGTTTAATATGAGAACATAAAGATGTTAATATCTTTAGTCTTTGTCATGTGTATTCATTTTTTTTTTCTGATTTAGAGTTAGTGTTGTCTGTTCTGAAACATTTCTAGTAGGTGGAGTACTTGTTGTTTCTGTATTCTTTTGGTATATCTAGCCTTTTTATGTCATGAAAATACCAATGCTTGCCATTTGATTGACTTTCTTCTATATTGAATTAATCATCACAGTAGTGATAATGATGATTACATTTAAATTACTTTGATACTAGATAAGTGCTTTAAAATTCTGATGAATGTGGATACTCCCTTAGACAGGAAACCATTGAAGACTTCTTTCCCTGTGTGATTTTCTCCATATTTTTCCATAAATCTTCCAATATGTCAAGATTTTTTTCTTTAGGCAATAATAATCATTCACATTTATATTATACTTTAAGTTTTTAAAACTGATATATGCATATACTTTCTCATTACCTCATTTAGGTCTTGACATTACATGGAAACTAGCACTTAGCACAGTGCCTGGCACATAGTAGGCATTAAATAGATATTTGTTGAGACTGTCTTATCAAGATGACATATAGGTTATCCTTCTGTTATTCTTCAATCTTGTTTTATGAGTAGTCTATCTTCTTTTCTGCTTATATATTTCTTTGATATTTTTTTAAACATGACCTGTCTTGTCTAGTCTTCTTTAATAATATTCTGCAGTCTACTCTCATGCTTAATATATGAATATCAATTGTTCTTTGGTTGACCTAAAATTTTAATTCTCCTAAGCCTATGGTATCCCATGATTTGAAGTCATACAAAATTATTAGAATGGACCTTTGTTTCAGGGAGAAGTTTGGAATAATAAAAATACCATATAATTTTCCCAAATGGAATTCAGTTTGGACTTTTCCTTTTTAATGAGGGGCCAAATTCATTGTTCATATTTAAGATGTATTCAAGAAGCATGTACTGATAAGTCAGCTGTATAAACAACTGCATATCTTAATTGAGAATGTGTCTGTTCTTCATCAGTTGTTTAACCTGTGTGAATTGTTTATAGGCTCAAGCTTTTTGAGTGGTTTTGTTTCATATGAGATGTTCTTGCTAGCAAAACCAAAATAATAACCAACAACCAATATGTCTAACTAAATAATAGCCAACAACCTATATGTCTAACTCTACAAAATTTTTATGTGAACAATTTTCATATTCTTACGGAAAGTATAAGAAGCAAGCAGTCTTCATTAAAAAAATCTAGCAAGTTCCATCTTTATAGTCATAAAATTGACTGAAACATTCAAGAATATAAGAGTCTCTTCACATATTGTTTGGCAATTTAAAAGCATTTGATTCGGTAATGCAAAATGCTGCCCTCAAGACCATCCTCCTTATGACATCTTTTCCATGGAAATCTTCCCTTTCATCAGGAAGAGGCAGAGTAACTAGGAAGTGAGAGAGATTAAGAAAGCTTTTTTTTTAATTTTAAGATTTCTTGGAAAACAAAGTAACATTAGGGAAAACTCTGTTGACTGATCTTCTAATTAATCAATAAAAATTAAGTTCCTCCAGGGCAGGAACTGTCTCACTTCTATATCTACATCTTTAGAGCCTTGAACAGTGCCTGACACTGTAATAAATGTATTCATAACCTTTTTTGTCTCATGAAACCCTTTGTCAATTTTGTAGAATCTATGGACTCCTATGAATAATGTTTTGAAATGCATAAAATAAAATACATAAGATTACAAAAGCAGCTATTAAAACATATATTTTTTAATTTTGTTAATGATTAGTATTTTATTTTTCCCCAGTCACATGTGAAGAAAATTTTTAGTGTTCATTTTAAAGATTTTTAGTTCCAAATTTTTGTCCCTCCCCTCCCACCTCCCCTCTTCTGAAAATGGTAGGCAGTTTAATATAGTTTATATGTAAACTTTCATGTAAAAAATATTTCCACATTAGATATAGCTGTGAAAGAAAAAAACATTAAAAAGAACAAAGAAGACATGAGAAAGAATAAAGTAAGTAAAAAAAAATATGCTTTGATCTACATTCAGAGTCCATAAGTTCTTCATCAGCATATGGATAGCATTTTCCTTTATGAGTCCTTTGTATTGAATATCTGGTATTTAGTCTTGAATCACTGCATTCTTGAGAAGAGTTGAGTCATTCATAGTTTTCATCACACAATGTTGCTGACACCACATACAATGTTTTACTGATTCTGCTCATTTCACTTTGCATCATTTTGTACAAGTCTTCCTAGGCTTTTCTGAATACTGCCTTTTCATTTTTTCTTACTGCACAGCAGTATTCTATTACATCCATATGCCAAAGCTTGGCCAGTCATCTCTCAATTCATGAACAACTCATAAATTTCCAATATTTTTCTATGAAAAAAAAAAGGCTGCTATAAATATTTTTGCACATGTAGGTCCCTTCCCCTTTGGGATCTCTTTGGAATATAGACGTAGTAGTCCTATTGCTGAATCAAAGGATATACACAGTTTGGTAGCCCTTTGAGTATTGTTCCAAATTGCTCTCTAGAATGGTTGGATCAGTTCACAATTCTACCAACAGTGTGTTAGTGTCCCAATTTTCCATCTTCCCCAGCATTTATCATTTTTCTTTTCTGTCATATTAGCCAATCTGATAGGTGAGAGGTGGTACCTCATAGTTGTTTTAATTTGCATTTATCTGATGAATAGTGATTTAAATATTTTTTTTCGTATGCCTGTATTTCTTCATCTGAAAACTGCCTGTTCATATCCTTTGACCACTTTTGAACTTGGAAATGGCTTGTATTTTTGCAAATTTTACTCAGTTCTCTATATATTTATTTGAGAAATGAGCAAGTATCAGGATACTTGCTGTAAAGATTGTTTCGCATCTTGGTTGCATTGGTCTTGTTTGTACAAAAGTGTTTTTTTAATTTAATATAATACAAATTAATAATATAATAACTATTATATATCATAATATATAATTATTATAATATAATTTAATGTAATATAATCAAAATTATCTATTTTACATTTTGTAATATTCTATATCTTGTTTGGTCAGGGATTCTTCCCTTCTTCATAGATCTAAAAAGAAGACTATTCCTTGCTCTTCTCATTTTCTTATGGTGTTACCCTTTATGTCTATGTCATGCCAAAGGTCTGCCATATCTAACAATTCTAATATTCTATTCATCTCCTTAGTTTCTTTCTTGTTATTTTTGGTTGTATTTCTTGAGTTCTGATAGGGGATATTTGAGGCCCCCAAGAGAATAATTTTGCTACCTATTTCTTCCTATAACTCAATTTCTTCAAGAATTTGGATGGAAGATGGCAGTATAGAAGCAGGAAAACTCAGCAGCTCCCATAGAGCCACTTCAAATATCCATAAAATATGACTCTAAACAAATTTTAGGGCTCCGCAATTCACAAAATTACAGAAAAACACATCTCCTGCTGAAGGCAGCTCGGCATGCAGGACAGAAAGGGCCCATCGCAGCATGCTGGAAGCCGAAACCAGCCTGGCCTGAAACTGTGGCTGGGCCCTGGGGTGGCCAGGAGAAGCCACAGCTTGAGCCTTTAGGAGAGTGGATCAGCAGCAGCTGTGGTGATTTCCAGAATTATCAAGGCATAAGAAATAAGGAGTAAGTGAAAGGTTAGTGGAACTTGGCTAAATTTGGGGGAGAGGATCCAGTCAAACTGCCTCCAGGGCAAGGAAACAGCAGAAGCGGCAGCCCTGCAGCTGCTTTCACGTGGCTCTTTCAGAATCTCCCAGCCTGCAGATTGCAGGGGGGCCAAGTGATCATTCAGGGGCTAAGTGCTCTTGCCTTGAGCTGCCTGGATCAAGATTTTGGTCTTGGGTGGTGGTCCTGGAGTGTGTTTTCAGTGAGCCAAACTGGTAGGGGCTGCAGCAGCCTCCTAATAGCTCCAGCAGCTGTGAAAATCCCAGTGATTTGGAACAAAGCTTTGCCCTCTGCAAGCAGAGTTCCATAGATCTAAGAAGTCAAGTAATTGACTGTCAACATGAGCAGGAAAAGGAAGCAAAGTAAGAACAGCAATCCAACTTTAGATTCCTTTTTTGAGGACAAAAAGGATCAAAGCATGGAACAGAAGGAAGACAACACAGTCAGAACTCCTGCACCAAAAGCTTCCAAGAAAAATGTAGACTGGTTACAAGTCATACATCAGCTCAAGAAGGATTTTGCAAACCAAATAAAAGAAGTGGAGGAAAAATTGGCAGGGTGGAGGGGAGGGTTGCTGGAAGCACACACTTCTGTAAAAGGGGACAGGGTAGAGAATAGAATAAGGTGGGGGGGTGGGATAGGAAGGAGGGGCATATAATCCGTCTCTCACAACAAGTCCATTGTGGAGGTGTTCTGCATAACTACACATGTACAACCTGTATTGAATTGCTTGTCTTTCCAGTGGGGGTGGGTGATGAGGGAGGAAGGGAAAGAAGCTAGAATTTAAAGCTTTATAATCAAATGTTAATATATATATATATATATATATATATATATATATAATTATTATTAACTACATGCAACTGGGAATTAAGATATACAGGCACTGTGGTAGGGAGATCCATCTTGTCCTACTGGAAAGTCAGAGGGATGATGGGGGAGGACATAGGAGAGAGCAGATTGAGGGAGGGGTTACACAGTGGGATGGCTGTTTTGGGGTGGTGGGTGGGGGAAAGATGGGGAGAAAATTTGTAACTCAAAATCTCGTGTAAATGAATGACGTAAACAAGAAAATAAATAAATGAATAAAAAAAAGAAATGAAAAAAAGAATTTGGATACCACTTGGTGCATATATGTTTAGTATTGATACTGCTTCTCTGTCAATGGTACCTTTTAGCAAGATGTAGTTTTCTTCCTTATCTCTTTTCATTAACCCCTGCTTTTGTTTTTTCACTTCAGCCAAAGCATTATGGATACTTCCCTTTACTCTTTGTGTCTCTCTCTGCTTCAAATGAGTTTCTTCTAAACAAAATATTGTAGGATTTTGGTTTTTGATTAACTTTTCTATCTGCTCCCACTTTATGAGAGAATTCATTCTATTTGCATTTAAGTTATGATTACTATCTGTGTATTTCCCTCTATATTATACTTCCTCCCATCTCTCCTGTCTCCTTTCACCCTTTCCCTCCTCACCAGTATTTTCCTTCCATCTTCCAACTCCCCTGATCTTCCCTCCCTTCTGTCAGTGTCCACTTTCCCCCTTTACTTGATCTCCTTCTCTCCTACATCCCTGTCAGATAAGAAGGATTTCTATATTCAACCTATTGTGTGTGTGTAATTCCTTCTTTGAGCAAATGTTATAGATCTTTTGTGGCTCTTAATGTGAAATAATTTACCCTTTCCCTTCCTTCTGTACCTGTTGTACTCCTCTTTCTCATCCCTTTTTTTGTCATTTCCTCTAATTTACTTTTTGCCAGTACCCTCCGTTTATGTTTATTCCTTCTAGCTGTACTGTTAGTGATACAACTTTTAAGAATTACAAATATCATCTTCACATGAAAGGATGTAAACAGTTTAGCTCTATTGAATCCCTTATGTCTTCTTTTCACTTTTTACTTATTTATACTTCTTTTGGGTCTTGATATTAGAGGTCAAATATTTTGTTTCATTCTGTTCTTCTCCTTATGAAAGCTTTAAATCCTTCTATTTCATTGAATGACCATTTTCCCCACTTGGAGTATTATGATTAATTTCACCAGGTGTGCAATTTTGGATGTAGTCCTGTTTCTATCATGTTTCATGACTTTGGATCCTTTAATGTTGTAGTTGCCAAATGCCGTGTACTCCTAACTGTGACTCCTTAATATTTGAATTCTTTCTGGTCATTTTTAGTATTTTTTCCTTGACCTGATAGTTCTGAAATTTGACTATAATGTTCTTTGAAGTTTTTATTTTGAAATCTCTTTGTTGAGGTGATCAGAGGATTCTTTCAATGCCTATTTTACCTTCTGGTTCCAGGACACCAAGACAGTTTTCCTTGGTAATTTCTTGAAAGATGCTATCTAGATTCTCCTTTTGACTGTGACTTTCAGGTAGTATAGTGATTCTGATATTGTCTCTCCTGGATCTGTTTTCCAATTCAGTCATTTTTCCCTTGAGTTATTCTACATTTTCTTCCATATTTTTTATTCTTTTGAATTTGGTGCATTATGAATATTTCATAGAGGCATTAGCTTTTACTTCCCCAATTCTAACTTTTAAGGTGCTGTTTTCCTTAATTAGGTTCTGTACTTTCTATTCCATTTGGCCAATTGTATTCTTTAAGGAGCTGTTTTCTTCTGCGGATTATTTAATCTCCTCTTCCATTTGTCCACTTCTGCTTTTTAAGCAGTTTTCCAAGCTGTTGACTTTAAAAAAAAATAATTGTCTTGCATCACTCTCATTTCTTTTCCCCTTTTTTCTTTTACCTCTCTTATATGTTTTTAAGCTCCATTTTGAGCTCTTCCGTGAGTTCTTATGGTCCTGGGAATACTTTCTGTTTTTCTTTGGGGTTTTGCCTGTAGGTGTTTTGACATTGTTGTTGGCTTCTGAGTTTGTATCTTGATTTTCCCTTTCATGATAATAACTTTCAATAGTCAGATTATTTTTCATTGCTTTTCATTCATTTTTTGCAGGGGTAGGAGGTGTTGGGTGGGGAATGTTTCCTTTCTTTTGAATTTGTTCCCTGTATCTGTGTGAAAAGGGCATTGTATCAGGCTGCTACCACAGTGGTTGCAAGCCCTGGCTGTCTACCTGGTGCTGCTCTGAGGCCCCCAGGAAGCCATTGTGTCTGGTGCTATAATGTGGGTTTGGGGTTGGGTCTGACTGGTGCTGCTAGAGGCCATAGGTGTCTAGAAGTTCACCTGGCATTGAGCTAGAGTACTAATGGTGGTGTCTGGCATGTGCTGATGCCTAATGAGGTAGCTCTGTGTTTCCCTGGGGCTACACCAAAACACATGGAGTCCTGGCCCACTTTTTGTCATAGTGGAGAAATGTCTTTTTTTTTCCCAGGGCTAGGCTGAACTACATGGTGGTTCTCAGGGATGGAGTCTGCTGGTTCCTCTGTCTATACTAAGACAAGTGTGGAGTCCTAAAGTTGTTGTTTTCCTGCTTCACCACACTGGGGCTCAGGATCTCCTGATTGTTTGCTGAAGTGAGGCTTGCTGTTGGCTTGCTAGAATGTTTATTGTCCCGAAATGTGCTCCCTTTTCATCCAAGTAAGATGGACCTTTCTTGTTAATATTCCAAGTTTCTTGGGTTAACAGATTGTTTCACACCATCTTTTTGCTGGTTCTACTTTTCTAGTATTTGTTTTGGGGTGCTATTTTTTTATTGTTTGGAAGTGAATATGGGAGAATTATGCGGATTTACTGTTTACTCTTCCATCTTGACTCCCACAAGGAAAAAATATTTTTAAAAACAAGTTTATTGACTCCTGGTTAAGATCCCCAACTATAGTAGAAGTTTAATAAATTATTATTAATTGACTATAAATATCAAAGAAGACAGTAAGTAACAAGACATGTGCTCGCCAAAGATAGTTGATCCTGAATAGAGAATATCTAACTCAAAATTCAAATAGAAACATAGAAATGGGCTTCTTTATAGATGAGATCTTGTTGCTACTTTTTTGTGAATAACATGTTATTGGTTGCTTCAAGCCTAGAATCACTGCAATGTCTCTTAATTTTTGTTCTAATTACAATGGCACAATTCTGGAAATAAAATTATTAGTGACATTGATAAAGGACTCTGAGAATGACTTTTATATTTAAGAACCTAATGAACTGGGGGGCGGAGCCAAGATGGTGGCGTAGCAGCAGCAACATATCGCAGCTCTCACATAGCCACCCCAAAATACCCATAAAATAGGACTCTAAACCAATCCTAGAACTCCAAAACGCACACAAGGATACTTCCCACTAAAGT
>CM053589.1:53574294-53595472 GCA_028646515.1 Pseudochirops corinnae | reverse complement strand
AAAGAAATCATAAGGAACTTATCAAAGTTGAACTATTTACATGACAACATGGAAAAGTGATAATTGTAACTTATGAAACTTTTCTCAGTATGAGGATAGGTGAAAGTAATACAAATGTATATATGTATATACAAGCACATATGTCTATATAGGAGGGTTCATATATGTGTATGAACACTTATCTGAGTATGTGTGTATATATATGTACATGGAGGGCACAGGATCAATTGAATAGGAAGGGGCGATACTTTAAAAGATGAAATTCTGAGGTGGGAGAGGATTAGAATGAGAGGAGACAGGGAGAAACAGAATGGGGTTAATCATCTTATAAAAGAGACAAGGGATAATTTTTACAATGGAGGGGAAGAACAGGAAGGCAAAAGGGAAAAGGTCTACCTTACTCTCATTGAATTTGCCTTAGGGAAAGAATTACATAAACTCTAAACTGGGTATCTTGCCACACAGGAGAGTAAGGGGAATGGGAAGGAGAGGTGGGATGATGGAGGGGAGGGCATGGTGGAGGAAAGATTGATGGAAGTACATAGTTCTGTAAAGGGACAGGGACTGGGACAAGGTAGAGGGTACAACAAGGGGGGGGCAAGATAGGAAGGAGGGGCATACAATCAGTCTCTTACAATATGCCCACTGCGGAGAGGTTCTGTGTAATTACACACGTACAGCCTGTACTTAATTGCTTGTCCTTCTAGTGGGGGTGGGTGACAAGGAAGGAAGGGAAAGAATCTAGAATTTAAAGTTCTATAATCAAATGCTAAAAATATATATGTGTATATATATGTATATCTATATATAATAATAATAATAATAATAATTATTATTATTATTAACTACATCCAACTGGGAATTAAGATACACAGGTACTGTGGTAGAGAGATATATCCTGCCCTACTGGAAAGTCAGAGAGGCAAGAGGGAGGACATAGGAGAGAGCAAATTGGGGGTGGATTTTACAGTGGGATGGCTGTGTTAAGGTGTTGGGTAAGGGAAAGAAGGGGAGAAAATTTGTAACTCAAAATCTCATAGAAATGAATGACATAAGAAAATAAATAAATTAATAATAATTTTTTTTTAAAGAGTTAGCTGCTACCTTTCTCTGGAGGGTAGGTTTCCCTTCTGCTTGTTCTATCAAGGGGTGAACACAGACATATAAGTACAGCTTGATGGGCTTCCCAGAAAACCATTCTACTTAATGGCCACAGGAGCCAGAGGATTCCAGAGAATAATTTTGCCCTTTCTTCATGCTAAAATCTAATGTCATCAGAGGACTCTTGAAAGAAATATTTGTAGATAGCATAACTGAACCTCTTGGGGGCTCCAGAGCCAGGAAGAAGGGGAAAAATTTGCCTAACAAATGTTTGATTGATCCAAAAGGAAACTTCAAAATGCTGCACTGAATTAATGGTTAAAATATTAAAATAAGTATAGAAAGAGGAGAAAGACTTAGGACACAACAGGGTGAGACAATTAATGATTCCTAGAAATCAAAGAATCAAAGACTTGGAGTATGAGTCACCTTATACAACATAAGTTACCACAGAAGTTATCTAATCTAATCTAGACTATAAGAAACAACCCCTTCATGACATATCCAACAAGTGGTCATCCAGTTTTCAGTTAAAACCTTTGCAGGTGTGGGGAGAGGGGAGAGACTTAATATACACCAATGTGCTTTTAGATAATCTAATTGTTAGGAATATTTTCCCTGTATTAATGGAAAAATTGTGTCTTTACATACCAAACCTATTCATTTCTCCTGTTTCAACCATTATGCTCTAAGCAGAAAGAATCCCCTTAATAAATGGATTTGTTCTGTGATATTTGGATTAGTCAAATGGCCACATTTGAGGACCTAAAGGGCCACATGGGACCTCATGGCCACAGGTTCCCCACTCCTTCCTTAGAGTAACTGAACAGTCACCATATATTGTGACTTCAAGACCTTTCCTTTACCATTCTGATCATCCTTTCAACATTCTCCAGTTTAATCAGTATTCTTCCTAAAGCAAGGCACTCAGAAATGAATATAATCTTTGGTGACCACACCAAATAACAGTGAAATTATCACCTTCCTATTCTTGAAAACTATGTTGTTGCTGCTGTTGTTTTTGTTTGTTAGTTTGTTTGTTTATTTTTGCAGTTCACCTAAAGATTACATTGGTTTCTATGGCTTCCATATTATCTTGATCTTATAGACCCCTAAAATTCCCAAATTTGTTTTAGATAAATTATCTAGTTACATTTCCCATTTCATATTTTAACAGTAACAATTGAGTAAGTGGAGAGACAATATTACACGGTAGGGAAAGACCACCTCTATTTAAGAAAGAATCGCTGGGGCAGAGCCAAGATGGCAGCATAGAAGCAAGACAACTCCGTGAGGTACCCCCATAGCCACCTCAAATACCTATAAAATGTGACTCCAAACAAACTTTAGAGCTACAGAACACACGAAGGGACAGAGAGAAACAAATCTCCCACTGAAGGCAGCCTGGGAGGCCAGCAGGAAGGGAGCTGAGCCCAGTCCCCTGTGAGCCTGCAGTTTTAGCTCCAGGATGCCCCAACCAGCAGCAGCTGGAGGGACTTTGGGAGAGTGGATCACCAGCAGCTGTGGCAGTTTCCAGATTATCAACCCATAAATGCTAAAGGCAAAGTAAAAGGTCAGTGTGGAATTTGCAGGAACAGGGGGAGCAAGAGTGTGGTCTGGCCTCTGCCCCAGGGCAAAAAGGTGAGAAGCAGTGGAGGTGCTGTGGCAATGCAGCTGCTACTGCATGGCTGCTTTGGAGCTCCCAGCATGTGGATTTAGTGGGGCCAAGTGATCCTTCTGAGGGGTAATCATTTTTGCTTTATACTACTTGGATCTGGATCACTGTAATGGGCGGAGATCCTGGGGTGTGTGACAAGGTGCCAGAGGCTATGGAGGCTTCAGAGAGGACACCCAACTAAGCTCTGGCAGCTCTGAAAACCCCAGCAATTTGGGAGAAAGCTCTCTTCTCTGTAAGCAGAGTTCAACTGTGGCAAAATGTTCAAAAGTCAAGTAATTGAGGGCAACATGAGCAATCAAAGGAAGCAAAGCAAGCACAGCACTCAAACCTTAGATTCCTTTTTTAGGAACAAAAAGTATCAAAGCATGAAACAGGAGGAAGACAACATAGTCAGAACTCCTGCACCAAAAGCTTCCAAGAAAAATATGAACTGACTACAGACCATAGAGGAGCTCAAGAAGGATTTTGAAAACCCAGTAAGAGAAGTAGAGGAAAAATTGGGAAGAGAAATGAGAATGATGCAAGAAAATCATGAAAAGAGAGTCATCAACCTGGCTCAAGAAAATAACACCTTAAAAAGCAGACTAACTCAAATGGCAAAAGAGGCTCAAAAAGCCAATGAGGAGAAGAATGCCTTAAAAAGCCTAATTTTCCAGATGGAAAAAGAATTTCAAAAGCTCACTGGAGAGAGAATAATTCCTTCAGAATTAGATTGGAGAAAATAGAAGCTAATGACTTTATGAGAAATCAAGATACTATTAAAAAGATGCAAACAAATGAAAAAATAGAAGATAATGTGAAATATCTCCTTGAAAAAAACCACTGACCTGGAAAACAGATCCAGGAGAGACAATTTAAAAATTATTGGACTACCTGAAAGCCGGGATCAAAAAAAGAACCTAGAAATCATCCTTCAAGAAATTCTCAAGAAAAATTGCCCTGATATTTCAGAATCAGAGGGCAAAAATAGGAATTGAAAGAATTCACCAATCACCTATTGAAAAATATCCCAAAAAGAAAACTCCTAGGAATATTATAGTCAGGTTCTAGAGTTCTCAGATCAAGAATAAAATATTACAAGCAGCCAAGAAGAAACAATTTGAAAAAATAATCAGGAAAGCACAAGATCTAGCAGCTTCTAGATTAAGGGATTGAAAGGCTTGGAATATGATATTCCAGAGGTCAAAGGAGCTAAGATTAGAACCAAGGATCACCTACCCAACAAAACTGAGTATAATGTTGCAGGGGAAATTATGAATATTCAATGAAATAGAGGACTTTCAAGCATTCTTGAAAAAAAAATGGAAAAAACAGAGTTGTATAGAAAATTTGCCATTCAAATTCAAGAAGCAAGAGAAGCATGAGAAGGTAAAAAGGGTAAAGAAATGATAAGGAACTTATCAAAGTTGATCTATTTCCATTCCTACATGAAAAAAGGTTAATTGTAACTTAGGAAACTTTTCTCAGTATGAGGATAGTTGAAGGAAATATAAATGTGTATACATATGTGTGTATATGTATATATACATGCATAGATGTATGTATATATACATATATGCATACTTACATATATGTATGTATACATACATATATATGTCTATATAGGAGAGTGTATGTACATATGAATACATATGTGAGTATGTGTACATATGTATACAGGTATACATAGACAGAGGGCAAAGGATCAATTGAATAAGTGGGGATGGTATTTCAAAAATAAAATTAAGAGGTGAGAGAAGAATGTAATGAGAGAAGATAGGGAGAGACAGCATGGGGTAAATTATCTCATATAAAAGAGGCAAGGGAAAACTGTTACAATGGAGGGGAAGAACAGGAAGGCTAAAGGATATGGGTCAACCTTCCTCTTATTGAATTTGGCTTAAGGAGGGAATAACATACACATTAAATTAGATATCTTACCCTACAGAAAAGTAGGGGTGAAGGGGATAAAACGGGGGGTGATAGAAGGGAGGGCAGATTGGGGGGGGAGAGTAGTTAAAAGCACACACTTTTGAAAAGGGACAGGGTCAAAGTAGAAAATAGAACAAGTGGGAGGTGGGATAGGATGGAGGGAAATATAGTTAGTCTTTCACAATATATCCACTATGGAAATGTTTTGCATAACTACACATGTATAACCTATATTGAATTGCTTATCTTCCCAGTAAGGGTGAGTAATGAGGGAAAAGGGAAAGAATCTGGAATTCAAAGTTTTAAAATCAAATGTTGAAAAAAAATATTATTATATATATATATATTTTAATATGCACTGGGAAATAAGATATACAGGCACTGGGATATGGAGATCCATCTTGCCCTGCTGGAAAATTGGAGGGGGAATTGGGGAGGATATGGGAGAGAGCAGATTGGGGGAGGGGGTATTCAGTGCCATTGCTATTCTGGGGTGGTGGTTAGGGGAAAGATGGAGAGAAAATTTGTAACTCAAAATCTTTTGGAAATGAATGTTGTAAACTAAAAAAAAAACATAAAATTAAGTAATGAAAAAAAATAAAGAATCTCCTTCAAATTCTGCCTCTGAAACATTCTGACTATGTGAATCTGGGCAAGTCCCACAACCTCTCAGGGCCCCAGATAATCCTTTGAAACTTTAAGTTGCAGAGAAGTTGCTCAATCAGCATTGATGGAGGGAGTTTTGGAATGAAGAAAATCATATCTGGACCAAGAAAAAGTAGACAAATCCACACAACAAGACTTCATATTATCCATAGTTTTTAAGTGCCTGAACTATGTAGGACAATGCTAGGCACTGATCATATTCATATTCCTCATATGTTCATTGATATACATTCTTTTCCTTTGATGTTAACTGGGGAAACATAATAGTTTGAGGAAACAGTTTTGAAACCCACCTCATTTATATAAGTCTTCTCATAGATGTTGAAAGTTTAAGCTCCATTTTTCATGAAGAATCCCCTTATCCTTTCTACTAATAATAACCTACAGCCTCAGACATCATGCATTAACATTCATTAACATGAAAATGTAGTATGTAATAAGTCCACCTTTCTAAAGCACTGAAGCATGTATTATGCTGTATTGTCTCAGTTTTGACTTTGTATATGCAATTCTTAGAATTTTATCTGGCAAATAGTAGGAGCTTAACAAATTCCTGTACAATGATCAGTTGGCCAGTGGGTTGGTGTGAGGGTTAGGGAATACGTGCAGGCTGCAAGCCGTTGTGTTGAGGCACAGGGAAGTTTTGAGGCGCTGGAACAAGCTGGGTCACGTGGAGTTCAGAGCATTGCTCAAGATTCTCTTACATGGAGTTACCTGATGTTCCTGATTAGTGTCTCCACACCCTGGGGCCTTTGTGATTGCATCTCCCCTCTCACAATTTTGTTCAGCTGGGCTCTGTCACATGTGGTATGTGGATCTGGGGTATATATAAGGCTTAAGTCTTGGGAGTAGTTTGAAGTCTGCCTTAAGATCTTGCTGTAAGGCTTCCCCATGGAAAAGACTCAATAAACTTTCTCTGCTTGCACCTCCAGCCATGACTCTTCTGTACTTAAAATGCGCTAGCAACTACTTGAGTGAGATAAGTAACCGGCTCCCCTGCAGGCAAGTTAGGGTACTTTGACAGAGAACCCTGACAGGTTGGTTATTGTGTATCATAGTCACCTAAGTATGTATTTCATGTCCTTACTAGATAATAACTTCCGTGAAGACAGCAACCTTGTTTTTCTAAATATTGTATCTTTCAGTGTCTGGGATGGTGTTCTCCACAAAACTGAAACATAATACAACCACAGGACTCAGAATTGAAAGAGACATTAGTATGTCTATTACAACTGTGTCATGTCACTATGAAGGAAACTGAGGCTCAGGTAAGTTTTAGTGATTTGCCCAATTTGCATAGGAAGTTTCAGAGCCAGAAGTTGAATCCAGTCTTGGAATTCTAGACATTTTTTCCTCTTATAACAAATTGTTCTTTGTGGTTATTGAATTTAATTTAAGTGAATTGAATTAAATAGAATAGAATTGAATGCAATTTCATGGTGCCTTGGAACAGGCCTTTCTAAACTAAGAGGATACGGAAATTTTTTTTCGGTGGAAAATATTCTAGTTCCTTTCCCTTCACATAGAAGTCTGGGGATATCCATGGGGATTCTCTGTCTGACTAACTGTTGTGTGCTTGCACAGGGGGAAAGATCAGCCCTAGATTCAGGTAAACAAAATGCCCAAATTAGTTTTAGGCAAGCAAACAGCTTAGCTCCTGTGAAATGAACAGTTCAGTTAATGTTAATCCCAAGTGGACATCAAGGTGGAAAAGTACAACTCAAAAATAATAGCCAAAAACAGAATGGTTTTATATTTCCTGAAAAATTAGTCCTTATCTTGGTCTCTGAAACCAATGTACAGAGGCCTAATAAAGTAAAAGATCTCCATCAATAATGCAAATGCAATGTCTTCAAGGGGTGTGTATAATTAATTAAAAGGATAGGGACATAAATGCTGTAGTAAGTTTAAATGATTACCAGAAGGGTCCTAGCTAATTTAGAAGACCTTTGGCTAAGATAGAAGCAAACAGTATGAAGCTACTATGGTAGAAATACCCCCCTCCCCCAAAAATGCAGGATCCATGCACTCTAAAACCAAGATGCCCACTGGATGACAGCCCCTTCATAATGTTCATGCATCTTAATGCATTGCAAATAGTATAGCAACTATACTATTTTTCATATAAAAATCAAGCCAGACTTAGGAGGGGATTTTCTTGTAGTCAAAGAAACCATGAAGCTCATAAATATTCTTTTTTTTCTTTTTGTTTCAGAGCATGGTATTAATGAAATTATACTGTCATTTGGCAGTTGCAAATTAACACCTCCTGTCAGTTTGTAGTCATGAATGCAACTTTTTCCCCTCCTACACTAACAAGGTCAATTTAGAAAATATTGACCTCTTGAAAGAACACTGAATCGAAGAACTAGGGCTTGAGTAGATTCAAATATGGAAAGGGGATAAAGTTGCTTAATGTAAAGAATGAAGACTTCTCAGATACTCAGTGAAACATATATACTGTTTCCTAGTACATCAAGGAATGTCTTAGTCAGAAAGGTACACTTGGATCCAGGAAGGCCTGAGTTCAAATTCCGACTCTGATACATACTTAAATATGTGACCCAGAGTAAGTCACTTAATCCCTCTCAGCCTCAGTTTCCTCATCTGTAAAATGGTGAAAATGATAGCACCTACCTCAGAGGACTGTTATGAAAATTAAATGAGATACTATTTAGCAGGGGTCAGTATGAGTAAAAGGTACCTTCTCTCTCATGGGAATCTAAGAGCTGCCTCTGGGCCTTTCAGTCCCAAGGCCGCTCTGTGTACTCCTTAGAGATAAGAAGGCACCAAGACCCACAGTGCAGTTGTTGTACTTAAGGATGTTTGGAAAGAAACTGTTGGCTTGTCAGACAGCTGCTGATATCACTGGTTTGGAGTCTTCTCATTGGCCTTCCCCGCCCCGTGCATGAGGCAGTCATGCATGAATCATGCTTACTTACTTTAGAGTAATATAGTAGCTTGCTGCTTACTGGTAGTGGCCATGTTGGAATAAACTACAAGCTGCAAACATCTCTTGTCTCTGGGCTCCTCAATCCCTCTTGAGAAACAACCCAAGGCTGGCCCTTGGGTCTGCAAGGTGTGTGTGGCCGCAACACTACTTGTAAAACTACTTTGCAAACCTTAATGTACCATAGAAATCTTTGATGTTATGTTCATGTGTAAGTGAGTCATTAAAGGATCTATAACTGTCACCTTGAGCACATTGCATTAATGTCAGGGAAGATATCAATAAAGGATTTTTTTTTCTCTGTTAGCTCTTTTATAATTAGACAAATTCAACAACTTTTCCCTAGCATTCATTCAGTTTAACGTACTGTGCTATGCATTGAGATTATAAAGATAACTATAACATAGACCTTATTGTCAAAAAACTTACCAAATACTTATAAAAAAACAAACCTTAAACCATTATATACATATTACCTTTGTATGAGTATATTAAACAAGAAAGTATTGGGGAAACTAGGTGGTACAGTAGATAGAGTACTGGTCCTGGAGTCAGGAAGACTCATCTTCCTGAGGTCAAATCTGATATCAGACATTTATTAGCTGTGTGACTCTGGGCAATTCCCTTAACCCTGTTTGCTTCAATTTCCTCATCTGTAAAAATGAGCTGGGGAAGGAAATGGCAAATCACTCCAGTAACTTTGTCAAGAAAACTTCAAATGGTGTCATGAAGAGTTGGACATGAAGAAGATGTATAGACAAAACTACACGAAGCCTAAGGAGAGAGCAATCACTTTCCCTTAGGGAGTGATGGGGAGCATGTCAGAAATATTTTCATGAAGGATGTAAGACTTTTATCACACTGAAGAAGGAGAAAAATTTGGCCAAATGAATCATTTCCTGTGATCATCCGCTGTGCCTGGAACGCACTCTCTCCTCACCTGTGGTTTAGAGAATCTCTCTCTTTCTTCAATATACAGCTGTTACATGAAGCCTTTCCTCACTGCCCAAAAAACTGCTAGAGACTCTCTTTCTCTAACCACCTCCTGTTAAATGACTTTACACCTCTCCATATTTATGGGAATAAACATAGTACATATTTATGTACTTGTCTTTCCAATTAGAATGTAGCATCCTTGTAATTAGAATTGTTTTATTATTTGTATCCACAGTATTCAGTATAATGCCTACCAAAAAGTAGCCATTTAATAGAAGCTTCTTAATTCATTGGGTCTATATACCAAAGAGATCAAAGAAAGAGGAAAAGGTTCCTTATATACAAAAACATATTTATAGCAGCTCTGTTTGCAGAGGCAAAGAATTGGAAAGTAGAGTATCACCATAAGTTGGAGAATGTATGAACAAATTATGGTATATGAATGTTATAAAATACTATTGTGCTGTAAAAAATGATGAAAAGGATGGTTTCAGAGAAGCCTGGGGAAGCTCCTATGAAGTCCTGCATAAACAGAATTGGAAGAACAATTTATGTAATAAGAACAGCATGGTAAAGACAAACAGTTTTGAAAGAGTGAAATTGTTAAGATTTGGTTCTACAAGACCCTGAAAAGCTGAGTAGAGGTTTACTAAACTTATATTCCACAAGCCCCTTCTAGTGTTGTCCTCTGTTAATTAACAATTGATGTCAATTAGATAGCTAGATTTAATTAATCTTTAGAAATAGGTACTTAGGTACTTACTATGGTTATATGGTAAGAGTTATTGGTGCAAAACATTCTTCTAAACCCATGACATACATACAGATTTCAGGAAAAGGGTGAGCCCCAATTTAGAATACACACACACACACACACACACACATACACACACACACACATACACACACACGGCTATTAATAGCCCCTGCAAATTGTTATCATCGTTCTTTTGTTCCTTATGTGGGGTTAGGAATAGTGTAGCATTATGATGGAATTATTGTTTGGTCCTAAAACTTCCTCTCCTCAATGTGTCTAGGTTAGGAGAAGGAAAAGGAGAAAGAGGAAGAGAAGGAAAGAAGAAAGAGGAAGATGAAGAGGAAAAAAAGGAGGAGAAAGACTAAGGGGGGGAGGAGGAGGAGGAGGACTAGGAGGGAGAGATAGGTGCAGTGGTATTCTGTTAAATGTTTCACATTTGCCTCATTAGATTTTCCAGAAAAGTAAAATCTTGTAGGACACACTTTAAAGCAGAATCTGTATCATTAATATATACACCATCACTTTCTTAAGTCTAAACAATCCACAAAACAAGAACTCAGGCCCTGTTTTGTAGTATTTGTTAATTTCCCAGGATATAATGCTCATTCTGAAAACTTAACACTTGGCTCTTCTGATCCAGTTTGAACTGACTCTAGCACACCCCTGCTTGGGGGCTATAGTCAGGGTATTTGAAAAAATAGGAGAGGTTCAGATTTTTATTTTGTTTTGATTATTTTGTTGGGGAGATGGGGACTGAGTAGAGATCAGGAGGTCTCATTTGGCATGCTGGCTTGGTACCAACAGGGCATACAGAGAGGGATATCCAGGGAAGTGTTGGAAAAATACCACTGGAACTTTAGAGAAAGGTTGGAGGTAGAGATAAAGATTGGGAAGTCATCTGCATAGAGGTGATAATTAAAGTCATAGGATTAGATAAAATCACCAAGGGGGTGATAGGAGGTCATTATCAAACTTGGGAGAGGATCTTTTCAGTTGACTGGTAGAGACAAACTAAATTGCAAAAGGGCTGAGGAATAAGTGGGTGATGAAATGGAAGTAGTGAATACAGACTCCTTTTAAAAGTATTCAATAGGCATTTTGGAGTGTCTACTATATGTAGGACATTGTTTAACCTCTTAGAGCACCAAGCAACTCTAAAACTACAAGCTACAGAGGAATTGCTGATATGTATTCTTTTTTTCTTTTTCTTTTTGAAGGGAGGAAGGCAGGACAATTGGGGTTAAGTCACCTGCCCAAGGTCACAGGGCTAGTAAATGTTAAGTGTCTGAGGTCTGATTTGAACTCATGTCCTCCTGACTCCAGAGCTGGTGCTCTATTCACTGCGCCTCCTAGCTGCCCCATGATATATATTCTTAGAAGGTGTTTCCGCAGAGAAGTTCCCTACACTAGTGAAGTCAGAAATCTGGGAAGGAGGGACTGAGGGAGAGAGACAGAGAGTGAGAGAGAGAGAAAGAAAGAGAGAGAGAGAGAGAGAGAGAGAGAGAGAGACAGAGACAGAGACAGAGACAGAGACAGAGAGACAGAGAGACAGAGAGAGAAGGGAGGGAGAGAGAGAGAAAGAAGAGAGGGATGTACAAGGCATCTGAAATGTGCTGGTAATACACAGAAGAAAAAAATAGTTTTTCTATCATAGAGTTTACATTTCATTGGGCAATGCATGACAATAAAGAGAAGAGAAAGAAGATGATAACTTTAGCAGGCAAGAGGATCAAAAGGTTTATTTTAGGCTAGGAAGACTTGAACCTATTTGTAGACTGAGGGAAATGAGCCAGTAAAGAGGGAAAGATTGAAGATGTATCAAAGGTAGAAGTGATTGATGGAACAAGGTAACTGAGGAGACGGTGTGGATAGGATAGGAGCTACAGGCAAAAGCAATAGCTCTCCTAAGTGAGAGGATCATCTCTTTCTCTGAGTGGAGTTAAGGATACAAGGAGTATTTGTGAAGGTTAGATAAGTAGAGGAGAGAACTAAGAAATTTCACATTCATTCCCTTGGCTGAATCTGCTCCATAAAGCAGTTAGAAGATTTTGCCAAAGTTGGAAAGGTTGTAGAGCCATGTGGATGGGTGAAATTGCTGCATCAGTCAGACAGCCTTGGTCTGTGTGATACATTCTGGTAATGTACTCAAAAACTGGACTTAAGAAACAGGATACCAATACAGGAAGTGTCATTCTGTACTTTAAATTTCACATTTCACAAAGGGTCACAAATCATAAAACATTAGGAATATAAAGAATATCAGAGATGATCTAGCTCACGCCATTCACTTTCAAGAGAACTAAATTGAAGCCCAGAGATGGGAAGTGACCTTAATAACTAAGATGCAGCAAAACCAGGACTTCACAATCAGAAAAGAGAAAAAGTAAAGAAGAAAAAATAAAATAGTCTTTATATTCTGACGGTATCCAATATGTAGCTGTGCCATCTGATTGTCTGGTCCTGGAGGGATGCATTCTTAGTCAAGCATGATCCCAAGGCAAGACTGGTTTGCCTTGTGTGCTGTATATATAGTCAAAAGATCCCTAAGCCATCTTTTCTATGAAAGGAGGTTTGGTAGCAAGGCAAACGCTTTGTGTACATTATTGATAGAGTGGTCTATTGAACAATCAGCACATTTGAATTTATCAGCCAACATAGACTCTAGCCTTAGCAGGGCATGCCCTAAGAGTGGAAACTATTTTTTTGCAACATATTTGCTATACTTTTGCTCTATTCCCTTAAAAATCAATGATATTGAATCATTCATATTTTTGTTTTGAGCAGAAAACATCATACTTATTCCTAGATCAATTCTCTTTCTGCATAATTCCACCCTACCATCAGCTTCCTTGCCCTAGTGCAAATATGCCTCCCTCTTCTCTCTTTCCTTTCTATTGTCTTCCCCCACAAGAATGTAAGATCTTTGACAGTGTGATTCATCCTGTTTTCATGTGCGTGTGTGTGTGTGTATGTACATACATATGCGGTGAAATGATGGGGATATAAATCTATCTATCTATCTATCTATCTCCAGCATTTAACAAAATGTCCACCACATAATATGTGCTTAATTAATCTTTTATACATCTAGCACAGAAAAATATATTTTGAGAGGTAAGGCTTCCATCTTTCATTTGCATTTGATGAAGCTGTCATTGGTAAATTTCACACAAAGAGTAGACCTTGTCTATTAAAAGGCAGTTATGTGACTAAGCCTAAGCTTGGATTCAGGAAGATCTGAGTCCAAATGTGGCCTCAGACACTTACTAAGTGTGTGACCCTGAGCAAGTGATTTAATTTCAGCCTCAGTGTTCTCAAATGTAAAGTGGGGATGATAATGACACCTTCTTTGCAGGGTGGTTGTGAGGATCAAATGAGATATTTGTAAAACTGATTAACACAGTACAAGGCTTCTAGTAGATTGGACATTATATCCCAATAACAATAACTCATATTTCTGCAACTCATTAATATTTTTTCAAAGCACTTTCTTGTCAAAAACCCTGTGTGGTAGGTATAATAGTCCTCATTTAATAGATGAAGAAACTGAAGTTCCCAGACGTTTTTGCTTTCCCAGGATCACACAGTGATTAACCGTTAGAACTGAGATTCAAACCTTAAAGAACTAAGAACGGTAGAAAATAACAGTAGAAAACATCCTCTTTATGTTTTTAGGTTTTAAGTTATTTGTTTTGAATTCAGAAACTTGAAATTCCCTTTTAAAAGTCAGTCAGAAAATTGTAACAATAGGACAGGTTGAGATTGTGGGAAGTGGAGGTGCCTCACTAGGTCCTTATTCTAGGTAGTAAGATGAAAATTTCTAGCCAGTTAAACAGGATAAGAACCTATTTCAAAATCCATTTTTTTTAAAGCTGGTGATTTTGAAGGAGCAATAAACCATGAAAAAAAATATGCAGCATAAGCAGGGGGAAAATATGCACAGGGAAAACATTCTTTCCTCTCCCTTGGATGCCCTCAGGTCTGCTTTCTAATAATAGTTATTTCTGCATTTGGTTAACGACCTGTATGGTCACTCATTCAGTTTGACTCTCCCCTTTGCATTTGAGAAGTGTAAATAACTCTGGTTACAGGGACACTATCTCCTTTGACCTCCTTCCCAGTTCTCGAAGGTATGGATTAGTTAACCATAGCATGTCCACCAAAGATGGTATGTGGGTCAATTTTAAAGAACCTCCACCTCTCTTCCTCCTTCCCAGGCCACTTGTGAGATTCCACCTGCTGCCACTTGTGAGAGCTCCTTCCTTCTTCCCAGTCCAGACTACAGCTGTGAAAATCAACATAGCAGAAGAAAAAAAGAGGTCATAACCTTGGCATACCACCTTGGAAAGGTTGCCAACCTCTAATCCGGACCTGAGCTGGGCACCATCTGCAGTCACGCTTCAAGCAGGGTCCAGGGCAGAGAGCCCAGCTGTATACGAACAAAGCCTGTGTACTTGGTTACCACCAGGGAAATGGAGATGAGTTGGATGGTAACCCTTACAGAATTGTCATATGGGTGTGTTTTCCTTTTTCTGTCTACCAGAAACAACCCAGGTTTAAAAGGATAAGACCCTTTATACATACAAACAAAACCTTCTATTATGTGCACACAGTATACTATTGTATTGATTGGAGGAAAGTTGTGGTGGTGGGGAGGGGAGGACAGGGACTTCATAAAAGGTGAAAATATCATTGGCTACAAGGAGGAACTCAAGAACAAAGGAAGTGGGAATGCCTATAGTGTGCCCAGTAGTAGGTATTATTCACAGGGGTGGAGCTGGAGAAGGGCAGGAAAGGGAAGCAGAATTATTTGGCTTTATTACTACTTCATTCCTTATTTCATTCCTTGTATCAATTAAGTCAAGAAGTATTTATTAAGTGCCTGTTATGAGCTAAACAATGAGTTAAGCACTGGGGATGCATATGCTGAAAAAGAAAACAAAACAAAACAAAAGAAAGAAAAGTAAAGGCTTTGACTTCAAGGAACTTACAGATGTGTTAAAAAAAATAAAATATATACTGTTTTGGAGTAGGTAACAGTAGCAATTTGGTTAAGGGATTCAGGATAAATTTCTGGGGTGGATGATCCTTGAGTTGAGATGAAAACTATCAGAGAAGCAGGTTTGGTTGAACCATATAATGCCTGGAGAATAGAAATGTCCTATATTCCTGATAAGGTAGTCCACAGCCAGGTAGGACCTTAAAAGCTAAAAAAGAGGAGTTTGGAGCTTATTTGAGAGCAGAATATCTTAACCTTTCCCATGTCTATAAATCTTCTGACAATCTAGCAGATCTCTTTTCAAAATAATGTATTGAAATGCACAGGATAAGATACACAAGATTATAATGCACAGGATATCATACACAAGATTGAAATGTAATTATCAAAATATTTAAAAGGAAAAAAAAAGGTCAAAAATCCCAGAACAATAATCCGTGTTATAGAGGAAATAGAGAACTGCTAAAGGAGTTTCCTAAGCAGGGAAGTAACCTTTCAAATTTATGCTTTATGAATATCCCTTTGGTACCTGTATGAAGGATGCTGGCTGTAAGCAAAAAGACCAGAAAACAGGGAGGCCAAATAGGAGCCTCTTGTGAAAGTCCAAGTAAGAAGTGATGAGGGCTTGAACTAAGATAGGGACTAGTGAGTTGAGAGAAGGATATGGGTGCTAGATATATCACGGAAGTAGAACTAGACTTAGAAACACATTGGACTGAATGAGTGATTCTAGATACAAATAGGGATTAAACTGAAAAATGAAATAAATATAAATTTGGGTCATGGAAAGAATTTGGAAGTCAATTCAAGTAGTATGGGTGGAATAGCATGAATAAAGTCATGGAAAAAGTTCTTAATGATTGGAATTCTCCAAAAGAGAGGAGGAGGTAGGTTCTCTCTTTGAGTGTTTTGAACAGAAATTGGATGACCTCTGATTGGATATATTATAGTAAGCATTCTTTCTAGGTTTGCAATTGACTAAACGGTCACTGAAGTTCCTTCTGTCTCTTAAATTCTGTGATTCTTTACTTCTGTGATGTTAGTTATGCCATCTTGTAACTGAGGAAATAGTCTATTGCAAACAAATTTCCTCCTAGCATTTGTTGTGTGCAGATGATTTTGGTTTTTGTTTGTTTGTTTGTAGCTTGTTCTTAGCAGAGTATGAGATCCTTGAGGATGGGGATTTGATTTTACTTTCTTTTTATCTCTAGCCCTTCTCACAGTGCCTAATGATGGAAATGTTTGTTGAATGGAACAGAATTTTTTATATACTTGCCAAAATTTTATGGAACTGTCACTTTTTAGATTTGGCCAGGAACAGAAGGCTTTCTCTTTGTGATCAAGGAGCATCAATGAAAAAAACAAAGCAAAACAAAAGCAAGACCATTCCCACCTCCCCCCAAGCTTGAAACCATGCTCAGTAATCCTTACTAAGCTTTAATCATTATTGTTCACATCCCCATAGTGTGGAGAATCAGTAGGGCAAAGATAACAGCAAATAGCAGCTGTTTTAGGATTGCCACCATCATCACTGGGCTTATTATCAGGTTTAGAAAACAGAAAATGTAGCTAGAAGTGGCAATAAAAGTGACCACTGTAGCCTCATTCTAAATTTAAGGATATTTGAACAAACTATGATCTTCTGCCAATCCAAGATCATCAATCAACAAAATATTTGTGAAGCACCTACTATAATCATGGAACCATAGATTTAGAGCTGGGAGGTACTTCAGAAAGCATCAAGTTCAACTTCTTCATTTAATAGATGAAAGCAAATTAGACTTGTCCCAAGTTATATACCTAGTGACCTTCTTGACTTTGTCTAGTACTTTATCCACCAGGCCACTTCCTATGTGTGAGGAGCAAGATGTGCTGTTACTCTGTTCCTGCCTTTGTCCCCATTCCCTCATGACTGCCCCCAGCTATAGCAAAGACTCTAATTTTTTTTCCAGTCTCCCTTGATAAATATAGCCTTATGAAACTTGAGCCTTCTCTATTAGAAACAATATGGTGCAGTAGAAAGAGTCAGAAGAGCTTAATTCATATTCTACCTCTTACTACCCACCACTTACTGCCTATATGACCTTGGGCAAATCACTTGACCTCTCTAGGCCCTAGTTTCCTCAGCTGTAGATGTATTGAACTAGATAACCTCAGAAGTCCATCTCAGCTCTAGATCTATAATCCTTCATTCCCTTCTAAGTAAAAAGGTAATTGTTTCAGAGGACAGGGAGCAAGCATTCATTAAGTGTCTATTATGTGTCAGGAGCTGTGCTAAGTGCTTTATAAATATTGTATCATTTGAACCTTACAGCAACTCTACAGAGCAAGTGATATTATTATGCCCATTTTCCCCCATATTGTCTACTTTATAACTACCAACCTTTGTTAAAAGGAGAGCGGAGAAGAGTCACTTTGTATCCAAATCAAATAGAGTTGGAAAGGACCCTGGAGGTCACTGACTTCAGCTCTTTCATTTGATGAGAGAAGCTGTTCAACTATAATTAAAAAAAAAACAACTTATCTAGACAAAATGGGGATCAGTTCTAGTGCCTATGGAATTCTGGGAGAAACTATAAAGATCTCATGACTTGCCCAGGGTCACATAATTAGTAAGTGAGAAAGTTGGATAAATGAACTCAAGTCCATTGACTCCAAATGAAGTATTCTTTCTGCTAGGAAGTTTCCACTATTTTCTAGTACAATCTTGTTATTTTAGAGATCAGGAAGCTGAGCCCATGGAATAGGTGACTTATTCAAGGTCAAAAAGGTCTTAAGCATCAGAACTCCTGGAGATTCAAATTCCATGACTCTTAGTACAAATCATGGTGGAAGGAGGTTGCTCATTCAGGGGGAATATTGGAACATTAGTCCTATGCCTATATTAACTAGATGATTAATTCTTTTATTCATTAAGAGTTATTCACTATATGTCAAACTTTAAGCTAAGTGTTTGTAATGGTAAGGAAATTTGAAGATCTTCCCTGCACCTTAAGGGGCCTCAAGTGAAAGCCACCAGGAGGGGCTTGATTGGGGAGAGGCTTGTTTTTTAGAAAGGCCGATACCTTTTTGTTATTTTGTAATTAGACAGTGAGTCTCAAAGGTTGTGATGGTCGCTGACACTGAAAAAGGGTATAAATACTCTGAGGTGAGGTTTTGCTTTGGGGTTCACTTATGGGAAGAGTCGTGTGATTTGGACAGATGAGACTCTGGGCATCCATTGAGTCCCCTGATTTTGAAAACCCAGATGTTGGTGCTTCTCTCTCTGGTAACTAACTATGTATGTTATGCAATGGTCAGACAGCTAGAAGTCCTGTATGTTGGTCTATTGAATTGTGTTATTTTCTCTGTCTATATTTTTTGTCTGCTTGTAATTTCTGTTTGTATTTTCTGAAATTCAGGGTCCTGAATTTTTCTCCTGAATTAAGTGAATTATATATAAGTGTGTGTGTGTGTGTGTGTGTGTGTGAATGCATGCTTATATGTGTCTAAGTGTATTATTGTTCTAAGATATCTGAAATATAATACTAATCACAAGGAACAGCAAAAAAGGTTCCCAAGAAGCAAATTTCCTCTTTTTTTCTTCTTTAATGAAACAGAACTTGTGTCCCTCCTAGGGGAGCCCTTTACTTTTCAGCTGTTACCAGGCAGCAGGGGACTTTTCCTCCTGGTAATTTCTCACTGTCTAATAAGATGATGCCTGCCTTAGTCTGTTACACTGGGGGCTGTCCTCTACCTCCCCCGAATCACCATCATATAGCCTTAATCTCTTTTCCCCATTTTCTCCTTTCCTTCATCAGTGATCAGAAAATCTGATCCCCTGAGAACATCTAGGGTTAAAAAGCAAGCTGGCCCAGGAAAAGACTGTTAGTCTTTCATAATCTTTAAGAAACTCATCTTTATTGATCGTGTACCATGTCATACAGTGTTATTTCACTGTGCTGTCTCACAGATATAAATTTCATACCGGATTTGCAGTGGCAACCACTACCCAGTAACCAAATATGACAGTATTTCAATACTAAATTAAAGAACACATTACTTCCAAACTCTGGTTTCTGGAGACTTTCCTAAATAGATATTTTTGCTTGCATAAACTGCTTAAGACAAATCATTTCATTCTACCATATATGAACATCTGAAAAGAGTGTAACTACATGAACACACACTCTCTCTCTCTGTAAATTATAACCAATACTACCCCCACCCCCACACTTCCACCATCTATCCACTGTGAGGTGCAGGAGAATAGACACAGAAATTGACCATAATCATCCTATGCCTTTCTACTGTGCATCAAATATGTACCATCATTATTTCAGTTTTTGATGCTTTCATGGCAGCATCATTGCCAGGAAAAATAATAGAGCTTATTATTTTCAATGAGCACCATCAGTAGGTTTTAATGGTTTTGCTATAACTTGAACAAAGAGATGTTGGGAGGCAACACTGCATTCTTATCCTCAAAATAGCTTTGATTTTATGTGAGGCCAAAGGAGATCCTTTCCCCTTTTCCTTTATAGTTCTGTTGGGCTGTGGAAAGACAAGAAATGTAGGTTTCAAAAGAGAGATTTTTTGCTCATTCTCTTATGTCCAGATGTAAATACATGCCATCTTCACTTCAAAGAATTGATAAACCTAGTAAAATTGACAATAACAAAAAAAAAAAAAACCTGGTAGTCATGATGGCAGTGTACAGGTTGCAATTCAGATGAACTCCCCCAACATTCTCCTCCAAACAACTCTAAAATAATGACTCAGATAAAATTTTGTAGTGGCAGAGCCATCAAAAGGTCTCAGTGAAACATTTTTTCCAGCCCAAGACAACTTAAGAGGTCAGCAGGAGAAGACTTTGACACTGAGGTGGGGGAGTCTGCCTACTTAGCAGAGGCAGCAACAGCACCATTTGTGGGCCTTACAGGCAGCAGCAGTAATGGCAGCAACAGTAGCAATAGCAGGTGCTGGAGCTCTGAACTCAGAGACAGTAAGGGGGTTGGACAACTGGTTAGAAAAAGATTACAGGGGACCCTTTGCTGAAGAAATTCTGGGTCACTCTTCCAGGGTAGAGAACAAGGGAACACAGACCCTGGTCCCAATTCTAAGAGAAGCACCAGCACTTGTGGATGCAGGAGAGTAAGGGACTTAATCACAGTTCCAGGTCCAAAAGGAGCTCTAGGACTTGAAACTGCAGGGGAGCAAGAGCCCTTAATGCATAAAAAACCAGAGCACAGAGAAGGAAAGCAATAACCATACATGTCTACATATCCTGTCAGCTTAGAAATACCAGAAACTTGCAGACCCCCAGAATTAGCTCTGAAAATAATAGCACAAAAAAAGTCCAAAGGTTGGGACAGTGCTTCCTCACCCCAAGGAGAGCAAGGCTTAACTTTATCATGAACTTCAAAGTCAAGAAATAGGGCAGAAAGGAGCAAATAGAAAAACAAACAAAAAACCCTTAAACATAAAAAGCTACTAAGGTAGAAGAGAAGAAAAAGACACAAACTTAGAGTAAGATAATAGCATGAAAACAACTAAAACCAAAGCCTCAAAAGAAGCTAATTGGACATGAGTACAGTAAGAATTCCCAAAAGAATTAAAGGAGAAAGAAGAGAGGTAGAGGAAAAATTGGGCAAAGAAATGAGAGTGATGCAAGAAAATTGTGAAAAAAGAAATGACAGCTTGGTAAAAGAGGTACAAAAAATATTGAAACAAATAACACCTTAAAAACTAACAAACAAACAACCCCCCCCCCCCCCCACACACACACAGATTTGACCTAATGATAAAAAAGGCACAAAAATTCACTGGAGAAAAGAATTCTTTGAAAAGCAAAATTAACCAAATGGAAAAAGAGATTCAAAAGCTCACTGAAGAAACTAATTTGACAAAAATTAGAATCAGATAATTGGAACCAAATGACTCCACAAGAAATCAAGAAACAATAAAACAAAAGTCAAAAGAATAAAAAAAATAGAAAAAATGTGAAATATCTCAGCAGAAAAAAAAACTGACCTGGAAAATAGATCAAGAAAGATTTAACAATCATTGGACTTGAAAGCCATGACACAAACAAAAGGAGCATAAACATGATATTTCTTTTTTTTTTTAAATTTTATTATAGTTTGCATCATTCATTTCCACAAGATTTTGAGTTACATATTTTCTCCCCCTCTTTCCCCC
>CM053589.1:53548188-53573794 GCA_028646515.1 Pseudochirops corinnae | reverse complement strand
GCCCCTGGTGGGGGAGCTCTGGCTGTGCTGTCTTGCAGTTCTCTGCCTTGGTCCTTCTTTTCTTCAAAGAAGGAATCTAGGATTTAATTGCTGTTCTTACCCTGCTTCTTATGCTTATTCTTACTCATGGTTGGTCAGTCCATGATTTTTTTTTTAAATCTCTGTGGGGCTCTGCTTCCAGAAGGGAAAGCTCTGTCCCAAATCACTTGGGTCCTCCCAGCTGCCATAGCTTTCAGGAAGGTGCTGGGTCCCTTTCCCACTTCCGGCTTGCTGGATACAGAAGACCCACAAGACCAAAGCCCAAGACTGCGATCCAGATCCAGGCTACTCAATGTGAGAGCACTCTGCCTCTGACTGATGGCTTGGTCCTCCTGCAGTCTGCAGGCTGAGGGTGAGGAAACTGCAATGTGGAGGCGGGTGTAAAACCTCTGCCTTTTTGCTTTCCAGCCCTGGAGGCCTTTTGGCTGGACCACTTTTCTTCCCTGATTTCACAATCTTCACTGACCTAGTTCTGAATGCTGCTGCAGCTGCTGCCAATCTGCTCACCAGAGAGGCTCCTCGGCTCCTCCTGTCTAGCCACCCCCAGGGCTCAGCCAGGGCTTCAGACCAGGCTGGTTTCTGTTCACAGTGCTGATATGCTTCCTCGTAGCCAAGCTGACTTTAGTGGAAAGTATATTTGTGTGCGTTTTGGAGTTCTAGGATTAGTTTAGAGTCATATTTTATGGGTATTTTGGGGTGGCTATGTGAGAGCTGTGATATGTTGCTGCTGCTATGTCGCCATCTTGGCTCCACCCCCCCCCCCCTTCACTCCATCATCTTAATTCTGTCCCTTTGCCACAAGCAATTGCATTTATTCTCTATCTTTCTTATCTTCCATGCATCTCCCAAAGTATTGAGTGGTCAAAGTACTGAATTTCCTCAGATGTGTGTGTGTGTGTGTGTGTTTGTGTATGTGCATTTGTGTGAAGATCACATTTATACCAAGAAAGTGGAGAGTAAAGCAGGAATCTAATGAGGAACAATTCCCCATGGAGTTTCCATATGTCAGAGAGTCATCTGAAGACTTACATCTCTCAATACAAGAAGAAATTTGAAGTTTCAAAATCCTGGTGGTATAGGCAGAAGAGCAGTAGCTATAGGAGATGCCAAACATATGAAACCCTGGCATAACTTTAAGAAATCATAAAAAGACTGCAATGTGCAAAAAACACAAAAGAGAAATGTTAGGGATTTACTTAGCCCCCAAATAGAAAGAAATAGAAAAAATATATAAACTAATAATGGACCTAACGAGTAAATAAATATTATTTGGTGGTAGAATGACTTCTTAATGAAAAGGAACAAGACAAATTCTATGGGATCACTAAAAACGATAGAAAAAGAAGAAAATTAAAAGTACAAATAAAGTGGGAAAGAAGGGAAAAATCAGAATAATTAAGAAGAAATAAGCAAGTCATATAAGAAGATAGGCAATTTATAACACAAGGCGAAAAACTATTGTAAAATTGTAGAAACTATGAAAAAGATAATGGAAGATTTTGTACTGAAATAATACAGATATGGAGGAAGGATGAGCAGAACAAATTTAAAAGACAGAAGAAGCAATGGAAGAACTATTTATTCTACATAGGGCAAAGAAATTGATTTTTAGTTTAGTATGTAACTTCAGGATCATAGATCCTCAGAAAAAAATCAATTAAAAAATCTGAATACAGTACTATAAGAAGAAAGAAAATTATCTAGAAGTATTCAAAACAAAGATTAATGTCCTACTTGACAGCTTGTCAAAAGAAATAATTTCCAAACTTAACTCTCCATGGAATTTACATAATTTTCTTCATAAGTTCAATGTCAAGCAACAACTGTTGCAAGCATTCAAGAATTTTTTTTTTGCCTATCATAAAAATGAATTTTAATACTCTGAAACTAACCCTTAATTGTGGAAAGTCAGAGAAGAGGTCAGAATATGATAATGCAAAAATAGAGGGAAAATGACACATCTAGGACAAGTCATCATCAATTGAAAGAAAGAAAGAGGTAGATGTTCAACAAAAGGGATTCATTTGAGTTATTCTTCCAAAAGAAACCAGAACTGAGCTGATTATTTGACTTGCAAATTCTTCAAATGAGAAAAACATACATACACACATATACACCTACACACATGCATATTCACACACACACACAGAGTAAAAAAATGAAGAAATAATTCCCGCATTTGTGAAAGGTTTTCTCAGGGCAAAATAATGAAATTAACCAAGACTCATATTATTTCAAAAGTGAATTAGTATTATGTGGACATTTGAAGGAAGTTGAGTAACACAAGGGGAAGATGAGAAGGAAGGCAAGAGAAAAATAAATGTATGTTGCAAACCAGGGACACACTTTTTTTTTTTTTGGAGGGGGAAGGCAAGGCAATTGAGGTTAAGAGACTTCCCCAAGGCCACACAGCTAATAAGTGTGTCAAGTGTCTGAGGCTGGATTTGAACTCAGGACCTCTTGACTCCAGGGCTGGTTCTCTATTCACTGCACCACCTAGCTGCCCCCAGAGACACACTTCTACTACACAGCAACTTCATACATGGTCAAAAGACTTTAAAAAACACTTCTTCAAAAGAATTAAACTGAACTAATAACAAAGTGAAAAGGTGTCCTAAATTATTATTAATAATAGAAATACATATTACAATAATCCTGGGATTTCAAATTCTTCCCCTTAAAGTTGACAGGATGATAAAAGATAGAAATTTTAAATGTTGAATGACAGAGGTAAGACAGGCAAACCAGCTCAATAATACAGTACTGATGGAACTATGAATTAACCTAGACATGAAAGATAATTCAGAATTATGTGTATAAAGACAATTAATCTTTCATCCCATTAAAACACCAATATAACCAAAGGACATTCTGATGGAGGAAACCATATGTAGATAACTGTGTGCATACAAGCTATATAATGAGATATATGAGAGTTCACAAGAAGATTATTACAGTTGGTGTGAGGGTTGATGAGCCCTTTCCAGGGCTGCTCATCAACCTTTGGTGTTCATCTGGTGAACACATATTTTAGATAGTAATATTATATTATCTATTTTAGACTTCATACATTTTTTTGATGGAAAGGATTTGAATTTATTCGGATTGGGGACAGGAGCAAGGTCATCATAGGCGGTAAGGGGGAATCTTGGAGGTCTGGGCTTTTTAAGGCCTAGTTTCTTCTCCTTCTGCTTCTTCTGAACAATATCCAGGTTATGGTCCTTCCACTTGCTCTTATGTAGTTTGATGGGGCATGAGCCCAAATACTTCCCTTTTATCTCCCACATGGCCTGCATGTAATCACTGGGATCCATGAAACTGACAACTCCATAACCCTTGGTCTTGCCTGTGTGCTTATCCCAGACAACTTAGGCCTTGAGGAAGGAGAGGAATGGACAGACTCAGGCTCAGGCAAGGGCATGGCCAAGGGCATAGGGAGGCTGGGCCCAATGAGTGCAGCAGCTGCCACAGCCAAAGCTGCAGTTTCTTCTTTCTCTTTCAGTCCCACATCCAAGCCCAGGCCTAGTTCCCAAAGGGTTGAAGGTTCCTCTGGGGAAGGCTTCAGGGTTGCTGTTGAGCCAGCTGGAGGTCCTGGTGCCCAGGTCATCACTGGCAACATCAGGGGAACTAGGCAGGGGAGGCCCAACCAGGGTCTGATGTGGAAGCCAAAGAGCTATGGGGCACAAAAAAGAAGAACTCCACAGAGTCTACCAGCAGGATAGTTCATCTGTCTCTAAAAAGGGAGCCTTTAATTCCATCAAAAGTAAAGTACAAAGAAATCTTAGAGGGATGCAGGATTCTAGGTTCAGTAAAACAGTAGATAAGATTCAGTTTTACGCTGATAATCATATTCTAAAGTGTTTTTTTTTTTTTTTACAATACCCTGGATACTATTTATGAGCCAAAAGTGTATCTCAGCTACTCAGTGCTGATGAAGCCATACAGATCAGTGATAAAGACATGATCCTGGAGAGATGGGCTGAACACTAGTGTTCTCAATAGACTGTCATCAATCAATGCTGAAGCCATTGATCATTTATCTCTGGTAGAGGTCAGTCTCTCTTTAGCTGAACTTTCAAGTGAAGAAGAGGTTTTGAAAACCATTTTGTTCCTCTTGTGTGAAAAAGCACCTGGTGCTAATTCCATTCCAGCAGAGATACACAAGGCAGTATACAAAAGCTGATGGAAATCTTCCAGATTATATGGGAAGAGGAGATTATCTCCCAAGATAAGGATGCCTCTATTGACCATATAAAGGAAAAGGAAACAGGATATCCTGTGACAACCACAGGAGGGACTCTCTCTTAGTTATTGCTAGCAAGATTCTTGAAAGAGTCCTCCTTAGTATGGATGATCCTTCATCTCCCAAGAGCCAGTGTGACTTTAGAAAGAGCTGAGGAGAGGCTGACATGGTATCTACTGCCTGATAATTCCAGAAGAAATACCAGAAGTAGAACAGAGGTCTATGCACAGTGTTCATTGATGAAGGCCTGTGGAAAATTATGACAGAATTTGGTTGCCTATAGAGAAGTTCATCAGTATTGTAAAACAGTTTTACAGTAGCATGCTTGCACAAGTTCTGAATAATGGATGATGTTCTTGTGCTTTCCCAGTCACCAATGGAGTGAAACAGAGCTGTGTGCTTCCCCCCATGCTTTTTAGCATTTTGTTTTCAGTGATGTTGGCAGAGGCCTTTGACAAGGATAAAAACAGCATCAAAGTCAACTATCACTCTGATGGTAAATTATTTAACTTGAAAAAGCTATAAGCCAAGACTAAAGTGGAGGAAGAGTTGGTGCATAACTCTTTGTTTGCAGATGATTATGCACTCAATGCAGCCTCTGAGGCAAAGATGCCACAAAGTATAGATTGGTTCTCTGCCATTTGTGCTAATTTTGGCCTGACAATTAACACCAAGAAAACAGAGGTTCTCTCCACCAGTCAACTACACATTATACATATGTGGCACCATCGGTTATAACACATGGAGAAATTTTGAATGTCTGTGGATAACTTTCATTTACCCTGACAGTAGAGTTTCCAGGAATATTCATGTAAAAGATGATGTTGCTATACATATTGACAGAGCTAACTTAATATTTGGGAAGCTCCAAAGGAATTTTTGGGAGAAAAGAGTTTAACTGGCTACCAAATTGAAGGTCTACAGAGCCACTGTGCTGATCTTGTATGCCTGTGAAATCTGGACAGTCTGCCTGTGTCATGCCAGAAAATTGAATGGCTTCCATTTGAATTGTCTTTGAAAGATTCTGAAGATTACCTGGCAAGATAAGGTACTGGACACTGAAGACCTTTCTTGAGCTGAACTACCAAGATTTCAAGTTCTATAACAGAGAGTATAAATCAGATGGGCTGGTCATCTTGTTGAATGTCAAATGTATGTTTGCCTGAAATGCTATTCCATGAAGAAGTCACACAAGGCAATTGCTCATAGGGTGGTCAAAAGAAGAAATACAAGGATACTCCCGGGTCTCTCTGATGAACTTTGGTATTGATTGTGATACACAGAAGACACCAGCACAGAATCAGTCAGCATGACATGCCTGTATCAAAGAAGGCTCTGTGCTCTATGAACAAATAGAATTGTGGTTTCTCAAAAGAAACATGAGACATACAAATTTAGAGACATCTCCCTCCCAAATGATCATAAGGATTATTTGTGCATGACCTGCGATAGAGACTTCAGAGCTCATATTGGTGTGATCAGCCCTAGCTGGACACACTGTACATTGACCTCAATATCATGATGTCATTTTGATCCTTTTGAGCAGAGCAAACATATATAATACATACATATATGCATGTGTGCATGTGTGTTTGTGATACACATACACATCTGTACATATACATATATCATATATGTATGTGGTATGTATCATACATGTGTATTATATATGTATTGTATGCACATATTATAAAAATAATCCCTTAAAATAAAATACTAGAATCTTAGAGAACCAAAAAAAGTCTCCACCATAAGGTAAGATTTGAGCTATGTCTGGAAAGAAGTTAGGGAAACAAAGAGGCAGAGGTGAGTGAACAGAGCACAACAGAAACAAAGGATTGTAGGCATGAGATAGTGATAGTTTAAAGGATTTCAAGTAAGCCAGCATGTCTTTATCACCAAGTGCATGAAGGGGTGTAAGTGTAAGAACACAGGAAAGATATGAAACAGTCAGATAATGAAGAGTTTTAAATTCCAAACATTTTATATTTGATCCTGGTCTAAGAGGGAGCCACTGAAACTCATTGAGGAAAAGGGAGACATAGTGAAGCCTATATTTCAGAAAAAATCTTCCTCCAAATGAGTGGAGGATGTATTGGAAAGGATAGATGTGAGTCAAGAAGTCCTATGCAGAAGGCTATTGCAATAGATGAGGAGTGAAGTCATGAGGACCTATACTTGGATCATGGGTATTTGAATGGAGGGAAGGATATTGTGAAAGCAGAAACGTCAACATTAGGTGATGGATAGGGTATGTAGGATGTGTCTGAGTAAGTAGTCAAGGGTGACACTGAACTTGGAGAATTAGGTGACTAAAAGGGTGGGGAGCAGGAGTATTCCAACTCCCTACCATTATTGAAATAAAAATCTGTCATTAAGGGAATCTCAGACACAAAGGTCTGAGCACAGTGTATCAGCAAGTTTAGCATTTGCCAAAAAATGAGATCCAAGACTCCTCAGTATCTAGGTAGGTATTGGACAGTCAGTGTAGCTTTTTATGCAGTTACAGGTTGCAAAAGGCATCAGCGATATAAACTTTCCTAAGACTGTGTTTGATTTATCATGAAGATGAAGGATGGGCTCACATTCCACTTGACTCAGAGAGGGGCTTTCCAAGACCCATAGCAATGGGAAAAACAGAGGTGATCAACATCCTCTGGAAAGCCCCATGTCAGGCACTGCCCATCACCAGAATAGTGTGGCAGTAGGTAAAGCATCTCATAACCAAGTTGGCTACTCTTCCATTTCCCTCCTCCTTTCTTCATTGGTGAGCAAAAACATACACATTTTAAGTCTTTGTAGTCAGGATGGAACCCTTGGGAATAAGGAACTTAAACTCTTACAAAGTCTACCATGGAGGTCTATACAATCAAATCTAAATCTGATCCATATTCAAGTGATGAACTATAACTCTTAATCATTAATCAATCAATATTCAAAATTCTACAATATGACAAGTGTATCAGAGGGAATGAGAGAAAATGTAGCTTGAAGTAGAAATGGTGGCCAGATGTGTAGTAATGTAATGTAATGCAAGCAATGTAATGAAATATTTGAGATTTCTTCAGGAAGAATCCATGTTTGAGTGAGAACCAAAAAATGGAAGGAAAGAAGTGGATTAATATGATCAGACTGTACTCCTCTGGAATTCTGCATCATATCTTAGAGATCTCTTCATCCTACATGATCATTTCAGTCCTGGAATTCATACTTTCTATTTCTGAGGCCCTTCTCTCTGATTGTGGGGGGCTGGGGTGGGGAGCAGACAGTCTTCTCAGAATCTCTATTTAAAGAGGGAGCCCAGACCAGACATCTTTTTATTTTCTACCAGGCTACAGTCCCCTAACTCAAATGAGTCAAGTTTTCAGTACACAAAACTCCCTAGGATATATGGACCAAATTAAAGTATGAGTGAGGATTACTTAACTAAATAAATGAAAATACAATATAACACAGATAATATTAAATTGTGGTTTTCTAAATCAATATGTAGTGGGCATAGATTCATTTCTCTATGACCTTCTCCATTATGTCCCCATACCCTTCCCTTTTCAGTTTCAGTTTGTGTTCCTTGAGGGCAGAGACTGTCTTTTTGGGAATATTTTTATGCTCAGAAGCTAATAGAGTGTTTTAACACATAGTAAGCACTTAAATGCTTTTTGAGTAACTAATGTGAAAAGTTGATGATTTTGGTCAGTCCTCTCCTCCCATCTCTTTCCTCAATATAATTTTTCTTTCTCTATTTACCTTTAAGAAATTCACGTAGAAGTCCTACAATTGCATTTCATCTTTACATTTTTCTCTTCTTCATGTACACTTTAAATTATATATATGTATGTATGTATGTATACATAAGTATATGTAGATATGTATATGCATATGTATATGTAAATGTGTGTGTGTGTGTGCATACTACATACTACATCTCAGAGCGTATATTTGAAGAGATGAACAGATAAAAAGTGACACATTTTGGAAGGCAAGGTTGAGGTGGAAAGGAATGAAGGAGTGGAGTCGTAAATAAGGAACAGCATTTGGACATTGGCAACTGATTCACAATCTTTGGGATAAGGCAAGGATAAGAGAAAAGGAATATGCCAGCCATTGATGAGTGAATCTGCACAAATTATCAGTGGTAAGAGAGAGGTCATTGAATGGGCAAGAGATTGGACTGTTTGAAGTCACCCTTAAGGTTTCAATTCCTGGAAGGTGGTTATGTTTAATCCTATTAGACCCATTTTCCAGCAAATAGTATTAGGGAGATGTATAGAAGACTGGTAGAGAGTCAGGACTGCCTTGTTTGCCCTGGAAAAGGCACTGGGAAGCAAGAGATAGAAGAGGTCTTATCCCAGAAAGTGACCGGGCTTTGATGAAAACCCTGGGCTGAGGTTCAAGGGAAACCTGCAGGACAGGGTAACATAAGTTATGTCTCTCTGCATTTAGCTAGCTCTGTTGTAGTAATCTTGGAAGCATATGAGTGTTGGGAGCTTTGTGTGTGCATGTATCTTTCTGCTAAAGACCTCTATATATCAATCCATTCACAGACTTCATATTTCAATGTATGTACGAGTTTAAGAATATCTACAACATACATCTGTGTGCATAGCACTGTGTAAAGTTCTGTGTGAGTTATAGAGGTTGGGTAAGGAGGTTATTATGTAGTATACATACACTCATACACACATTTACATCTACATATGTATATACATATCTACATATACTTATGTACACACACATTATAAATATGTAATTTAAAGTCTATGTGAAGAAGAAAAAAATGTAAAGATGATATACAATTGTAGGACTTCTATGTGATTTTCTTAAAGGTAAAGAAAGAAAGAAAAATTGTATTGAGGAAAGAGATGGGAGGAGAGGACTGGCCAAAGCCTTTTCAACCTCAGTTAAAGATTACAAGGAAAAGTGAATAGAAGCAGAAATAGAATGAGTTAAAAGGAATAAAGGGGACTCAAAGAAAACAGCAAGGATGTTTACAGATATATCAGTGAAGACAGAAATACCAGAGAGAAAATAGGTCCACTAACAAATGAGGAGCGTGAAATTAATGATGAGTCTAAAATGGTAGAGATAATGAACTCATTTGTAAAATCGGTCCTTTACAAGAAAAATGAAGATAGGAAATTTGAACAATTGAGAAGTAATGAAAACCTTGCAAAAATAGCTGTTGACAAGAAAGAAGAGAAAAGGCCAGTGCAGTTTAAGGGTTAGATGGCAAGAATTAGCCCATGACAATAAGGAGAGAAGTGGTCAAATTTTTTAATGATTCCACTCATATTACACCTCAAATTCTTTTGAGTTCAGAGCCATTTTGTTTATCTTATTTCTCCTTTTTTTGGGTCTGAAACTGAAGTGGCAAAAAATCTTTGGAGGGGAACCCTCAATAGGCTTAGAAAACAGTATGAGAATCTGTTTCGACCCATCTTCTAAGCATCACAAGAAAGATTTTCTCCACGAAGCACCTTGGACAAGGATATTATTGTGTACTGAGCACTTGAAATGAAAGAACCAAATCGATATGTGGTATCACTTGCTGAAGGTATAGTGAGAAATATTACAATGGCCATGAGACAGCTAGGCAGCACAGGGGATAGAGGACCAGACTGTATTCAGGAACACCTATGTTCAAATCTGACCTTAGACACTTACTAGCTGTGTGACCATTGGTAAGTTACATCATCTCCCTCTGACTCAGTATCCTCATCTGAAAAATCATAATAGCATCTACCTCCAAGAGCTCCTGAGAAAGACAAATGAGTTAATAATTGTAAAGAGCTTAGCACAGGGCCTGACACAATTAGTACTATATAAATGTTAGTTATTATTATTGTTGTTATTGAAACAGGATAAGAGCTTAGGGTTGGGAACGACTGAGAGAAGTCATTTCTACCATCTTGATGCCTTCTACCACCACCAAAAAAAAAAGCCACAATAATGATGCTTACTTTCTATGAAAGTTTATTTACGTTTGTGGAATTGGGTGTGTGTGTGAGAGAAAGACTTTATTGATTAAACTTTCCCTTAGATTACATAGCAAGGTAATTCTCTGCCATGAAAACACTATAAGACTAAAGGAATAGTTTCAAAAGATCATGAGACATATATAAATTGCTGAAATAGAGGCACATGATAGAATCTATTCTCTGTGTTCTAAGTTGATTGTGTTCCAGAAAACTCATCAGTTTGATATCAACTCCCAAGACAGAGAATTCCTATAGGGCATCCCATACTGGTTTATTTTCCCAAATGGGAGGTAAACCAGTGGAGTACAAAGACACACAAGGAAGTAAAGGCATTTATAGATCATAATCCTATATGGTAACAGTTATTTCATTGAAATGAAAGTCCTACCTTGATACATCTCATTTACTACTCAGTGCTGACAGAATGCTGAAGACAAGTTATAAGGAGAGGCCATCAATGACTTCCTCTTTGCTTAAAATCCTCATTAGTTAAATTTATTGGTTAACTATAACACCCATTGAGGACATGTATGGACTGATGAAGTATAAAGGTAGAAGGTAATAGTTTATACTCTAACCAATGTTGTAAAAAAAATGAGCAGTGACTATCATAGAAATCTAGTGTTTAAATGCGGGTAAAATGAATATCCATTATCCTTCACTCTCACCATGTCTATGTTATTTTCTGATTATATAGCCCTTTTATATATTTTACGCAGCTTTCCAAAAATAATTTTTCAGTGTCAATATTTGGCAGCCTATTTAAGCCCCACTGTGCATCTTTTCACATCCCTTTGGGTGACTTGAAACTCTAATGCTTTAATGACTCCAGGACATACTGCTGGATATCACATAGATGAATAATTAGTAGGCATGACGACTAATTCTCAAGAAGGACTAACTCTCATTAGAAATAGAGAAAGATAGAGTTGAGGGACCAGAAAATATGATTTTAAGGAATATTTTTTATTGCAGGATATATTTCATCCCATTTTAATACATCACCCTCAACACAAGAACTAATGACTGAAGGATTCATTGAGAAATGGGCTGGAAGGAACTTTAGAGATGACCTGGACCAACCCTCCATTTTGAAAGTAAGGACATTGAGGAGCCCTAAGGTGAAATGATGTACTCAAATCCATCTAAGAAAGAGGACTAAATATGTCTTTGAATATCATTTCTCTCAAACTTTCTTCTTATTAGTGGTGTGTGTGTGTGTGTGTGTGTGTGTGTGTATTACCATCGATTATAATGCAAGTTTCTAGCAGACAGTGTTTGTGGCTGTTGCCAAATGTATTCAGAAGAGTCTTTGAAACTACAACATGCTGAAAAGAAGGGAGAATTTACTGCTAACATAGATTTTTCTCTTTTAAGAAACAGTAATCAGTCTGTGTATGTAATTTGGAGAGTAATGTAAATTTGGATAGGGCTTGTTTATAATTGGGTGCTAATGTGGGAGTATCGTGCTAATGAAAGAGTCAAGAGAGAGGCAGAGGCTGCTTCTTAATGGATATTTTGTAATAGTGGTAATTGTAAAACATGGCAATTTTGCTTAATGATTAGGCCATTGGTGAATTTGTTGAGGTCTTTTGTATTTTTATATGGTACCTTTTCTATTAGGGTGTACCAATAGTAACTTCACCCAGGCTGTAGTAGGGGAATGTAATGGCACAGCAGTTATAGTTTTCTATCAGGAAGGTGTTTAAGGAGCCAGGTGTCCAAGGTGTGTGCCAAATGTCGCTATACAATAACAGCAGAGGATAATAGTCTCAGTAAATGAGAAACAGTATGGAGATATTAACTCTGCGGTGCCTTGGCTTCTCCTATAATGATAGAAGAGGTACAACTATGTTGCTGAGGCAGGTGGAAAGAAATCTGCTGCTGGAAATTCTGTGAGGATTCTTATATTTCTAGGCCTATGATCTATCCTTGACAAGTGCTGGGGAATTTTGAAATCACAGAAGAATTAACAAGGAGGAAATATGGTTGTCCTAAAAGTCAGGAAAACTTATAGAGTTCATGGAAGAGAGTTTGAACATGGTCCAGCTTAGTCCTTATCCCTCACTAGCCTGGGGATGTGTATAGCATGGTCAAGCTCATTCTGCACCTGAAATAAGAGAGCAGATGTGCAAAAAAAGTCCTCAAGCTTGATGTTCTTAACCACTTTTGTATCATGTCCCCTTCATCAGTCTATTGAAATCTATGGACCCTTTCTCAGAATTATATTTTAAATACATAAAGTAAAACACTGAGGATTAAAAAGTAATCAGTTATGCTTAAATATAATTATTAATGTACTTTTTAAAGTATACATACCACTTCCTCCTTGGCGAAGGAAATGATAAATCACTCCAGTGTTTTTGCCAAGAAAATCCCAAATGGGGTGAGAAAAAGTCATACATGACTGAAAACAACTGAACAACAACAATCACTTCCACCAGGTCAAGAACTCCTGCTTTACATAAAAGTAAAGATTCCATTAAAAAAATGTATTGTCCCTTTCTTATAGTAGTAAGGTATTTTTAACCCTTTTATAGTAATTCCTATGTACAAGGCATTGTGCTTGTATGATAAATATGAAATATTTATATTCATATAAATATGAAAATTTTGAGAAAGAAGTTTTTGGTAGACTTGTATGAAGTTATCTAGAATAAAAGAAGTAGAACTAGGAGGGAAAACATTACCAGATGACTACAATTATGTAAAGGAAAACATAATTGAAAGACTTCAAAACTCTAATCAATGCAATGGCCAATCATAATTTCAGAAAAAAATGCTAATTATGCATGCCTCCTACAGCTCAGAATAGAAGTGGTAGACTATAGGTATGGAATGAAGCACACATTTTCAGACATTTTCCCCTAGCTTATCTGTTTAATTTGATTGTGTTTATTTGGAACGGAAGGATGGGGCTCTAGGGGTTGAGAGGAATCAATAGGAAATAACATGCACAAATAATTATATACATACATATATATATATATATATGTTTTATGTAAGAGTTGGGGGTGGGGTTCAGCCTACTAAATTACCTTACCACACTTAAAGTAAGTGACAGAATGCTAGATCCTAATACCTTAACTGGTGAAAACACAACAAATATTCACTATATGAACAAGTTCTGGACATTTATGTTGAATGAAACAAGCAATCAATCACAGGCTTTAGACCAAGTATGGAGAATATCTGATCCATTAAAATGTCTTTGAAAGTCATTGGATGAAGTGGAATGATATTACAGAGTGACTGTCACAGAATAAGTCTGTTCTGCCTTGCATTGGTGTGACACTGTAACATAACTTTTGAGGAGTTGGCTTGCATCAACTTTTACACTATATTAAACACTCATTTCTAAAAACTAATTAACTCAGCTGACTAATTGATATAAACTGATAATCATGGAGACAAACACACCAGGGAGGGCTCATAAATTAACAGCATTAGGACAATATTCCCAATCCCTCGGGGCTATTCTAGAAGCCTAAGCAGAGATGTAGCCATCTTTCTCTGAGGACCCAACCTACCAGCGTGAGTAGGAATTAGGTTTGTAACTATTGACTCTGCCTAAATCCCTCACAAAATTAAAAAGCATCAATAAATATGAATCCAAAAATATTGTAAGGTTAACTAATCAAGAAAACAAGTGGTCATTTAGGCATCTATTGGCTATCAAGTTCTCTTGTAAACACTGACAATACAAAGAGAAAGGCAAAAACAGTTACTTCCCTCAAGATATTTACAATCTACCTAAAGAACTAGAATATAAGTATGTATATACACATGTACACATGCATGTATAAATGTAGATCCTATATGTGTGTATGCATACATATGCATGTGTAAAATACATATGTATATGTTTATTTAGATATATATGCAGTATGTGTATATTTATTTATTAAAGTATTTATTAAAAGCGGAATGATATTATTTGCACGTACAATCATAGTGGATCAATTACTTAGAACAAGTCATTTCCCTTCTCTGGAACTCAGTTTCCATGTCTCTGCAATGAGGGGATTGGATTAGGTGGTCTGTATTATAGACCTTGACCAGTTCCAATGTTTCTCTACATCGGTCCATAAAATCTTTCTACTTTGAATAATACCAGAAGGAAGAGGATCCCAGAAGCCATTGGATGAAGAACAAAATGAAGCCAGAGTAGTCTTGAGCTGCTGTGTATCCCTGTAATGGCCTTTGCCAGGCTAACGTAAAGAGCAAGCAACCTTGAGGATGACTGAAAGCAAAAAAGAAAATCTTGGATAGCAAAGCATCTATTGTACTGAATATTCTGAGAAGTGAATAGAACCTTGACATCCTTCAAAATCTAGTCAAGAAAAAGAAAATCAAGATGATCATAGAGGGGGAGTCTGGGGTTGAGAGGAAATGTTAAACAGAAATCAAAATATCTGGATTTCACTTGCAACTACTTAAGGAACTTGTGCAATATTGTGCATATGATTTCTTTTCTATCTGGCCTGCCATTCCTTCATCACTTAAACAATGGGATTGTCCTAAATTATCTCTAAGGATCCTTCCCACTTGGAAATAATATGCTTTTGTGATTCTGTGACCATGGGATATTACTTTTTTGTTTTCCTACCATGAATGAAATCAATCTGGGCAGGGCATTGGCTTCAGTGAAATGAATTCAGTCAGTTGAGATTTTTCTTTTAAAGGACCAACTAAGTGTTAGATGCTTTGTAGGGTAGTAGAGATCCTATGATGAATAAAATAGAGTCCCTGACCTCAAAGTTTTTAAAATCTAGAAGAGTGCAAATAAGTACAATACAAGAAGGGATTTTTGGGATGTGTGTGTGTGTGTGTGTGTGTGTGTGTATAATTGTGCACGTGTACATTTTACTGGACTTGTGACTTTTCCAGTATGGGGAGCTGCTTCTGAGGAAACCCCCTCTACCGATGTAAGATGACATTTTTTCTCTAAATTATACTTTGGACTGCTAAATGCCAGTATGTGTCCAGTCTTCCAGACTCCAATGCCAACTCTCCCCTACATTGTTTCTCACACAGTCTCTTTTAATAGAAGTGGTCTAACAATGAACCAATAAGGAGATATTGAGGTTCAAAATAAAAAGAAGTCACATTTGATTGGGAGTGGGCAATCTGGGAAGTCACTATAAGGAGATCACTAGACTTTGACAATCTGATGGGATTTTGAGAAGGAAAAATGAAGGGCAAAAAATGTTTATAAGTAGAAGAAATATCACGAGTAAAGAGAAAGAGACAGAAAGTTGTAGGGTATGTTTGAGGAATGGTAAATAACTTTTGTGAATATATGTAATGTGCATGGAAGTAGTAGGGAATAGCACTGTAAGAGGATCATGGAACAGAGAATAAAAGGTCATTAGTGCCATGTCTAATTTGTAAAGCAGTTGGAAAGTATGAGGGAAGAATCCAAACATTCAAAGAATGAAGAAAAAGGCAGCAATGGAATATTTTAAAAATAAAACAAGGAGAGCAAAAGGAAGCTCAGAGGGGGAAATAGATAAGCAGACCAGTGCAGGAACTATTATGTTGAATTTAATATAAACTCTAAAAGAAAACACACATCAAATTTCATGTAATTGAGATGTATGGTTTCATATTCACCCTTCCCTTTCTGTACTTCATTGTATATCTTGTCCTATCACATTTCAGAGGAGAAAACATGCTTAGAGATCACTTAATATAATTCTATCACTCAAGTGGTGAAAGAAGAGCCAGAGAGGGGATAAGTTTGCTTCGGCTTCAACTAGCTTAAAACTACACTAAGAATTCTGGGATAGCCTAATGACTGTGTTAACTGATGAGTTTAATAATCATAAAAATAAAGGTTATTTTTTAAAGAGTATCCTTTAGATGATAACTCTGGGAGCTGTTTGTAAGGATAGATTTGTGCATACAAATGACTAGTGGAGTAACAAGTTAGGAGATCATAACAAAAGTTCAGATATTTACTGGGGCCTGAACTAGGTCTTTGGAATGGAAAAGCAGGGACAGGCAAAATGGTTGTTATGAGAGGTGAGGAAATTTGGTCTAACTTGGAGACCAAGTGGTTTTAAGGAAATAGGGAGAGAGAGAGAAATAAAGTATAGCTCCAAGAAAATATTGTGTTGTTAACAAACATCTTTGTTCAAACTCCAAGATTTTTAGCTGAGCTAGGTAAGAGAATGGCAACATCCTTAACAGAAATATAGAAGTCAGTAGGAAGAGCAAGCTTTGCGGGATAATGAGTTTGCATTTTAGTGTGTTGATTCTAAGATACATGAGACATCCAGATAAAAAGTTCTGAGAATGGGGGAACATAGGAACTCTAGCTAAGAAATTTGGAACTATATGCCTAGAAAGAGATCAAAGCTAGATCTAATATAACTGAGTTGAGGTTTCTCTTCTATTGCTTTTATGACCTAGACAATTAGTTTCAGTGAGTAGTCTAAATCATTGTAATGCCAAAATGAGTTTTGTATTTGTTATTCATCAGTGCAGCCATCAAAAACATTTTGAAATGTGTTTGCTATCTGTTTAATTCAATAAATATTCATTGAGTTGTTTGGTTCTTGTTCTTCCTTCTTGAAGAGTACCAAAATGATATCACTATGCTTGAGTCAAGGTATAATGCGTCCAACTATGGCTGATCAGACCAATATGAGTTTGAAATGCTCTATCACAAGTCAGGCACAAATAATCCATATGAACATTTGGGGTGGAGAGGTCTCTAAATTTGTGTGTCTCGTGTTTCTTTTGATCTACAGAAATGCTACTTTGTTCATTGAGTACAGTGCCTTCTTTGATGGTAGACATATCATGGTAGGTGTCCTTTGCCAGCATCTCCCAAAGTTCTTTAGAAAGACTTTGTGAAAGTCCTCACATAACTTCTTCTCACCTACATATGAGTACCTTCCTTGCATGAGCTCTCTGTAAAATAGCCTTTTAGGAAAATGTGCATTTGGTTAATAAGTACATATTATGAAAAAAATATATACTATATAATTATGAAAATAAGTGCATATTATGAAAAGGGCACTGTGTTCTGTACTGCGAATTAAAATGCAGATATGATGTAGATTCTGGTCTTGAAAAGTTTATAACCAGGTCTGGAGCAAGACAAACAAGACTAACAACAATGAGAAACAGTAAAGGGATATACATGCAAAGGAGAGATCCAGAGGAAGTGCTAAAAAAATTTGATCATGTAATTTAATCAACAATCATTTATGAAGTGCTTTACTATCCTCCATCCAGGCACAGTTTGAAGCCCTGAGCATAGAGAGGGGAAAAAAAGACCAAAAAGTAGTCTTTGCCCTCAAGAAGCTTATATTCCAGTAGGAGAAACAACAGCTCTACAAAGGGATACATTTAATATATAAACAGAGTAGAGAGAAAATAACAGCAAAAACAGGGGTGTACTGGAACTAGTTTGAACAGACTCTCAAGAACTGAATATTAAATTTCCAAAATCAGCAAACACAATAAATTAGGACTTTTTATTGCTGCCTAGCCATAAGAGAATGATGGAGAAAATGTTAATAAATGCAGATTAATCTTAAAAAATGTGTTGTGCCTATCAGTTTTATTTCATTCCCCCACCCCCACACTGACCTTGATGTGAAACACTTACCAGTACCCTCTTGAATAGAAAGAAAGACTTCAGAAGCTGGGAAGATTGAGAAAGGTCTCCTGAAGAAGGTAATATGTGAGCTGTGGGATTAGAAGATACAGTGATGAAGAAGGGGGAGGTCTTCCAGGTATAGAGGATAGTCAGTCCCAAGGCAGGAGACTAATAAGATCTCTTTCACATGGCAGAGATCAAGGAGAGTTTGTGAGAGGGAGTAGTCTTTGAATTGGTTCTTTAGGAAAGGTAGATGTCAGCCAGTTAGTGAAGGTGGAAGTTAGTGAAAAGTTATAAAACTTATAAAAATTATATTCTATTTAAAATGCTTAAATTATTATAATGGGGCAGGGGAGAAACTTCAAACAAACATTTACTAAACTACTACTATTTGCACGGTATTGGACTTGTATCACACTGTAAACATAGTATACATGTAAGCACCTAGCTGTCATAATTTTATTTTTTTTTACCTACTGGTTTTATAAATGAATGGGTCCTCTTATGAATCACATTGTGTTATGTGTTAAGGAAATTAAATAACCTTAGTGCTTTCCCAGCTTTGTCTACTTTCTCCCATTGATCCCCAAATCTTTTCTCTTTTTCTTCTCAAATTTTCAATGTGTAATTAAGTACTCTCTCTGTTCAAGCTCGTATTCGTTTTTCAGAAACAAAGACAAAACTTAGTGTCTATTGCTGTCCTCAGTGAAATTTTGTTATAACTTGGGGAGGAAGACGTCTTCTATTCTGGGGATTCTCTCTCTCTGTCTCTGTCTCTGTCTTTCTCTCTTTCTCTCTGTCTCTGTCTCTGTCATTCTCTGACGCCTCTTTTTCTATTTTTCCCACCTTAGAATTAGCAGACTAATTTCTTTATTTTCCTTATTATTCCAGGTGGAAATTTCATTGCTGTTACAATTTTTCTTGCCTCCTCAAAGCTAAAAGTAAATATTGCTTTTAAGGTTCATAATAGTTGACAAACTAAGCCCTTACAATACTGGAGGGGGGGGGAGGCTTCCGTCCCCTCAATTAATATAATTACCGAGGGCCATCTGGATTAAATCTATCCATCAATCATATAAACAAGGTGTGAACAAATTCCTAATCAGTTTGATATTATAATAAGGTTTTGGCCATTAGATGAAAAGACTATGTACAAAAAAAATCTGATGATTGGCTGAAATACACAGAGACACTCCTGGGCCCAAATATCAATTCAGAAGCCAGTCAAGCAGTGAACCAGTTCGGTAATGGAAGTTACAGTTCACAGGATTCAGGTCTAGAACTGGAACAAAGTCCCTGAGAAGGGATTGTTCTTGAAAAGAAAGAAATTCTCTCTCTCTCTCTCTCTCTCTCTCTCTCTCTCTCTCTCTCTCTCTCTCTCTTTCTCTCTTTCTCTCTGTCTCTGTCTCTGTCTCTCTCTCTCCTCCTCCTCCTTCTTCTCCTTCTCCTTCTCCTCTTCCTCTTCACAACCCTCACTGACAACCCCTTCAGAGAGAATAGATCAAGTAGGAATTAGACATACTGAATTGATAAGGGCTAACATATATCCCAAAGTGTGCCATTGAGGACAAATTTTTTAAGGATAGGGGCAACTTAAAGGAGCCTAACCCCTCATAGGAAAAAAAAATGCTACTAATGAACTCCAGAAACAACAACAACTTCCTGACAATAAAATGCCAGGAACTGTGAGTTTCTTCTTTGTTACACTTGTATCCAACAAGGGTGCCTCCCAAACACTGAGTTCTCTCTTCCTGTGAGAGAACGAGGTCTAGATTGGTGGGCTAGAGGATTTTTGTACCAACTGCTTTCACTATATTTACCATTTTAAGAAATGTCTTTGTTAAAAGTTAATTGTCTACTGGATGACTATTACTGGCAAGCTCACTTTGGGGGCTCAAAACAATATTAAAAATGTAGTCCTGTAGGCTACCTGCTAGAATTCGGAGATGATTAGTAGCCATTGCTATTGACTTCCAGGGCCAGTGGGACTAGGGTAATAGTCCTCTAAGGAATGCTGGTCATACATTCTCTTCTTTGAATTAAATAGCGTGGATGGTTGTTAGATGCTTTATTAACCCATTTTATTGATGAGGAAAACTAAAATGTAGAGAGGTTTAATGATTTTCCCAGGGTCACACAGCAAATAAGTATCCAAATTAGGTGTTACATATAAATATTTCTCACCCTAAATCTGAAACTTTCTCCTACTGTCTCATCCTGATTTCTCATGGACCATAGGAAGTTACCCATTGATGAAACACAACTAAATTGAGCAATTTTTCTGATCTAGCTGACTGATAAACAGTAGTCACAATGGTGAGATGCAATTTTCTGTTTCATTTGAAAATTAGTGTTATTCAGATAAGTATACTGTCAAGTAAGTCATACAGGTCAAGGTAAATTGAGGATGATCAAGCTGAGTGTCTTAAATATTGCAATAGGGAACATGATTAATGGATAAACATTTCAAGATATGTGTAAATTAGTATGCATTATTTTAATCTGCTTAATGTGTGGCCTTCACTGCAATCATCTCAGCATGTAAGTAAAGTGGAACAAAAATTTAATTGATAAAATAAATTGTTGTTTAGCAACAGGTCAAAATAGTTGAAATAAATAAATAGTACTCACTGCAGAAAGTAAATATTGAAGTATTTCAGAATGCCTGGTTATGACCTAGTGTTAACCACTTACTAAAAAGTGATCTTCACAGAGTCACTTTACTTGAGCTTCAGTTTCCTCATCTATAAAAGGGGTATAATAATACTCATAGTCTCTGCATGGTATAATTGTGAAGACTGAGTGAAATAATTCTATGTAGAGTATTTTATCATCATTTTAAGCAGTTGTATCTCAATTAATTGTGTACCTTCAGTGACTTAGGAGATAATCTTTATAGTTAGTCCTTACTTTTTGGGAGAGTTCGAGGGATTGCAAATTACATATTTGAAAATAGTGACTGCAACAACCATGCAGAAAATAAACAGAGGCTACAATGTGTATTTATTTTCTTCCAAATTGTGCTCATTAAGACTCTTTCAGAAGCATGCTTATTGTATCACAAACAAGAAGAAGATGGCAAGAATCCTCAACTCAAATGCCATTATTTAGGAATTTATGATAATTCACATTAAGACAGGAGAGAAGTTAAATTAATTCTCAAAGTACAAATAATTTTCTAACTAAAGTAATAGTTTAAACCAGTGGCTCTCAACCTTACTAATGCCCCAACCCTTTAATACTGGTATGTGGGCGTATCTGCATGTGGATGGACCCCTCCTGGAGATGGATAGAAGAGCGGTGTCTCAGTTCCTAAGACCATCAGAAAAGGTGACCCCCCCAAAGGGGTCGTGACCCACAGGTTGAGAACCACTGGTTTAAACAAATAGTGGAAACAACTAAACAAAAGAAGAAAGAACTTAAAAGCATGCGTTAGCAATTTATAAGTATCCATGGCATATCATCAATGCCATGTTTAACAATGCCAAGTTAGTTCCTACTCATTAAAGTAGTCTACCTAAGAAGCAGTATTATGTGATGCTTGTTTATCCATTTTCCTGTTACCATACGTATTTGAAAATTTTCCAACTAGATTTCCTTTAAAGTATTTTTTTATTTTGTTATTCAAATTGTTGTTCTATAATTATCTTTTCACAAATTCAAAGCGACTTTTACTTCTTATTTCCATCTTTTCCCTCCCCATATGCAATTAGACCACACATGTTTTTACTGTATATTTTAAAATTTTTATGGAATGTGGGATTCTACCAGTGGATTCTATCACCTCCTTCAATCAATGTTATTACAGAAGGTCCAGAATGTAATCAGTATAAGGAAGAGAGTTCTTTCCTAATTTCAGCGGTGTAGTTCTGTAATCATATAATCAACCAATCCAAGGTCCAGAATGTAATAAAAAAAAAGTTTAATTAAATATTAGGGGCTTTTCTTACCACTCAACACAAAGTTTAAGTTTTTAAGAGAAATTGAGCAAATTATAGAGCTTTGCTTCTATAATCCATTGGATAAATGCATGTGATAAAGACAAGTGATACCATAGAGGAAAAATCTTATGACTGGCTGAGAAAATCTATAATGTCCCCTGAACATATGTATAAAAATAACAGTTTAATTTGTGAATTTATCTGCCCAGTGGTGGAGCATTTTAAAATTGAGATTTAGAATAAGAAGTGGAAGAAAACTATTTCCATGAAAGGAATTTTCCATGAGACAGAATTTTTCTCTCATCTTTTCTCTCCATCTGTCATGCCATTGGAGGTACTGGACCAATAGAAGGCAATCTCTCATCATGGATGAGAGAGACACAATCCGAGGACAGAAATAAATTAAGAGTAATTGAGGGAAAGTGCCTGAGAGGAGAAGTAGCTTTAGGAGTAGGACCTCTCCTCTACATGGGAGACAAGTGTTGACAATGTATTCAAAGAAGGTAGCTGCCTAGAGAGTTACACCCGAGGGGAGCTACATGAACGCTCTACAAAGAAAAGATTTTCAGTGCCATGTACTGTGAGTCAAATTTTGTCACATGTGTGTCTTACATGTATGTATCAATTGGTTAGTTGGTTGGTTGTTGTCCTTCATTTTTGGAAAGGACCAAAATGACATCACTATGTTGGAGTCAGTGTACAGCATGTCAAACTAGCCGAAACTATTTTACTTTTAGCATGAGCCCAGTTTTCCCATTGACACTGTGTGCATTTGGCAAGTGTTCTTCAGGATGCTGGAAGAATCTTTTATACCAACTGTTCTTCCTATACCATGCTACTAAAGGCCTTTTCTGGAAAGCAGTAGAAAGTACTCACCATTAGAGTAACTTCCCTGGGCACCCAATTCATAAGTTCAAGTACAAGTTGGGGGGAATATCAGAGATGAGTGTGTTAGTAGGGAAGCTCTACCAATCAGCAGAATTTTTTGATGTGGTTACTCCTTTTCAACTGGAAGGCAGACACTCATTTTTGGTGATTTACCCAAAACTGTTTCAGTTCCCTAGGACTATGTCAGAGTTTGGCAGCAAATCTTGTCTATACTTTCAATGAGATTCAGTCAGGGCCATAGGTCTTAGATGGATAGTACCCTTGATGTATGAGTAACTTGTTCCTTCTTTTCCTATTGTCTTAGCTCTAGCTTTCTTACCCAGAATTAGAGGCTGTTGGCAATGGATCAGCAAAGAGTTGTCTTGTCACTATCCCAAATGGAAAGTTGAAGCATATTGTGATATAAATGTACTGATGTAAATGCATTGATATAAATGTACTGAATATCAAAGAAAAGTGATGATCTAAGAATGGTACTGTCTTAGCAAAGCCACTAATTGCAGTTCTCTGTGATGAGGTTAGGCTCAAAGGGTGTACTATGAGAAAAAGAACTAGACTCCTGACTTCACTTGAGAATATGCAGGAAAAGGATGGGGATAATTAGCCCACTTTAAAAAGTAATCACTCATCTTTGTAGAATAATTAATTTTTGTAAAATTTATTATAATCACTCTGTGAAGTAGATAATTCAGATATTATTATCCTCAATTTACAGATAAGAAAACTTAGATTAAAAGAGATGAGGTTGAATGAATCGAAGTCACACAGCTAAAAAGCAGCGAAATTTGAACTCAATTCTATTGAATTAATTTCTAATGCTCATTTCACTGTGCTCCTAAGTATACAGTATAAAATACTTCAGAGTCTACTTCCCAGCACATACATGGGAACTATGTTAATGCAATTACAAAATACACTTCACACAAAAAAGGAAAATCTGAATAACTGGATAAACACTAATTGCTCCTGGGTAGGTGGAATCCATATAATGAGCATGACAATACTACCTAAATTTATTACTTTGTAGAGCTAGAAAAAAAAAATGATAATAAAATGAGGAACAAAAGGTCAAGAATATTGAGGGAGCCAATGGAAAAAAATGAAAAGGAAAAAAGTCTAGCAGTATAAAATGTCAAATGGTACTACAAAGAGGTAATCATAGAAGGAATTTTGGCACTGAATAAGAAATTGAATGATTGATCAATGGAATAGATAAAGTTACAAAATATACTGAAGCAAAAGAGTGGAGTAACTTAGCGTTTGATAAACCAAAAAATTCCATCAATTGAAGCAAGAACTCACCATTTGACAAAACTGAAAAGAAAACTGAAAAAATAGTCTGGCAGAAAGTTGGTATGAACCAAAATCTCATATTATATACCAAGATAGGCTCAAAATTGGTACATGATTTAGAAAAAAAAAGTCATTATCATAATCAAATTAGTGAGTATGGAAAAAAATTACATTTCAGATCTATGAATAGGTAAAAAGTTCATGATGAAACAGGAGATAGAGAGATTCATGTGAGGTAAAATTGATTTTTTTTTATTATATAAAATTAAAAAGGTTTCACAAATGAAACTAGTGCAGCTAAATTTAGAAGAAAAGCAGTAAACAAGAAAATTTAGTGGCAAGTTTCTATGATAAAACTCTCATTTCTCAAGTACATAGGAAATTGAACCAAATTTATGATAATAAGAGTCCTTCCCCAACTGGCGAATAGTCAGGGGATATGAACATTAAGTTTTCAGAGGAAGAAATCACAGTTATTAGTACTCATATAAAATTATTCTAAATCACTAACAATTAGAGAAATACAAATGAAAACAACTCTTAAGTACCAGCTCATGCCCATCAAATTGATTAAAATATTAGAAAAGGAAAATAACAAATGCTAATGGGAATGTGCAAAAACACGTATACTAACACATTATTGGTAGAACTGTGAACCTGTCCAGTGATTCTGGATAGCAATTTTAAAGTACACCCCCCAAAATTATTGAAACACGCATATCCTTTGACCCAGAAATAACACTGTTAATTCTATACCCCAAAAGGATAAAAGGAAAAGGACTCATATATACACAAATATTTATAGTGGCAAATAATTGAAAACTGAGGGAAAACCCATCAACTAGAGAATGGCTAATGGTTTCAGAGACACCTGGGAAGACAAAATAAAGTAAGCAGAACCAAGACAACAATTTACACAGTAACAGTAAGGAGAGTGAGTTGTGAAAGTAACTCTGATCCACCACAATTCCAAAGGACATGTGATAAAAAATGCTATCCACTTCCAAGTACAGAACTGATGAGCTCAGAGTCCAGTATGAAGTAGATTCTTTCTTTCTTTCTTTCTTCCTTTCCTTGTCTTTCTTCCTTTCTTTCTTTTTGCTTTCTTCCTTTCTTCCTGTCTTTCTTCTTTTTACCACTCTCCATCAACCCCTGGAACACGACTAATACAGAAATTTGTTTTGTGTGATTTCGTATTTGTGATGGGTTTTCTAATTCTTGCCTTCTCTATGACTGGTGGAGGGGATAGAAGGAGGAAGATAATTTGAAATTAATTTTTTTTAATTAACAAAGAAAAAAGAAAGAACATTGAACTAGTGGTTGCAGTTCCTATGTTCTAGTTTGACCTTTGATACCGTAGTTTTGTTCCTTAGATATGTTGGTAAACTATTTAGGATCAATTTCCTCTTAAGTGATACGATTTTTCAGTTTTTATGATAATTCTATTTCTTGCCTCAAGGTGAAAAGATGTATCTTGGGAACTGAATCTGGGGTTTAGGATCATTATTACCCCACAAAAGACTATATGTGTGTTCCCAAGAACATAGCAAATGTCTTTATCCCTATGCAAAGCACTGTTTCCTAACTCTCCCTATTAATCCATTTGTGG
>CM053589.1:53526148-53547688 GCA_028646515.1 Pseudochirops corinnae | reverse complement strand
ACCTATGGAAACAATGAGGCACTATGTGATTTGCCCAAGGTCACAAGTAGTAATTGATGGAGCCAGATTTTTTACCCCAGTCGTTCAGTTCCTGGCCTAATAACCTTCCCACTACATGACACTGCCAAATTCATAGTGGGTTTTGGGAAAAGTTACTAACACACTTAACCATGTCCTTCACATCAGCATTTTCCCCCAAATACCATATGAATATTTAATAATGATGCTTAGCATTGAGCACCCAACCCAACCTTAAAATGACTCTTCTGTATAATTAGCACATTAGTCACTGGGTAAAGATTGAGTTGGATGAATAATTCAAATACGATTCTGCAGAAATCCTGGTTAAAGGGCCTATATAAAAGCTTGTGAAATGAAATCCTCCTCAATTTAACTTGAGAGCAAGTTAAAGACAAAAGGAAAAAGAGAAGAGAGAAGAGCGAAATTGTTTATTTGTTTTTGTTTTCCCTGTTGACAGATGGTAAAGGAAAAACCCTGCAAAGTTAAGGGAATGGAGTCCTTCTAGTCATTTTCTATAAAAGGAAGCAGTGGACAATGTTAAGACTGCAGAAATACAGAAACTAACCTTGAAGCTTTGATAAACACCAGGCTGAAGGAGGGAGAGAAATGTGTTGGTGAAATGCAGGATCTGAGTCACAGATCACTGTGTCTTTCTTCATCTTTTCCTTTCATAGGTTAAATTAAGGCCAAGAGAATGCTGCTATATACATTGTGGTCCAAACTCTCACTAGGCATCCACCTATTCCCTAAAATACTTTTGATCAGAGCAGAAACCTTTATGTTGAAGTTTCATTGCCTCAGGACAATGCTGTAATTTAATGTGGTGAAATGGTCCGATTAGCAGTTGGGACCAGTGGGGGGAAGCTAACTGGAGTGAAGAGGTGAGAGAGAGTAAGAATTTTATTCCTCAAGCACAACAAACTGCTCAAGGGGTAGAGAGAATGTGGAAAAAATCAGAAGGAAGTGGAGCCAGAAAGCCAGTGGCAGTGATAATTGGAAACAAAAATGACTTTTAAAACCCTTCAAGGCCATAGTCCATAGAAACAAGCAAAGAAAAAAATCCCCTCAAGGACTTCAGTTTTCTCATGAAATTGGTCCAAAGCATGTATAATAAACCAAGCATAAATCCTACCCAGTGAATTTAAGTGAAGACGGAAAATAGGAATGTTGAGAGAAGAGTAGCATGACAGAAGGCATTGACTTTCTGGGTAATTTACTTGAAAAAAAAGACTAGCCAATAGGAGATTCAGCTGCTTTTTATCAGTGGCTGCCCTCACCTCAATTTCTATTGTGACTTTTAAACCAGGTAGAATGTGTAGTCTTCTTAATATAAGTCTCAGTCAGGGAATCAGTCAATAATTGGGAATGGAAATTATATCCTGGGACCATATGCTGAATCCAGGTCATGGTAAATAAGCAAAGGGGTGGAGCCAGACAAATCTTGGACTGTGGCTTTGGGAAAAAGGAGCTAGTACATACCTGGCAAGTATAGTAGTGAGGGGCAGGGACCCTGTTGGCTGTGGGCACTTGTAGGAGAGCAAAATCCGTGGTTTCACATCCAGGACAGAGAGGATAGCTGTAGTTTGCAGCCACCCAAGTGGCTCAAAGGAATAAAATCATTTGTGGGACTATGTGGCTGGCAGCCCTTGCTGTAGTTTAGAAGTGGAGAGGAGAGCCCAAGACTGGGCCCCAAGACAGACATCAGAAAAAAACAGTAAGAAGTGGTACCTGAGACTTGGGGTATCATTACCCATATCTCAGGACTACAACTTGACTACATGAATAGCTGCTAAAAACAAAATAAATAAATAAAATAAATACAGCAAAGAAGAAAGAACACAACTATAAATATTTACTTTGGGGATGAAGAAGATCTGGATTCATATTCAGAGGAAGATAATGGAGTGAAAACAAACCCACTTCTTTTTCAGTGAGAAATGCCAAATGATCCTAAGCACAAAAAGAGTCCTTGGAAGAAGTTAAAAAGGACTTTAAAAATAAAGTAGCAGAGATTGAGGGAGAAAAAAAAAAAATTAAAAATATGAGTAATCCAGGAAAGTCAAGAAAATTATGAAAAGAAAATCAACCAACTTAAAATAGAGAATCAAAAACTTAAGGAAGAAAATAATTCCTTGAAAAATAGAATTGGATAAGGGGAAGCTAATGATATTCTAAGACATTAAAAAATCATAAAATGAAATCAAAAGAATAAAAAAATAGAAAAGAAAGTGAAACATCAGAAAAACAATATTTATCTGGAGAACAGATTGAGGAGTAACATAAAAATAGTTGTACTACTTGAAAATTATGATTTAAAATAATTTTGATAAAATTATCAAGAAACTTTGGTCTAAAGTTCTAGAACAGTGGTTCTCAACCTTCCTAATGCCGTGACCCTTTAGTACTCTTATGTGGGCGTATCTTTATGTGGGCAGACCTTCCTGGAGACAGATAGAGGAGCCATGTCTCAGTTCCTAAGACCATCAGAAATATGTGTTTTCTGATGGTCGTAGGTGACCCCTGTGACCCCTGTGAAAGAGTCGTTTGACCCCCCAAGGGGTCACAGTCCACAGGTTGAGAACCGCTGTTCTAGAACAAGAAGGCAAAACAGAAATAGAAAAAAAAATCTACCAATCACCACCTGAAAGAGATCCCAAGAGGAAAGCTTACAGGAATATGATAGTCAAGTTTCAAAGCTCCCAGGTTAAGTAGAAATTATTGGAAGCAAGAAGTAAAAATAAATAAACGTCATGGAACTACAATAAGGATTGCATAAGACCTACCGGCTTCTACACTGAATACTATAATGCATAGAACAAAAGGGTTGTGATTTCAACCAAGCATAATTTACCCAGAAAAGTTAAATATAATCCTAAATAGGTGGATAAATAATATTTCATGAACTCAAAGACTTTTACTTTTTTTGTGACAAGACCCCCAGAACTTAAGGGAAAATTTAACATATAACATCCAGGAGAAATATAAGGTAAACATTAAAGACCAATTATAAGGGACTCAATAAGGTCAAAGTGTTTACTTTGCATATGTGAACATATTAGCAGTGCTCTCATGATTGTCATTATTATTTGGGTAGTTTGAAAGAAAGACTTGGGCTGAACTGAGTATGATGGGGTGAATCCCAACCCCTCCCCCCAAAAAAGTGTGGGGAGATATAAAAAGGAATAATTATATTATATATATGAAGCCTAAAAGGGAAAATTTATACAGAAGAAACTAGTAGAGAGGGCAGGTAGTGCTGGAACCTTACTCTCATTGAGAATAATGAGCTAAAGAGGAAAATTACATACATACACATACACACACACACATACATACATACATACATATATACATATATACATACATATATTCTAAATTCAGAAAGAAATAAGAAGACAAGGGGATAAGGTGGGGGGAGAGAATAAGGAAGAGACTTTTAGAGGGCTGAGTATGTTAAGGAATAGGAGGGCAAGGTAGTGTATAGAAGGAAAGCAGAGGAGTGAGTAGAGATACGGTGAATAGGGTGAGAAGGACAGTGAGAAAAATAAGGAGGAAAATACATAACAAGCAAATAGCTTAGAAGATGAATGGGACAAATTTACACATAAAATGGAAATGGGTAGCAGATTAAAACATGGAACTCAACAATATGTTGCTTTCAGGAAACATTGTAAAAATAAGAAATACACAGAAAGATAAAATGGAGGCCAGTAGAATTTTTTATGTATAAATTGCAAGGATCGTAAGCATGATCTCGCACAAAGTTAGTGTGAAAATAGATTTAATCAAAAGTGAAAAAATAGAGAAACTACACTATGTGTCAGTCATATGATTCAAGATTGTTTTAGACAATTCAAAATACCTAGACAGTATAAAATAGTGTAGCATATACTTGCCAAAACAGACACAAGAACTATATGAACATAAACATAAAACACTTTTTATACAAATAAACTCAGTTCCAAATAATCAAAATAATATTTATTATTCAAGGGTAGGTAAAATCAATATAATTTTTTAAGTGACAATTTTACTTAACTAATCTATTTATTTAATGTCATCCAAATTAAATTGTTGAAAATTATTTTATTGAGTTAGAAAAAAATAGCAAAGTTCATTTGGAAGAGCAAAAGATCAGGAACTTCAAAAAAAAGACAGGAAAAAGATGTAAAGGAAGTAGATTCAGTAGTGTTAGGCCTTAAACTATACTATAAGGAAGAGCATTGTTGAAGGGTAAAAAGTGTAATTTCAATTATTTTAAATTAAAATTTTCTTGCATAAATAAAAACCATATAGCCAAGAATCAAAGAAATGAAGAACACTGGGGGGAAAATAGCTTTCACAGACAATCTCTCAGACAGGATGTGATCGTATTGGAATATTGCTGTGATGTAGGAAATGATGAGCTAGAAAAATGTGGAAAGACTTGGACCTATGAAGGAAGATGCTATCAACTTTAAGAAAAACAGATGACAGGTGGAAATAAGCATAACAAAGTGTTACATGTATGTATATGAGTCTACATGTATATGTTTATAAATATGTATATGTATGTATGTGTATTTCTGCTCAATTGTAATCTTCTTTTGGGGGGGGGGGGAGGAGAAAATAAAGTAAAGAGTGCACAGCAGAGGACAAAAGAAATCCAGTAAGGAAGCAAGGAAAAGCTGGGCAGCTTTGAAAACAATGTATAGCATTTATTATATAGGTTTCCTTGAAATGGAAATTTAGTGGTTTATATGTCTGCTGTGTACATGGTAATTTTTTTTTAATTTTCTAATTTTGTATTTAAGTTTAAATTTTAAAAAATTTACAAAAAATAAATGTGGTGGGGGGGAAGGAAAGCATACAGAAGTAGGGAGGAAAGGGCATAATCCAAAAGAGAATATAGATGGGATATAAGCAAGAAAAGAGTCATTATTGCCTTCCTAATTAGCTGAGAAAGAGACCGAGGAATCCAGGAATCTAAGAAAATCAGAATAATTGCTTTGAAGCAATGAAGTAGAGCTTTGAATTCTTGTGGAATCTTCTGGCCTACTACTTTTTTCAGCTAAGGATCATCTATCTGCTCATATTCCTCTCTACACATTTCTTGTCTTGTTGAGAACTCAACAAAAGGAGGGACCCACTCAAGTTATTTTGTACTTCTCACCATGAACATTCCATTTCACTAGGTTCAGTAAAAAATTGACTTTGTTTAATCTATTGTGGGCATTATTCACATGACTTGACATTGGTGAAACCAAGTTACTTGATGTAGGACTGTTTTCTGTAGTTGGATTATTTCAGGGCAAGTTAAAGTAGTTCTAACAGTCATGGATAAAATTGGAGCTACAGGGACATTATGGAGTAACAAGTCTACCCAGAGGTGTTTTACTTCTACATCCTTATTATTAATAGAAATCCATGGTTATAACATGTACATCAGAATCAGGTCCTTCAGAATCAAATCTTAATCAATTACATTATCCCAAAAATTTAACCAAATTTAATGAATTGAATAGCAACCTGATTCCCTAGATTGTAACATTCATTAGTTAAAGTTCTATAATTCCTTGGCCTCCTTGTTGTCCCAATGAGTAGGTAACCAGTTCTTATTTGGGAAGATTTGAGGATCAACAAAAGATATGAAATATATTAAATATATTTCCATTTTGGTCATTCGGGACACTCGTACTTTCTCTTGTTGTATACACTCCTTAAGAGATCTGTAGATACTGAATTAATTAATTAATGCACTCTGTTACCTGGGAGAGGTGAGGTTTGCATTAGTTGTGACCTTAGCTACATTTGATTAAGCTATTCAAGACAGCTAGGTGACACAGTAGATAGAGCACTAGACTTCGAATCAGGAAGGGTCATCTTCATGAGTCCAAATCTGGTCTTGGATACTTTTTAGCTTTATGACTTTGAGCAAGTCACTTAACCCTGTTTGCCTCAGTTGCTCATCTGTTAAATGGGCTAAAGTAGGAAATGACAAACTACTCTGATATCTTTGCCAAGAAAACCCCAAATGGACTCACAAAGAATCAGATATTACTCAACAACAACAAAAACAATTGCCATTCATGTTAGATAGTAGCAGAGAGCTAAAGGAGTGAAGCCTAGGACTAAATAAATATGAAAGGAAAAAAAAATGTAGTACCAGAGTTTGGGACCTTGGGTATGATAAGAATACTGAGCCCCAAAGGCGAACACAGGGAGAAGAAAAGAGAGGATTCCAAGTATATAATTCACAATGCTATTTGAATCTGGCGCTAGTCAAACACTTTACTGTGCTTCTTATACCATGGCAACCATAACTCCCATTGGGTTCTATGGCATGCTAACTTGGAAACCATTAAATAAAGCTCTATTTCTGTCAACCATCTAGTTATTAACAGGTTTTGCAGAATATAATGAGGGGTCAGTGAAAGGCTCTTCCCCATTCTGTTCCCAGTTTTTAGGGAGGTGGTTGGATACATATCTGACATGACAGGCTGGTATTTATGTTTTCTTCCTGAAGTGTATATTTGAGATATGATAAAAAGCCAAGCAAGACTCACAAGACCCAACTGCTACCTGCTTTTGCTGATTCATATGGGAATAAGTGATCCAGAAGAAACCTGAAAAGGGTTAGTAGTAACTGTGATATCCTGGCCAGGAAATTTTGGGACTTGGGGGCACAAGTGGTATTTTCATCTATTATTCAAACTGAAAGTTCAATTTTTGGAAAAGAAACAAAAGTGAATAGCTGGCTACTCAAATGGTATCAAATAGATAATTTTGTTTCCAGGACCATAGTTTGAGAGAAATCAAAATGATGAGTTGTTTGCTGGGGATGGAATAAGTGTCATAAAGACTGAAAATGTCTGCTCAGATACAGATTGGTCTGATCAAGATATCTTTAAAATTAAAACTAAAACTGTTAAACTATATTAAGGACAGAGGAAGTGAAATTATAGTGGAAACATTTCATTGTTATTCACATGAGAAAACAATTTAACCTAGGCCTAGATTCAAAAATTTATGGTCCCAAACATTTATATACCAACACAGAGAATCTGAAAGTTCACTACCAACTTATAACTGCAACCTCATTGGCGTCATCTAGACATGATGATAATGGACTTAGACTTAGACTTTAAAAGCAATGAAAATGTATTCCTCGTTTAAAAAAAATAAATCTTATAGAATCATAAGTAGGGATTGAGAGATGCTACATGTGAAGAAGAAGAAGGTATAGACATGTGAAAATTCATGAGTCTGAGAATGGGAACATGTTGGAGTTTACTTGAGGAAGGATAAAAGGAGACAAAGATAGACATGTTGTTTCAGGAGTATACAACAAACCACCCTGCCAATTAGGGGATACGGATGATGATTTCCTAACATAGACCATGGAGCCAAGACATATTAGTGCTAGGGAAAACACAGATGTTCCAAGTCTCATTCCATTATAAACAGAGGCTCTAATACATTCTTTTCTTGAAATGTGATAATTTAATCTTCCAGAAGCATAAGGAAGCTACTAGAATAGTTTCTACTCTGGTTTTAATTCTGAGATAATTGTGTATGTGTATGTGTGTGTATGAAGTGACTGAATCTTTTAAGAAATGATAATGTCATTTTGAAATTCATAATAACCAAAGAAGATAAAACTAGGTATAATCAATTTATTAATATAACATATATTTAGGAAGAAAGACAGTAAACCTACCTCAACTCCATCATCAATCTTACCTGAAGAGAAGCAGATTTCAATAATTTCAGATAATATTTGGACATTATCCTATTGCTAAAGTAGACAAAAGAGGGTAAAGGTCAAGAGTTCTGAAAAATGAAGTTCTAGCAGTAGAACAGCAAATGATCATAACAAAAAAGGTAGGGAGATTGTGAGAATCTAAAGAAATTAATATAGTTACACAAGAAGGTCACTGAAGAGCTCAGATGAACATAAAAAGTACAAGTACATAAAAAAAAGGAAAGGAGCATATCATTTAGGATGAATACAAAAGAATGGAAAAATCCATTAAGATAAGGATAGTGAGAACCTAAAATGAGTGAAGTTTCATAAAAAGGTGCTAAGGACAATAAAAAGGACATTTAAAAAAAATTGCTCAGAGTAGAAAGGAGAAAAGAACAGATGCAATACTTAAGGTTAATTGTAACAGGAAACAGAGATAAAAGAGAATTATTTGGTGCCTATTTTGTTTCCATCTTCTCTATCATTGAGAACATCTTCAACCTATTAAGGATAGAATAAACATAGCTGAGAGAAAATTCAAGCAGAAGATATGTGAATAGATAGCAAGTTACCACTTGGATTCTTAAAATGAGTTCAAGTTTCCTGATCTAGATGTACTAAGAGGTTCTGCAGCTAACAGAAAAATAAAATGTAAGTTTAATTGACAATCTACAGTCACTGATTTTTGAGGAATGTGAGTTATTATTAATATAATCATCTAGAAACAGGAGACAAGTCACTATTCTTGTATTATTTTTCTTTAAGTGCTCTATTGAGCAGTGATCTCAAATTCAAATAGAAAAAGGGAGCCACTTAATGGTAAATACATGGATATTGACTTAAAAAATGACATGTTCATATCTTCTATATCCTGTCATATTTTCAATTATTTTGCGAAATATTTCCTGATTATAGTTTATTTCAGTTTGGACCACCATGCTACCCACATATTTGCCACCTCTACTTTGATAGAGGTAGATACAACAACATCTTTGTCTATTTGAATACAAGTATTAGGGTATAATCTTCTGTGTATGCTGGCAGAGTGCATCCTCAGGGTGAAATCTAGTAGGAAGGTCAACAGGGACAGCTTGCAGCTCATTCCCTTCCCGCCGATTTTTTAAAATATTTTATATTTGGCCTCTATATTTTTCAAACTTCACTCCAAATTTCATCTGGAATGCCAGGTATAACCTTTGTTTTCATATTTAGGCCCTATCTTCTTGGAAATGTCTGGTTACACTTTAAGCAAAGAAATGAAAACTACTGGAAATAGACAAGGACGGATTCTATACTATCACCTTCTCCTAGAGTTGGGGTCCTCCCTGTGTGCTATTAGAAAATGGATAATTTCCATTTCAATAGAGATAAAATGAAACTACTTAACTTCTATTTTGTTGGTATCTTGTAAATGGCACAAACTTGCCAGAGGAAAAAAAAAGATATTTCCAAGTGATAAAGAGGAGGTAACTGTAACTATGAGTGAACTGGAATACTTAAGTGGGACGATAATAATAAGAAGGGGAGATTTAGGAGAAATCATGGAAAAGGGAGCTTAGAAAAGAATAGAACATCATAGTCTCCTTATGTGTGTTCACACCTTTAGAAACAAGAAAGCCCTGGAGACCAGAAGAAGAAGGTAATAGAGATGTGGGTAGTAGTACTGTTAAACCGCACTTGCCATAATAGTGAAAATATTTTGGAAAAGAAAGTAGAGATAGTAATTCAATAATCAATGAGTTATGCTGATATGATTCAGGAGAAAAATAAGAGAGGACAAAACCACTCAGTTTCATTTAGCAGCCAATTAAAAGACAGGAAGCTGAGAAAAAACAGTCTGAGGATAACTAGAAGTTTTCTGAAATGGTAGTGGGGATGAGAGTGAGGCAGAGCCCCTCTAATAGCATGTCAAGAAGTAGGCTTATCAAATCTCCATGGAGGTCAATATCTTTCAAAAAAGTTTGCACATATCTAACTGATCTAAGGACTTGTCCAACACTCATTGGCCAGTGACCTATAAGGACAAATACATCTACAATTACATGTGTTTACATGTGTGTATATGTAAGTATGAACATGCATATATGTATATATACACAAATAATAATAATAAAAGCTGAATATAACTAAAATGAGCAAAAGTTTCATACTTTATGGTCACTTTGTTCAAAAGAAAAAAAAAACAGACTCAGTAGTCACAGAGGGTTTGACCTGACAAACATCAAAGAACATCATAAAGAATAGCATTTACTACATTTTAACAAGCAGAAAAAGACATATCATGGATGTGGTACACTCATGACAAAGAGAAAAAGCAAGAATAGCCTTCAATTCATTAGATAGTCCTTCTGTAAGCTTTTACTAAGTCATAGATGGAAATGGATAGGATGTAGTCTCACTTGTTAGAGAAAATTCCCAAATTAATGAGATCGCAGATCCATTTGAACATTGCCTGCCCCTTCCCCCACATGCACGTGCACACACACACTCACACACACACACTCACACTCATGTATTTACTTATGATTTATATCATTTGACAAGTACAGTCAATTTCCCCCCATCACCTCTCTGTATGGGAAATTGTTGTCATCAGTCTTAAACTCTCCACTCTAATGGACTCTACAACTGATTCTGAAGCAACAAATGTGAGATCAGAGGTTACAATATTTTCTTTCTGTGTGCATATGTGTATATAAAGACATATGTGCGTGTGTGTATGTATAAACATATATTGTGAGTGTATAACAAACACACATTTTACTGTCTCATCATTAGGAGTCTATCTGCTAAGTAATAGATTTTTTTAATCACAGAAACTCACAATGATCTGTTCAGGCATGGAAAAAATTCAGTCTTCATCAGTAAAAGAAAAACTTGCACAGATGTAACTCTGTACCATAAAGTATTAAAGGAAGTCTGGAAACCTTGGAAAAAGGAACTGTCTCTCTCTCTCTCTATCTCTCTATCTCTCTCTCTCTCTCTCTCTCTCTCTCTCTCTCTCTTTCTCACACACACATACACACACATGCACAGAGGCTTTCTTGCCCTTGAAGCGTTTTGTTGTGGTTGTCATGGTGATGAATGCTAAAAACAACAACAAACCACCAAACCCCAAACCATATTTTTGATCCAAATGTTTGATTTGTTGGCGTTATTCTAGTCCTTCATCCCAACCCCTATTGCACTATTAACAACCACCCACGTGGAGGCCCGAAGTGGGAAGGGTGATAGCTGGAATGACTATGATTTAACAAAAGTATTAACAATGCTTTTTTTAAAAAATAGCAAATGAGAAAAAAAAATGTTATTTCTTCAATGTAAGATGAGAGACATTCAATGATCTGTCTTCTTATTTTGCATTTTATTTACATCATATTTGGGCAACATAGAAAGTTTTATACACACACACACACACACACACACACACACTGTCAATTAGGTTTCTGTGATTAAATAAAGGAAGGAAAGTAGAAAAACAACTACCAACCCTGCTAAGGTATGGTTTTTCACTCATTCCATAACAATTTATTCTTCTTCTCTTTTCGCCATGCACAGTATATATAAACAAATCCCCCAAAGGCCAGTCTGATCTTGGCGTAATGATTTTCATACAATTAAATGAAACTTGATTAACACACACACACACACACACACACACACACACACACACACACACACCCCTCACCAGAAAATAATGAGCCACTCTTCCAAAGCTTACTTTGGATGTTCTTTTTATGTATTTATAAAATCTAATCTTTTCTCATTCTTTCTTCTCTCTTCCTGCTGTCTAAGGCAGCACAACTGTAGCTATATGGTCTTTTCCTCTGAGCTCTATGTTGCTGAATTGAATAGTAACTTGCAAATGAATTTGTAGCCCAGGGAAGAAAAACCGCAAAATTAATTCCTTATCCCCTTCTCCTCATACCATACACATGACCCTTAATTACGTTCACAGGGTCCTGTTCAGAATGCGTAGTGCAGGCCTAGGAGACAAGGGAGGCACCAGGCAAATCACACAATAAGATAACCTTGTGAAGGTTTTGTATATGAAATAATACAATATTGTGTTCACATGTACAAGAGAAAAGTGTGTAGGAATGATATGACTTTCTAAATCAATTTAGACCAGAATGTATCAGTGGAAGTCTGATAAAATTGAAAATAATTTTGCCTCGTCCAGTTTCAATATCTTAATGATTGCTCAGAATTCTAAGCTTTTTTAAGATTTACAAAGCACTTTCTTCACCTTAACTTTATGAATTAAACGGTACAATCATATTTCTTCCTATTTTGCAGATGAGAAAATTGAAGCTTGTAGAGGTAAAATGACTTAGTCACAGCTATGTAACTATTATATGTGAAAGAAAGATTAGAACTTCATTCTCTTGATTTAAATCCAATGTCCTTTTCATTGTCATAGTGCATATAGAAGTGTGATCTGTAAAGTCTCACAACATTCATATCATTTCAAATATGATTATGCCATTATGCAATGATGTTCAGAGACCACACATTTATTTTCCTACTTCCCTCACATATTTGTGGATCTGCATCATCAACTATATTTCAAAAAATAAACTCTGATAGAAATAAGATATTAAATATGTCTAACAATCAGTATTCCCCAAATGATATTCTCTTCAATGCAAAGTATTTATCTTTTCCCCAGGCTTCTTTTTTGGACCAGCATCTATGACATGCTCCCAATTGTGGATATACTTCCAGGCTTTTTTCTAGGTCCTCTCTACCCTCTCTGTAACTCCTTTATTTCAGTTGACCTCATTAATTTCCATGGGTCTAATTATCATCTCTATACCACTAACTACCAAATTTTTGTATCAAGTACTAGTCTCTCTCCTGAGATTCAATCTCATATCACTGGCTGCCTATTAGACTTATCTAGATAAAGATATATTCTCTAAGTGATTCAAAATTGTATAAAACAGAACTCGTCTTTCACTTCTCATGTTATCTTCCTTTTTTCTGTCAAGGGTGACACCACCCAGTCCTTCAAGTTCCCAACTTCAGTCATTCTTGATATTCTCTCTCTGTCTCTCTCTGTATCTCTGTCTCTGTCTCTTTTCTCTCTCTCTCTCTCTCTCTCTCTCTCTCTCTCTCTCTCGCTCTCTCTCTCCACCAATGTCTAATTAGTTGTTTAGTCTTGTAAATTTTACCTTAATAACTTGTCACATGCTTGTTTCTTTTTTTATCACATATCATCCCTCTAGATCAGGATTTCATCATCTCTTACCTGAATTGTTAAAATAGACTCCTAATTGGCCTCCTAACCAGGACAGTGAGGTGATGCAATAGTTAGAGCCCTGGGTTTGGAATCAAGAAAATGCATCTTCATGAGTTCAAATCTGTTCTTAGACACTTACTACCCCTTTGAGCCTAGGAAAATCATTTAACCCTGTTTGCCTCAGTTTCTTCATCTGTAAAATGAGCTGGAAAAGGAAACCACTCCAGTAATTTTGCCAAGAAGACCCCAAATGGGGTTAACTCAACAATAACAATTGACCTCCCTGATCCAAGCCGCTTTCTTTTCTACTTGATCCCTCACATGACTGCCTAACTGTTATTATTAAACACGGGTGTGACTATGTCACTTGCCTGATAAGAAAATTCAGTAACTCCCTACTGTATCTAGGATAAAATAGATGCTCCTTTCTTTGACATTGAAAGCCCTTCACAATCTGGCCCCAGACTCTTTTCATACTTATTACCCACCAAAACATCCCTCTAGGACAGCAGTTCTCAACCGGTGGGTCGCAACCCCTTTGGGTTGAATGACCTTTTCACAGGGCTCGCCTAAGACCATCGGAAAACGCATATTTCTGATGGTCTTAGGAACGAGACACCGCTCCTCTATCTGTCTCCAGGCAGGCCTGCCCACGTGCAGATACACCCACATATGAGTATTAAAGGGTCACGACATTAGGAAGGTTGAGAACCACTGCTCCAGGATCTCTGCACTCTTACCGCACTGGCTTACTTATTGTTCCTCATATGATATTCCATTCTCCATCTCTATACTTTCATACAGGCTATCCTCCATTCCTGGAATGCACTCCTTACTTATTTTTGCCTCTTACAATTCCTAGCTTGCTTCAAAGTTCAACTCAATCATTACTTCCTACCTGAGGCTTTTAAAAAAATTTACTTGGGCTCCTAGTGAAAACCCTTCCCTCTTTTTATTTACTCTGTGTATAGATTGTTGTTGCTTGTCCTTTGTTCTGGAAGAGGACTATGACATAAGGGATGTGACACCATGACATTCAAGTGAATTGGATTTAAGTGAGGGAAGGTTGTGCAAAGTCACCAGCCTCACTTTTTCCTTTGGAGCCATCTGGGTCCAGTAGCAAGAAATAGATCAGGACAGCTGCAGACAGCCCTCATATAGATTGTATTTACATAGCACATAGGTGATATTTGGCAGCGAGGTGCAGTGGATAGAGTGTTGGGCCTGGACTCGGGAAAGCTTATCTTCCTGAGTTTAAACCTATGTGACTCTGGTCAGTCACTCAATCCTGCTTGCCTTGGTTTTCTCATCTGTAAAGTGAGCCAGAGAAGGAAATGGCAAACCACTTCAATATCTTTGCCAAAAAACTGAACAAATAAACAAACAAACCACAAACGGAATCACAAAGAATTGGTCACTACTGAAACAACTGAACAACAACACATTATTTCTCATGAGTAATTGTAAACTTCCTGAGAATCAGTGTTTCATTTTTTGTCTTTCTATCACCACTGTATAGCATTGTCTCTAGCATATAATAGTAAGTGCACAATAAATGCTTCTTGACTGTTTGATTATGTCTTCATAGAACACTCTAACCATTTGAAAATAGAAAAATTGATGAGTATGATAATTATATAATGGTCCTTAATATATTTGAGAGGTTTCTAGCCTAAGATTGTGGGTGAGGGGTGCAAAAGAAATGAAAGAGATGAAGCTTAACCTTCAAGAGTTTACACTCTAATTCTGGATACAGAACAGATATCTATGACAATTGAAATGCAACCTCCTTTACTAGTCCATGACCCACTAGAATTTGACTCAGTTCTACTTCTCGCATCAGCTTCCATGATTCCTCTTCATGCAAATTAGATCACTTAATACTCTCCGAATGCTTCATGCTTTCCTATTTCCTTTGTTTACATGGTGTCAGTTACATAAAATAGCCCTATTTATTCCCCAAGTCATATATAAAATTCCTACCATCTTTTTGAGACCTACTTGAAATACTACTTTTTTCATAGATTCCTCCATTATCCCCCAGTTGGAAGTGATCTCCTTGAGTTCTCATAAGCTTATGTACTTCAGCTATCTTGCTCATCCCTTTTTTTTTTTTTTTTTTTTGCCAGAAGAAACCCTGGACTTGGTCTGGATAGATCAAACATGGACTAATGGGAATTAATATATAAGTAAGAAAATGGTAAGAGATCACCTAGCAGGCAATTATGAATTCCAATCATCAGATCCACTATTCTAAGTTACTGAAAGAAGAAACAAACAAGATGTGATTGTTGATTTTCCATCAGTAATATTTAAAAGAACTTGAAGGATAGGAGTTTCAACAAATGGAAGAAAGACAAATGTTCTAATGCTTAAAAACATTAAAAGAATGTAATCAGAAAATTATAGGTCAATGAACTTGCTTTTAATTGCTAGAAAAATCTAGAATTATATATTATATATAATTATGTAATGTTTAGTGACTTTCTAGAGAAGGAAGCAGTGATCATCAAAAGCCAGCATAGATTCATCAAAAAAAAAAAATCTTGCCAACAGACCTCATTTCTATTCACATAGACATCGCTACAATTCATGTCTTCATCACATTTTACCTGGATTACTTTAAGAGCCTCCTAATTGTATCTCTTGCTTTGAGCCTCTGCCATATCTAATTCATTCTTCACACAGCTGCCAGAACAATTTCCTTAATGCACGTGTTACTTTCCTGCTCAAAAATATTCCTTGATTTCCTATTGCTTCCAATCTGAAATACAAATGCTTTAGCCTAAATTTTAAGGACCACCTAGTTGCAACCTATTTTTCTCGCCTTGTTTAGTACTTTCTGTTTAAAACTCTCCATTTTAACTCAGCTATACCTTGATTTTATCCCCATTCCTTCTTTCTTAGATTTGTTACCTTATTTGTAACAGCTTATTGTTCTAGGTTAATTATGTATCACTGACCCTCAATAATTGCATTATTCAACTAAACTGTCCCATTTGCCATGCATCCCATATGATCTCCCATTTCTCATCTCTATATCTTTGCCCAGATTATTCTCTATGCTTGAAATTCTCTTCTTTCTCTCTCTTCTGCATTTTTAAATTCTTGGCTCCTTATAAAGTTCATTTCAAGTGATGACTCTACCAAAAGGTCTTTTCCCATTGTCTGGGTAATTTCCCCCTTCTCTTCACTTACTTTGTAACACTTTTTCTTTAAAAAGTTCTTTGTATTTACTTCTCTTTACTCATCTATATGCCCATAATAATATGTAAGCCCTTTAAGGGAAAGTACTGCCTACCTTATGTATTTGTATTTATTTCAACTGACACAGCAACTTACACACAGTAGGTATTTAATAAATATTTGTGATCTATTGGCATCATCACCATAGAATTATGAGACACATGCAAGTTTTCCACCTGGTAAGAAACTAGTGTTGGGGTGGGGTGGGGGGCAGTGTGCTCCGTATATTTCCCATGGGGCAATAACCTCACAATATCCCCTCTGCTCACAGTCCTGCTCTATAGCATTTAACAATAGTGAGAACAGAAGAAACCATTTCAGAGCACTTGTGCATGATCTGTCCTCTCACTCAAAAGAAGAGGTTTGAAAATGGAGTTATTTTGCCTGGCACTGAGCTTGGTCTGTGGTGATTTATATGCTGAGATGGAAATCTAAGTCATTCCCTTTATATCACTTAGCACCAATAAGAGATCCATGAATACATGCTGGAAATTAATCTAAATATTTAATCCAGAATGGATTGTGAACTCCTCATCCTGGGGCTCAAATCTGCGTTCCTTTTATGTGGTGAAATTATCTCGATAGTCATTGAGAGTGGATACCAAATATTATAGCCGAAGACTGGACTGCAGTTGACTTCACTATGCATCCTTCTTGCCAAGGCCCCATCCACCATCAGAAATAAGTATTGTTGATAACGGAACTTTAGAAATCAAGCTTTAGGGAATATTTATTTTCACCTTTTTTCCTATTAATTTATTATTTAACAACAACAACAAAAGAGCATCTTGTAGCACTATCACTGAGCCCAGGAGTGTATTATGGAAAAGATCAGATTATTCAGAGGAATGATACCCGCAGGGAAGCAATGTGACATCAGAGAAAGAACACAGGATCTGGAGAGACTTAGAGTGACTGCTGAAGTTGATTAAACATTTACCCATCATCACAAAAACAAACACTTTCCCCACATTTTATCCCATCATCCCCCAAATATAATCAACAGTGATCTAGCAATGGGCCAGTCTGGAGCTAAGGGGGAAGACTGAGTTAATCAACCACACCTAAACCATCCCTAAACCTTGAGGACCCACATACCAGGATCAATCCATCTCCAAAGTGAGAAAATATACCCACATTTCAAAGTTTGGTGGTAGAAAAGTTGTCTCTTCCTTCTCTGGAATCCCTGTGATTTAGTGATTCATTTTACATAACTGAAAAATTCTACCTTCTGCGCCTTTATCCTCATCCACCTCAGTCTTGCACCCTCCTAGTCCTTATCCCACTTGGCCTTCACTTTTGTTTCCCCTGTAATTTTGTTCTGTTGCTAACAAACTGTACTTCATATTAGTCCTCTTCCTCTCATACTCTTTCCGTCATCTTGTGCTCTTTCCATGAATCCATTCCCAGAAGACACTGGTTCTCTAACCACTCTCTCCAGTACTGAATACATATTCTCATAATCCATCTTCTCTCATAACTCAACCTTCCCTCAGACACACACACATGGCACCAAGAAGAATGAGGTATACTGTTTGTTCCACACTGTCATTTCCACCTTAGGCTCTTAGAACTTAAAAGTCATCCAGTTCAATCCCCTATCTTATAGATAAGAAAACTGGGGCACAGAATGGTTAAATGACCTTCTCAAGGTCACACAAGTGGTAGACTTGGGATTTGAGTCCAGTGCTTTTAATTCTAAACACAGTCCTCTTTCTACCACATCATGTGGCCTCTCTTAGTTCATGGTTTTTCTCAAAGTATTGATCTACACTCCAACTTCTGGTCCCAAATAAAAGGTTTTCAATATACAGTTATTGAATATTTCTTTCCCCATTGCAGTTTTGATATATCTCAATATGTCATCATAAGAAAATAAATGGGAATTTTGGGGGAGTTCTGCAGAAGCTGAAGATGATATGTAAAGTCCAGAAGATAACACAGAACATATACTTAGCCCGAATTTTACAAGAAGGTACTATAAACATCCCATAAAAAGGGAAAAAATACAGTTCTCTGAAATGAAAGGAGCACCAAAAAATTTTACATGGATTTTCTAGAACTCAGGGGCATCATTCCCTTAAATTCTCTGATAGAGAAGGGAAATCAGTATAGGTTCACATCCCTTAAAGCATCCTACTCTCCTAAATAGCCAGTCCAAACATGTATTCAGCATACTAAATCCTTATTACATGCCAGAAATTAAGTGCTGGGGGTACAAAAAAATAGCAATCAGCCCAGAAAATCAGTATTCCAAACTCAAGATCTGTATCACATACAGGGATGATCCTTTAATCTCTCTATCACATAAGTTCATGTGAATGCAGGTTCAAATTGTATGATATAGAACTTGATACTCTGCTATCACATCATATCTACTTACCTTCATCTTACTTCTTCTAAATGCATTATTTGACATTATGACCTCCAATGATTCTACCCCTCTTTGATTTCTCAATCAACTTATCCTATCTTTGTCTCATTTCTCTCCCCTTGAAATCTTTATCTTATAGTTAACTAGTTCAAATGACACTATCCTCTACACTTAAATCCCTTACTTCCTTGTCCTATCTTTACTTATCTTTTTCTTTCCAAATCCCAAACCTGCCTTATCCAAATCTTATATGTTCCTGCTCCCATGATGCTAAGCAATGGTAGCAGACATCCTACAAACCATACTGATCAGGTTACCTAAAAAAGTGTTATCTAAATCCAACTGAGCCTTTATTACTACATAGCATCCTTTTTCCTAATTAATCTTCCAGTTAACTTATCACAGTGATTTTTTCTCAAGGCTTCGCTTCCCTTCCCTTCCCTTCCCCTCCTTGCCCTTCTCTTCCCTTCCCTTTCCTTCCCTTCCCTTCAATTATAGTGATCTTCATCTTCTTCCCAATTTTTTTCACATTTTCTGATTATTTCCAGTCCTATACTCCTTTACTCTAGTCTCTAGACCTTGATAGAATGAATCTATGTACACAGTCAGAGCAAGATGAATTCTACAGCAGAAAATCCCTAATGTTTTCTTGAAAAGGATATGTTTTCAGTTTCTCTGGTCTCATGATAGCTGGCAGCCATGAGGAAGGATGGCAGAATATGAGAGTGTCATGTGACTACTGATGTTTTTAGTCAATACTTGGCAAAAGAAAGGGCTCATCCTCAATCCATATTGTCCACAAAAACAGAGCTTTAGCTCCATTTTGCTTCTATGATTCCTCTTAGGAATCTGAGGCACAAGCAAACAATGTGTTGAAGGAAATTGGTCCATGTAAAACTACTGACTTATTGTCTTGAAGGTCAAGAAGTACTTTTTGATTGATCAGTTGTAGACATCAATCTAGAAGAAGAGAGCAGAATTGGAATAAGGAAGATTAAGTCAGCTAAGTAATACAGTGTATAGAGTACTCAACTTGGTGTTAGGGAGACTTGAATTTGAATCCCACCTCAGACACTATGTGACCCTGAAAAAAGTCACTTGACTTTTCTGTTCCTTAGTTTCCTCATTTTAAAATAAGGCACTTAGACCCAGAGATATCCAAGGTCCCTTCTAGATATAAATCAATGGTTCTATTGTTCTGTGATAAGACATCAGGGGTTACTAGTTCGGGGAATAGGGTCAAAATCTGATGAGTACATATGGACTTAATTCTGTCAAACTTCAGGTAGCATTCAAATAAATGGAGGACCATTTGCGATCCAAACTTGACAATTGGAATTGCCAAGTAATTACACATAGCTAAATATTATGGTCTACTAGAATAAAGAGCTGATGGGGACAAAAGCACTGGAGGAACAGAGCCAAGACAGTGGCATAGGAGCAGCAAGATTCCACAGCTCCAACATAACCACCTTAAAGACCCATAAAATATGACTCTAAACAAATTTTAGGGCTCCAAAACTCACAAAAACACACCTCCCATGGAAGGCAGGGATCATCGCAGCGCTGGGAGTTGAAACCAGCCTAGCCTGATATCATATCTTGGCCCTGGAAAAGACGGAGCTGGAGCCTTCGGGAGAGTAGATCAGCAGCAGCTGTGTCAGTTTCCAGAATTATCAAGCCATAAGAAACAAGAACTAAGTGAAAGGTCAGTGGAACTCAGCTAAATTTGGGGGAGAAAAGCAGTCTGGCTGAATTTCCTCCAGGGCAAGGAAGCGACAGAAGCAGTTGCCCTGGATCCACCTCCACATGGCTGCTTCAGAGCTCCTGGCCTGCAGACAGCAGGGAGGCCAAGCAATAGTTCACAGTCTAAGTGCTCTTGCATTAAGCAGCCTGGATCCAGATCGTGGTCTTGGGTGGTGGTACTGCAGTGTGTTTTCGTTGAGCTAAAGCTGGTGGGGGCTACAAAAAACATCAGCCCCCTAATAGCTGTGGCAGATGTGAAAACTCCAGCAATTTGGGACAGAGTTTTCCCCTCTGGAAGCAGAGTTCCACAGAGCTAAAAAATCAAGTAATTTACTGGCAACATGAGCAGGCAAAGGAAGCAAAGTAAGAACAGCAACAAAACATTAGATCAAACCATGGAACGTAAGGAAGACAACACAGTCAGAATTCCCACACCAAAAGGTTCCAAGAAACATGAAGACTTTCTACAAGCCATAGATCAGCTTAAGAAGGATTTTGAAAACCAAATGAGAGAAGTGGAGGAAAAATTGGAAAGAGAAATGAGAATGATGCAAGAAAATCATGAAAAGAGAGTCACCAACCTGACTGAAGAAAATAACACTTTAAAAAATAGATTAACTTAAATGGCAAAAGAGGCTCAAAAATGCAATGAGGAGAAGAATGCCTTAAAATGTCAAATTTACCAGATGGAAAAGAATCTCAAAAGCTTTCTGAAGAGAATAATTCCTCAGAATTACAGTGGAGCAAATGGAAGCAAATGACTTTAAGGGAAATCAATATACTATTAAACAGATCCAAACAAATGAAAAAATATAAGGCAATATGAAATATCTCCTCGAAAAAACTCTGACCTGTAAAATAGATCAAGGAGAGACAATTTAAAAAATTATTGGACTACCTGAAAGCCATGATCAAAAAAAGAACTTAGAAAGCATCCTTCAAGAAATTCTCAAGGAAAATTGCTCTGATATTTTAGAACCAGAGGGCAAAATAGAACTTGAAAGCATTCATGGATCACCTCTTGAAAAAGATCCCCAAAAGAAAACTCCTAGGAATGTTATAGCCAGGTTCCAGAGTCCCCAGATCAAGGAGAAAATATTACAAGCGGCCAAGAAGAAACAATTTGAATACTGTGGAAACACAATCAGGATAACCCAAGATCTAGCAGCTTCTACATTAAGG
>CM053589.1:53486300-53525648 GCA_028646515.1 Pseudochirops corinnae | reverse complement strand
ATGCTGAAGGTCACAGCATCCAATCCACCTTAAATCCTTCACAGTCTCTGTTCCCAGGAAGTCAAGGCTCAACAAAGCCACAAATAGGTTCACACAAAGTACCAGTATTACCATCATGCTTTGTTAGTCTTTGGCAGCTCCAGCTGGCCCTTGGAAGTCTTTGGCAGCTTCCAATAGAAGCTGGTAGCTCCCCAACAGAAGCTGCAGCTGGTTCCCAGAATCAAAATCACTTCACCCAGGTTCCCAAAATCCCTGGGCCTTTCCACTTCAGCCTCCAGAGCAGCAGCTGCTTCTGCCTCCATGCAGCTTGTCCCAAGAAGTTCTGACTCTCTCAGCTAGGGCTTTTCCTTGTATACAGTATTACTCCTCCCTATTCAGCCCCTTCCTGTTATGTCAGCAACAGGGGTTCATATCTTCTGTTTCTTTAATGGAGGCTTAATTTGAAACTAGGTGCTAATTACCTCTCAGCTTAGCAAGATGAAAGGATCTTCAAATTTCATTACTATTACAACCTTATATGGTATTAATGAAGCAGAGGAACCATCTCCCTCAGGCATCTATAGAAAAAGAGAAAGTGGATTGAAAGATTTTCTCAAAGCACATGATTAACAGGTCAAAACCTATAAAAATACTTCTGTAATATGTAGAAACCACTTTACTGGGTAATAGTAAAGGTTGAAAACAGGTGCATACTATTGGGTTTTTCAAATGTAACCAAAAATAACCTTCCTTTTATATAGCTAAAATCCAAGAGTGGAATCCAAAGGTCCTCCATGAATAACATTGATGGGAACTCAACCAACAATATATAGGTGGAGAAATGTTAAACACATGATTAAGTCATTTGTGGAAAGACAATAGAAATTACAGAACAATTATCCTTAAAAAGCCCCAAATTAGGCAGCAATGAAGATTACATAAGGAAATGTAGGAACTGTGAAATGCACAATTGCAGGATTCAAAAATATAGTAAGACATGGCCAGATGTCTAGAATTACATACTGAAAGTTCCCAATAATTCATGAACTTACAGAAGAGAAATCTCTCCTTAGTAATATAGATGTGAAAATCTGAAAATTCAGACTAATAAAATATATCATAATTGAAATATTTCCATGGAACAAAAGAGTCAAAAAATTTTGCAGTCAGAAATTATCTTAATTATGTTGCAAATGGAGTGATATGTTTACCAATAGCAACATTGGGTTAGAATATAAACATTTGTAAAAGTCTACAAAGAAAGACAATTCATGAGTATAAGCTATCCAATATTACAAAGCAGAGACAAGAAGTATAAAGTTAAAAAAGGAAAGAAAGAATGGCAAGACATCTCAATGGAATTTAATAACACAGATGGAAGGCAAACAATGGGAAAAAATCTCTAAAAATATATTATTTACAAACTGTTCTATTCATCAAGGAAAATGAAATGACCACACATACCTATGTGTGCCTATAGGGGAGCTAGAAATTTCACCAGAGGGGGGAAATACACTAGAAAAGTAGTAAATTTGAGCAAAATGTATAGCAAGGAAATCTATGTTTAATGTGACAGAGTTATGAATGCACTGAAGGGTCAGTATAAAAAATATCTGAAGAAGGAGAGGATACAAAGGTGTGGAAAAATTCTCACACATTATTAATATCAACAAATGATGACTGAGAGAATGTAAATAATTATGGATCTTCTCTCATTTATATGAAATCTTTATGAGTCATCTATACATAAACCAAGAATATCCCTCATCAGGATAATAGTAGGGAACCCGCCATCTTTTACAAGTAAAAATCAACAATGCACCACATCCTTACCAATTCAGAGTTGATTGAAAGATGTAAAATAAGAGTTCTTAACCTTTTCTTTTTATATTACGGACTCCTTTGACCATCTGCTGAAATTCATGATCCTCTTCTCACAATAACGTTTAAATACATAAGATGCACACATAAAATATTATTACACTAAATGCATAAAAACATATTACAAAGAAACCATTATATTGAAATATAATTATCAAATTATAAACAAAATAAGTTCACAGACCTCAGGGGAAGAATCTGAATTGCAAAGAATATACAATCCTCTTATGTTTATTGTATGTTGATTATGAAAAGCATTTCATTCAGTAAAATAAAACATTGACTTACAAACTCTTTTTTTTTCAATGAAGGGAACCTCATCTATACATCAAAATCATTCAGACTGAGATATATAAAAACTGAAATAACCCTAACATTCTTGTCATCAAAAACACCAGATAAGTCATAAAAGAGGGGGATATGTGCTCATTTAAGTGTTCACTACTGTGATAGATAATATCCAAAACAGAATTCCAGTTGAAGAAGCATTGTTTATGCATCTGCAAGGTCCTCTGGATGTTCCTGTTTGCAGATGATTCTCTGCTGCTTAACTTAATCTTTAAAACACTAGAGAGCCTCTGGGAGAAGGTTTTGTAGTAACACAGAGTATGATTTGGTCATTAACACCAAATGAAGGACCAAATGAACGGAGAAAAATCTATTGCCCAAATTATAATATGCATTTGGCTGGATAACTTAAAGAATATTTCCATAAAGCTGAGATGGTCAATATAGATAAACAACGATTTGCTATCAGTTAAATACAAGAAAAGAAGCAGACATCTTTATGAAAAGAAGGAAATCCTTCAACGTGCTTAATGTTTCCATAAACACAAAAGCTGATTTTTAAAATGCCAACATTTTACCAACATTACTGCATATGTATCACATACGACAGTTTCCAAAGAGTCAAAAAAAAAAAAGTGATTATCATACAGAGAGCAATAGAAAAAATATTAGCACAGAGGATCCTGCAACTTATAAATAAAAAAAAAGAATTAAAAAAAATAGAAGTAAAATGTCATCAAGGAAATTCTATATTTGGAAAAAAAGATAGGGTGAGGGACAACAGATGCTTAGTCAGATTGTTCCACTGATATCCTGGTATTGTCAAGAAAAGGTAAAGGAGGATTTAAAACTTAGGGTGGGTCCCATGTAGGAAACTTATGGAAGGACATGAATTAATTACAATCTGCATGGCAGGAATAAACTTCTAAATCTATAATATATTAAAAAAAAACATTTTGAGAACCTTTAAAAGACAGATATTTCTAAGAAAAGTATAGAAACATGCCAGACTGTAAATCAAAGTACTTTACATTAAAGCCAGATAACAACTTGAAAGGATACTGAAAGGTTTTTTTTAATATATTTTTAAATTTAGTATTTTATTTCTCCCCAGTTACATGTAAAAATAATTTTTAGTATTAGTTTGCATGTTTTTTTTTTATTTTGGGTTCCAAATTCTCTCCTTTTCTCCCTCCCAACCTCCACACTCCACTGAAAATTCGAACAATTTAATATAGGTTATACCTGTGTAGTCATGAAAAAAGTAGCCATAATAGTCATGTTGTGAAAGAAAACATAGACAAAAACAAAACAAAACAAAACAAATTTCAAGAAAAATAAAGTTAAAAAATAGTATGTTTCAAGCTGTTTTCAAACACCACCTCATTAGTTCTTTCTCTGGGCATGAGTAGCATTTTTCTTCATAATTCCTTCAGAGCTATCTTGGATCATTTTATTGCTGAGAAGAGCTAAGTCATTCACAATGACAATCTTACAATATTGCTGTTATTTTGTACACAGTACATTTTACTTTGCATGAGCCCATGCAAATCTATTGAGGTTTTCCTGAGAGCATCCTGGCCATCATTTCTTATGGTACCATATGATTCCATCATAATCACATACTCCAACTTGTTCAGCCATTCATAGGAATCCCTTCAGTTTCTAATTATTTACCCCCAGAAAAGGGTACTTATAAATATTTTTGTACATATAGATCCTTTTCCTTTTTGTTTTTATTTCTTTTGGGATACAGACATAGTAGTAGTACTGCTAGGTCAAAGGGAATGCATGAGTTTTATAGCCCCTTGGGCATAAATCCAAATTGCTCTACAGAATGGTCAAATCAGTTCACAACTCCACTAACAATGCATTGATGTCTCATTTTTTCCCACATCTCCTCCAACATTTGTAATTTACTTTTCTGTCCTATTAGTCAATCTAATAGCTATGGAGTAGTACCTCAGAATTGTTTTGATTTGCATTTCTTCAATCAATAGTGAGTTAGAATATTTTTTTCATAAGGTTACAGATAGCTTTGATTATTTCATCTGAAAACTAAACATATCTTTTGATCAATTATCAGTTAAGGAATGGCTCTTATTTTTCATAAATTTGACTCAGTTCTCTATATATTTGAGAAATGAGGCTTTTAATAGAGAAACTTTCTTTTTTCCACAGTTACTATTGCTAATTTTATTTCCCCCCATTCTATCTCTCCCATTTATTCTATTCTCTCTCCTATCACACTGTCCCTTCTCAAGTGTCTTCCTTCTGACTACATCTTCCCTCAGTCTTCCCTCCTTTCTATAATCCCTCTTTCTCTTATCACCTTCTCCTCCTACTTTCCTGTAGGATATGAGAGATTTCTAAATACAATTATGTGTGTATGTTATTCTCTCTTTGAGCCAATTCTGTTGAGAATAAGGTTCATACACTCTTTCTCACTTCCCTGCCTTCCCATCCACTGCAAAAGATTTTTCTTACCTCTTTTAGGTGAGATGATTTACCCCATTCTACTGTTCTCCCAGTACATTCCTCCCTCATCCTTTAATGTTATTTTTTATATATTATACCTTCATATTCAACTCATACCTGTGCCCTCTGTCTATAAATTTTCCTAACCATCCTAATAATGAGGACTTATGGGTTACAAATATCATTGTCCCATGAATGAATACAAATAGTTTAAACTTATTAATTCCTTTTTTATTTCCTTTTCCTGTTTACATTTTTATACACTTTTTGAATTTTGTATTTTAAAGTAAAATTTTCTATTTGGCTCTAGTCTTTCCATCAAGAATTCTTGAAAGTGTTCTATCTCATTGAATATATATTTTTTCCACGGAAAGATTATACTCAATTTTTCTGAGTAGGTGAGTCTTGGTTGTAATTCTAGCTCTTTTGCCCTCCAGAATATCATATTCCAAGTCTTATGATCCTTTCATGTAGAAGCTGCTAAATCTTGCATTATTCTGATTGTGGCTCCAAAATACTTGAATTATTTCTTTCTGGCTGCTTTCAATATTTTCTCCTTGACCTGGGAATTGTGGAATTTGGCTATAATATTTTTGAGTATTTTTTTTTCTCTTTTAGGAGGTAATTGTTGGATTCTTTTAAATTCTATTTTACCCTCTGGTTCTAGAATGTCAGGTTAGTTTTCCTTGATAATTTCTTGAAAGATAATGTTTAGGCTCTTTCTTTGATTATGGTTTTCAGGAAGTTCCATACTTTTAAAAAAATCTCTCCTGGATCCTTTTTCTCAGTTAGTTGTTTTTCCAATGAGATATTTCACATTGTCTTTTTTTTTTCATTCTTTTGATTTTGTTTTGTTTCTTGATTTATTATACTAATTAGCTTCCATTTGCTTCATACATTTTTAAAGAATTATTTTCTTCAGTGAACTTTTTTGTGTCTCCTTTACAAAGTTGTTGACTAGTTTTTCATAATTTTCTTGCATCTCTCTCATTTATCTTTCCAATTTTTTCTCTACCTCTCTTAGTTTATTTTCAAAATCCTTTTTGAGCTCCTCCATGGCCTGAGGTCAATTTATATTTTTCTTAGAAGCTTTGGATATAGGATCTTTGACTTTTCTGACTTCTTCTGAGTACATGTTTTTATCTTCCCTGTCACCATCATAACTTTCTATAGTCAAAGATTTTTATTTTTTTTCCCCACCATTTGCTCCTTGTCCCAATCTATTACTTGAATTTTTAACTTTTTGTTAGAGTTGGGCTTCGCTTCCAGGGTGGAAGGTGCACTATCCTAAGCTTCAGGGGTTTCATGCAGCTGTTTGCAGAGATACATCTAGGGACCTGTAAGTTTTCAATTCTTCCAATATGGTATGATCTAAGGAAAAGCCTTTACTACTCTCCTGGCCTGTGCTCTGGTCTGTGAGGGACCATAAGCACTCTTTTCTGCCCTGGAACTGTGAGGAGGGTCCCCCCATCCCTGTGGTTACAAGCTCTGCTGTGCTAGTGCTCCTTCTTGCCCTTGAACTGCCACTCAAGACTGCAACTTGGATCTGAGTATGGACAAAGCAACAGAGTCCTGTCTCAATGTTAGCAAAAAGGCCCCAGTAATGTCCTTCTCACCAGTTATTTGATCCCATTATTATCTTTGCATAGAAAGCTCCAGAAGAACCTGCTGTCATTGCTGATTCAGTCACTCCCAAGTCCTACTTCTAGTTTGCTGGGGTTAGGGCTGTCCTGGCATGGCCTGTGCTGGATTATACTCCTCTATCATCCTGGTGCAATAGACCATTCCAATGACCTCCCAAGTTGTCTTGGGCTGGAAATTTATTTCATTCCATCCTTTTGTGGGTTTTACTGCTCTAAATTTGTTTAGTTATTATTTAGAAGATATTTGGAGGGGTTTGGAGGAAAGCTCAGGTGAGTCCCTGCCTTTACTCAAAAAGAATGAGGACTGAAAAAATTCAATTAAGAGATCATTGGCAGCTTTGAAGACTTTGTCTGCTTTCTAGATAGGCGAATACATAATTACATCACAAATTATGGCCTTGTCTTTGGATTACATCAATGTGCAAAACTAGTGGCATAGAAACTCTCCTTTAATGTAAAAATGATTTATAATGTCATTTTAGGGTCACTAAGGATCACATGTCTTGCTATCACACAGACAATAGGTGCCAGAAGATAGATTTAAACTTGGATTTTTCTAATTCCAAGGCCAGCTTTCCATCTAGTACATCATGTCCCTGGTCCCCGTGTTGCCCGTTTAGTTTCATCTTTCCTTACTGGAAAAAAAGAAACAACACATTGGCCTCTATTTTTAATTTGACAGTGCTGCTGGCATCCACTAACACATTTTATAGTGTACTCTTGACTGATCTTTTATCACCATATGGCCCAGTCACCCATTAGGTGTCTGAATTGCAAGGTATTCAGTAAGCCCTAAGTATAACTTTGAGACCATGGGAGATGGTATGTTCTGTAATTATGCATGCTCCTGGGCTGTGGAATCTGTTCCCCATTGAGATGAAGAAAGTAGCATCTGTTGCAGAAATTGGGTTAAAGTGAAGGTACTGTGTCAACATTTTTTAACTTTTCTCTATTATGTTCATTTCATTTTCTGATTACTTTTTCACCTAAAATTTTTAAGCAGAGAGGAGTTTTGAGGCAAAACAAGCAAGTAAATAACAGCAAAAAGTACCAAGCCTTGGGCAACTATGTATTTGTGTATTTGAATGCAATGGATTGAGAAGATTCTGTCCTCAATGTTTACAATTTTGTATCATATATTAATGTTTGTTTTTACGAACTTGATCCAAATCATTCATTAGAACATATCAGTGAAGATTGTCCTCATTGTAAGAGATCAATGTGCATGTAGTAGGGGAAACAGGTGGAATGTTATATACGTTGTGAAATGCAATCACTGTGTCTGTTTCCATTGGTTTTACTGAAAAACCTTATGTTATTGTTATAAAGAGAATACTCTTTTTTTTTGGTGGGGGAGACAGTGAGTGTGAGATAAAGAAATGACTCATATAAGAAAAATGTTTCAATAAAATTATTATGAAAAATGTGAATAAATATAGAATAAATATTGATATAAAATAGTGATTGACAACTTTTTAAATAAAACTAGTTCTTTCAGAACATGAGCTCTATATTGTTGCATATGTCATTGGAATAGCTGAATAAGTGATTGTATAGGAAAGGAAAGGGATGTTATTGTGTCATAAAAACTACAAATGTGGAGAGATATGGATAGACATATAAAGTGATAAAAAGCAAGGCCAGCATAATAAGAACAACTTACAAATTAATTCCAACTCTATGAAAATTAAAGCAACAAAGCTTCACTAAAATCCAGACAGATATAGAAGGGGCATAAAAAATATATTTGGAGTTATCATTACTTAAAATTAATATTTATTATTTTCCTAACCAAAACTTTAAAAGTTTAAACTTTAGGATTTTTTATTGAAAATGGAATCATTATATTTGTTGAAAATGTGCCTACAGTTGTAACAATAAAATAAAAGCTCAAGATTAAATTGTAAAACTACAAGTTGAATGTCTGTGTGGTATACTGGCAAAGCCATTAAACTAGGATTTAGGAAGGATTTAATTCCCTGCTTTGCCTCTCACTTGTTGTGTGAGTTTAGGTAAACCAAGCAATCTTTCAGAACTTGTTTCTTAATCCATAAAGTAAATGGATTTCCAGAATCCAATTAGGCTCTTGGATTTCTAAATTCTTACAACACTGATTTTTTTATGTGTTAATACTTTTTGTTTTATACTCCAGTCACTTTATATTGTATACTCCTCCCTATTTATATAACCCTTCCTCAAAACCAAGAAAAACATTTAAACAAAAATGACCCGCAAAGTGACATAATCCATTAGTGTATGCAACATTCTGCTCCTCCACATTTCTACTGAAAGAAAGGAATTATTTCACTGTTACTTCAACAGGATAAAAAATTTTATTACAGACATTTTTTGGATGTTTCCTAAAATCAGAGAGACAATAGAGAATTTATAAAGCTCCAGAAGATTTGGAATGAATGTCTTAAGTCAAGAACATGGCCTCTTCTCATTGAGAACAATAAACATTTAACAAATGTTTGTTTAATTAAATTGTTTATCCCTATAGCTCTCATGTATGGGGAAGACGTTTTTTAAAAATTCTTTCCCTCATTTTTTTTTTCCTTTAACATTTTTTTTTTCAAATTTCAAGTTCCAAATTATCTCTCTCCCTCCAGCCCTTCCATGATCCATCGAGAAGGCAAAAAATAGTATATCCATTATTTATGTGAATTTATACAAAATACATTTCCATATTATCCATGTTATAAAAAATCAAGAAAGTGAGTTACTTTGATACTTACTCAGAGTTTATCGGTTCTCTCTGGACGGATTTCATTATGAGTCCTTTGGAATTGTGAAGAATCATTGTATTGATCAGAATAGCCAAGTCTTTGACAGCTGATCATCATTACAATATTGCTGTTGCTGTGTACTGTGTTTCTCTTGGTTCTGCTCATTTCACTTTGCATCAGTTCATATAAATCTTAGGAAGACAAGTATTAAAAAACAAATAAATATATAAAGTGTCTCTTATGTGACTTTATGTCAGGTGCATGGATGAATTCTGTCCTTCTCTGGGTCCTACTCCAACTTCTTTAATTAAATGTTGCCATCATACACAATCTAGTGGCCATAGTACTGTCATTTAATACCACTGATTCCCAAGCACTGTCAGATTCCATAGTGCTAACATATCAAGGAGAAAGGGCATGGGAATGGGGGGTGGAGAATGATTAGGCCATTTCAGTAGAACTTTAATAGTGCCTACCATAAAATAATTGTGTCATTTTTTTAAGTGCTTAAGTGACCAGAACACCAATAGTAGAAGGAAAAGAAAGGATGATAGGATTCTTCATCTTCTTTCTGTCTTCCTAGAAGCAAGAAGAATGGATGTGAAAATATCACACCTACTGAATATGTTGATTATGAATGCTTATAGGCACCATGTGGTGTCCCTTAAGAGATTTTTTTATTCCATCTTCTGGCTTGAAGGGTCCTCCACAGGGAGCATGGTACAGTCAATAAGAAAGCTAGGCTTGGAGTTAAGAAGACCTAGGCAAATCATTTGACTGACACCTAGTAACTCTGTGAACCTAAACAAGTTATTTTATTTCTTTGTTCCTCCATTTCTACATCTGTCAAATAAAGGGGATGAATTCAATCACATCTTGGGTCCCTTACAGCTCTAAATCTGTGAAGTACTTTGGCCTCCTGATCTCTGGCAGATGATAGTTAAGTTATCCAGATGCTTTACTTTCCCTTGTCTTTGGGAAACCAAAGTTTTTAGAAGTTCTTTGGCTCAATTTCTCCTTTTGGAAATACAATCACTTAGTAATGATTACATGTATTCTGAGCAAGCAATTCCCTTGTACAGTCAACCCTTGATTATCTGTGCTAATGGAGAGGAGCTGTGACTTAGACAATACCACAAAAGCCAAACATTTTAATTTGGCTTTGAGTTCCATTTTTAGTACTTAAATTTGAATATCGCTACTCCTGGCAGGCTGGGAATTCATAACATTTCATATAGAAATAATGAGGCACTCAGGACTCAATATACTGCCTGAGTTTCTCATTTTATTCTTTTGCTCTAGTTTTCCAGGCTAATACACCTAAGTAGAATTATTTGGTCTTTTCTTTCCCTAAGGTCATTATTTGATTCTTATCCCTCTTTGGTAATGAAGTTTGTATGATCGTTAGTAGGAAAGAGAGATGGAGAGGCAGAGAGGGAAAGGACAGAGAGAGAGAACCTCAGGATTAAGTTTCCGTAATTTGAACTCTGTCCCCCTCCCCCAAGAACATATTGGTTGGCATTTCTCTGATGTAATGTATTATAAATGAGTTCTAGGTAGGTAGTTACAGGTCTTAAATTGAAGAGTTGATTGATTAATATTGCCATGTAACTTTTCTCTCATATAATTTCAGCAATGTGGCACTTTGGTCCTTTTTTCTCCCTTGAACCATTATGCACTGACCTTTCCATGGTTAATACTTTTCCCCCTGCCTGACTAGAGACTTTTTCTCCACCTTTTTTAGAGATTAACTCTAAAGAAAATTTATGCGGCATTGGAAAGAGTTATTTCTAATCTATTCTTTCAAATTCTTTTTTAGTATTTAATTGATATATTGGGCACTGTATTCATTTGAGGGAAAGCATATATTTGCATAATCAGAAATGATTTCTACTTAATGTATTAAAAAAACTACATGTTACTTATTTAGAACACATGATGCTAAGAATTCTGAGTTCAGTTTGTCTGAGTACCATTCTATATTTCCCCTTGCATTGTTCTACTATTTGACTCCTTAATTACAATCATGTTTTATTTCCTCTGTCTACAATATAAATCTTCCAAGAAGAATAATTTCATGTTATGTAGAGATAACATCTAGCAAAACTTTGTGTGCAGAAGAGATCGTCATGGAGTCTTAGGGGACTAAGAGATATCCCACGGACCTTACCATTTCTTCTACTTCACAAGTCAAAATCTTCTCTTGACTGTGAATATATCTCACTAAGAGTAAGAACACACTGAGAGATAGAGGGCTGAGGTTTAGATGCTTACCACAAACAAAAAATATGGCACTAATGGAGAAATAAGAGCGAGCATCAGCTTTCCATCTCGCCTTGATTCTTTTAAGCAGACCACTTGCTTTTCAACTGGGAAAAATGCACCATTGATGCTAACATATTAAAACAAAGACATAAGTAACAAACTGCATTACAAACCTCATATAAATCTAATGCTCTCCAATAAATGTACTCAATATTTTTTTTTCTTTTTAATGATGAATCCAAGGACCACAACCTATAGAGTTCAGGTCTTGAAGGCAGGAGAACCTGATTTTGACACCTTCTTCAGACACTGATTAGCTTTGTGACCTTGGACAAATCATTTTAAACTTTCTCATGCCTCATTTTCCTCCTCTTTAAAGTGGGGATAACAAAGCACTGTTCTCACAGAATTGCTGTGGGAATCCAATAAGTTAATGTATATATGGTGTTTTGTAAACCTTAATGAAGTAATACATGCACACCCATGTATACACACACATGTGTGTGTATGGGGTTGAGAGTATGTGTGTATGAAAACTATTAGCATTAATTTTTCAGAACTTTAACATTTAATAAGTGCTTTCCTAGCAATTACCCTGTGATGTAAGTTTTATTGCAAGTATAACTATTTTTATTTACAGATAAGGAAACTGAGCTTTACATCAATTAATTAACATAATAAAAGTTAAATGAGTTAAGTAATAGAAGTTGTTTTAATTGAAGACAGAAAGAATCAAGACCTAGAAGAATCAATTGAAGCATTTATGGTTCTAAAAAATTCTATACCTTTTGAGGGAAGAGGAGAAAGGACTCTAAGGTGAACACTAAAGGAATTATTTCAATATTACAAGAGATACATAGTTTTAGCAATCATTACAACAGGTTACTGCCACCCCCTCCATTGCATATCATATGATCTTCATGAGTGTTCCAGTAATATACCTCTTAATCTTGCTCATGGTCCCATCATTTTTCAGTAAAAAGCATTTATTAAGCACCTACTGTGTGCAAAACATTTTGTTATTAGATTTGCTGGAGATATAAACATAAAACAAGGTCCCTGCTCTGAAGAAGGTCAGTCTAGTTCAGCCTAGTGGTGGAAACAATATGAAAACAAATAGGTATAAAAATGATGCATTACATATTATATCATGTAATGCTATGACATATTATGTTATATTACGCTGTGCCATTATACCATATCATATTGCATTGTATAGCATTATATTATATTGTATCATATCATATCATATTATATTACTTTATAGCATATCATATATCATATCATACCATATCATATCCTATATCATAAAAAATGGGAAATAATCAATTGAGGGAAGGCACTAGAATTAAGAGTGATCAGGAAAGACTTTTTGTAAGATATGGAATTTTAGATGGGACTTGAAGGAAGCCAGTAGGGGTAGATGAAAATGCAGAGAATTCCAGGCTTAAAGAACAGCTAATGAAAATGTCTGTAATAGGGAAATGGAGTATCTTCTATATGGAACTGCAAGGAAGTGTCACTATGTTACAGAGTACATGGAGGGAAGCAAGGTATTAAAAAAAACCCTGCAAACAGAGGGAACCAGATCATGAAAGGCTTTGAATGTCAAATGGAGGATTTTATGAGTTATCCTGGAGGTAATAGGGAGACATTAGTGTTTATTTAATGAGATGGGAGTGGGAGGGTGATATGGTCAGATCTTCATTGTAGGAAGTTTAGTTTGACAGCTGAGTGGAGTATGAATTGGAGTAAAAAAGAAATTTGAGGCAAGGAGATTTCACTAGCAGATTTTATTTATAGTTCAGGTATGAAGTGAGGGCCTGAAAGGGTGGGGAATCTGTTTGGATTCAGTCAAAGGGCCACACTTGAGGACCTAAACGGCCACATATGGCCTTGAAGCTGCAGTTTCCCCACCCCTGGGAACCAAGATAGTGGTAGTCAGTATTAGAGGAGAGAAGGGGACATATTCAAGAGATATTACAAAAGTAAAATCCATAAGACTTGATAACAAACTGAATATGGAGAGGTGATGACGAATGATAGTGAAAAGAGGTACATGACACTTAGGATGTGACCTGGATGCCTGGGAGGATGGTGGTGTCCTTAACAGTAATGGGAGAGTTTGGGAGGAGGAAGGGTTTGGCAATGATAATGACATCAGTTTTGGACAGTTTAAGATGTAAAGGAAACATCCAGTTGAGATAGGCAATTAGAGATGCAAGTCTGGAGGTAACAAGAGGTATAGATTATTAGCTCTGGGTCTAGAGATCTGAAGGGCAGCTGGGTAGCTCAGTAGATAGAGTGCCAGATCTGAAGTCAGGAGGACTCACCCTTATGAATTCAAATCTGGTCTCAAATACTAGCTGTGTGACCCTGGACAAGTCACTATAAAGCCAATCACATGCAGCTCTCCTGAGGGCTGCTGCTGTGAATAACTTTAAGGACCTAACTGCATGGTAAGATGAACTCTATTTATTCAGCAATAAGCTAAAGTAAAACATTCAAGCAACTGAATCAGAGCAACATTCACAACAACACAACTTAGTACTAAAGTAGCCACATAGTCTATTCAGTAGGTGTAGCAGCAATGCAGCATTCACAATGCCTATAGTAACTATAAGTATGCTGATATGGTTATTAATCACAAAATGTAACAGGCTCTCTACATAAGAAATATAGCTAGAGCATTTATTTAAATACCAGAAAACTGAGTCCCCAAACCAGAAAGTCAAAGCCAACATAGTGGTTATGAAATTGGTACAATTAGTTAAAGTAGTAAACCCCCACATTCTCGAGCCTTCAAAAAAGGACAGGCTATCTCAGGCAAAGATCCCCCTCTCCTCACTCATGCAACTGCTGAGTGTCCAGGCAGCTTGCTTCCAGCAGCTCCGGCCCCACAGTTCCGTCCCTGACAGTCCTCAGCAGGAGTCCTTAGCAGAGATTCTGGCTGGCTCAAAGAAAAGGAGCTCACACTGCAACCTCAACAGCAACTGCAACCACAGCCACAGCCGCTGCCTCTGCCACTGCTTCCAGTCAGCACCGCAGGGAGACTAGCTTGGTTCTGGTGTTCTCTTGATCCACCCCTTCCTGCCACATCAGCAAGTTCAAGGGGCATGGAAGATCTTCAAATCCCAGTATCATTACAGTAAGTCACAATCTCATCAATCAATATAGAGTGCCCAAGTAAAGTCTTTCACCCTGACAGAAGTTTGGCTTCCAATCTTCCTAAAGTCATTCGTTCTTAAGGTACAATCATCCTTAAGCCAATCTTCCTCAAGGGGTAGCAGAAAGTACAAACACCATCCACCCCTAGGACACAGTAAGTTACAATATCATCAGTCAATACTGAATACCCAAGTAAAGTCTTCTCTCATCTTAACTGGAGGCTGAATTCCAAACTCCACAGCTCCTCTTCCACTGGCTGGCTGCTCCCAGCTCTTGTCTGGATTTACACATAGGCAGATCACTGCTTGAGTTCTGTATTTCAGCTTACTGCTCCACTCCAAGCTCTTTGGAGTTTCTGTTTCTAGGAAGACAAAGCTTAACAGAGCTACAACAATATTTACACACATTGCTGGCACTATCATCTCAATTCACTTTTTATCTGACAAAGTAACACAATGACAAGGCTTCTGTCTGAGAAATCAAGTGCAAAGCAACAGTAAAGTCCCAGGACTTCTGTAACAGCAGTAAAGTCCTCTTTCAGGACTTCTGTTTGAAAACAACAGACAGGATGCTTTTGTCTGACAGACTAACACACAAGAGTACTTGTGATTATCTTTACAGTGACTTGCCTAGGGTCACACAGCTAGTAAGTACCTCAGAACAGATTTGAATTCATCAGGATGAGTCCTCCTGACTTCAGATCTGGCACTCTATCTACTGAAATCATAAGCATTCTCCTTCTCAGTTTTGCTTGGTACCATCTCGTGCTGGAGCTTTCCTCTGCTCTGCTCCTTCTCGTTCTACCATTTGGCAAGCTCTTCCCACCATGGGGTCAATGTGAAGACCTTTGGCCTATTAAGGGCAGGTGAGGTCTCCAACCTCCCTTAGGCCCATTAAGGGCTACACAATGCATACTGTTTCCAACAAAGACTTGATACAATCATAGGCAAGACTCAAAGACACTTCAATGGCTGAAACAAGCAGCAAAGTAACACTTTACTTGACATTACAGTCACTCAACCTTTTGTCTTAGTTTCCTCATCTGTAAAATGATCTGGAGAAGGAAATGATAAACCACTCCAGTATCTTTGCCAAGAAAACCCCAAATGGGGTCACAAGATGTCAGACATGACTGAAAAACCTGAGCAACAACAACATAGAAATCTGAGGATCATTAGCCTATGGATGATAACTGAAATCATGAGAACTGATGATATTGCCACATTTGGTGCAGATGAAGACTAGAGGCTCAGAACAGAGCCCATGGGGATATCTGCTTTAGCTAATAGCAATACCTGGAGTCTCTAGGTCAGATTCATACACTATTCCGTGATTAAACCTAATTACTTTTATTTGACTGTGCGAGCGGGGCTACTTTTGCTTTTCTTTGTATCCCCAGCGTTTGGCACAATGACTATCAAACTATATTCTTGTCACAGGGAGAAGAACAATATATATACCAAATTAAGAAATGTAGGGTCATATTTATTGCCATATCAATGTTCAAGTAAAAATATACTATAGCTAACTTTAAAATTAGTTTATTGAACTTTTTGACAGCAGCCATATAAATTTCATGTTACATTTTTCTAACACTTTGAGCTTTAATCAGTAAACTTTCGAAGTGCAGGGCCCTACTTAAAGCGACAGGAATTATTCATAACAAAAAACAAAGATACTTTTTTGGTTACAATCACTTATGTGTGTATTTTCTCCTCTCTCTACTGGGTACATTGAGCCTAATTTTTTAAAGGTAAACTCATAGAACTATTGGAAATTTGGCAGATTTCCAAGTTACTGGGCACTTACTCACTTAGGTAGGATAATCAATCCAATTCTAACTTTGTTTCTGCTACTTTAAAAATTGCTTTTAAGCCACATAGCCAACTACAATAGATACCTCTTAGGTCCCTAGCTAATGTGGGGCAAAAAAGGATCAGGATTCTGAGCCTGAGTAGCTTTTGCAATGAGACATTTATAACTGGAAATGGATTTGAGGTTACAGTATGTTCTGCTAAAGAGATTTTGGTGTATCCCCAAAACAGTAAAGCTAGAAGTCTAGACTATCTGTACTGTCTCCTCACCCCTTGCCCACTCCTTTAATCTTCATTATTTTCCTTTTCAGAACTGATAATGTCTTCCTGTTACCTTTATTTTCCATAGGTTTGCTGAGAGGTTGAATGATTAGACCTTTGAAATGGTACATATTTGCTTATTGTAGTGTTTTATTTTCTGGTTATTAAAGAATTATACAATCTCTTTGGAATGAATTTTAGACAGCATTTAGTTTTAATTTTAACTCTGTATATGAAGCAAGGATCTTCTCTATAACTACCCCTAGAGTGGATATCCGGCATCCATCAGAATATTTTTTAGGCTTGCTTATTGTACTTTGGACAGATCTAATTAGGATTTGTTCTTCCTTCAAATCAACAAGCTTTTATTAACCATTAGTAATATGTCAGGCACTGTGCCTGGTACAATAGAGATACGAAAATAACTACCCAAAATAAATCATCCCTAACCTTAAATTCCCTCAAGTAGAGGGAAAATAACACAAATTATTTTATAATTGCTTTGTATACGTATGTAGATACATAAACCAATAGGGAACCACCGACGTTTTTTGAGTAGGCCAGTGACATGGTCAGACCTGTACTTGAAGAATATCAGTATATAGTTATGAAGAGAATGGCTTTAAGTGGGAGGACTACGGACAATTAGATCAATTAGGAGTCAATGGAGCCTATGATAGTCTTGGTGAATAGAGAATGACCAGAAGAAAAGAGAGTGATGCATGAATATGGGAGAAATGTATCTAAGACAGTACTTTGAAGTATCTGAAATTTCTCAGATATAAATGTACCCTACATTCATTCAGATAACCTAGTCATACCTTTTGTTTCTATAGGATTTTCTTTTTCCACATCCTCCCATGAAATCCACATGATGATTTAGGTAAAACTCTTCTATCTGCTGCTAAGAGAGAATACTAGATTCAGTTCCCAGAACAGGCCTCCACCACTTTGAGACTCCCTTTTGAAATTTTGGTCAGAGAAATAAAGAGACTTGTTCATCATCCCACAATTAGTAAACATTTAAGATGAGATTGAACCAAAGGTGTCTTGGAGCCTGCTTTCCTACTGTTAATTTTCAAACTGAACATTTACTTCTCAGAAATCAGCAATCACTAAAAATTAGGACTGTATTTATTGTTTGGTAGATTGCTTAGACAAAAGAATATGTTAATAGTGTAGATTAAATTTAAAAGTATATGTGTTCATTTATCCTCCTGTCTACCCCTCCCAGACTAGTTGTTAAATATATACTGATATACTAACATTGTTTGAGCTCAGCAGGACTCTATAAACAAAGCTCAGGGAATGAAATCACCAACAGACCAGACTAGACCGTAAGATGAGGATGACAATGATGATGAAGATGATGATGATGATGGGCATTTGTATTGCAGTTGAAGACTAGAAAAGTGCTTTCTATCTATTATCTCATTTTAGGATCACAATAGCCCTTGGTTATATCCTTATTTTCCTGACTACAAATCCAGCATGTTGTCCACTATTCTACATTGCTTCTCTGAATAAACTACTAAGATAATGTTCATTCTGTACAGTGACAGAATAGCAGATCCAGCAAGGACCTCAGAGACCATCTATATAATGCATAGCTGAGTAAGAATCCTCTCTACAATATCATGAGGACACCTTTTGGGCCTCACCCAGGAATCCATGATAGAGGTGTCTAATTCAATGTGTATGAAGGCTGATAGTTAATTATATCTGCCAGGTAATCATGAAAATTAAAAGGAGGAATTCATTAATAAAATTCAGAGGAGCAGGGGGAAAAGGAGATGCAGGGAAAGGAGCATTATGACAGAATAAAAGTCCTTGCAAGTTTGGGGCTGGGGTTTGGGGAAAGGGTTAGCTGTTAGACATGGTTTCTGAAATTTACAGTTATATCTTTTCCCCGACCTTTCCCCTCCCTACTTCCTAGACATAAATCAATGGTGGTCTGGCTTTCTTCTGGATGGAAAAAAGATGTAGATTCCTCTCCTTTTCGTTTCTGATTTAGCAAGAAAGGTCAATATGAAGTACTTTTAACTTATATTTCTTGGCAGTCTTTAGCACTGTTAAATTCCCTTAGTTCTCCATAATCTCACCAGGTCCATCACTAATTTTATTATACTACTTTCTCCAAAAAGGGATACAATTTTTTTTTTTATTTTGCTATCGTCCATTTTTTTTAAAGTCCAAAAGAGCAGGAATGGATTGTAAATGATCTAGGCTAGAATTCTGCTGAGACTAGAAATACTAAAGTGTGATGATCCTTTTCAGTTACTGCATCCAATTCAGGAAGGGGTCAAGTAGTTCAAATGTGGCTTTTCAAATTAAATCAGGAGGTTTTCCTCATTTCAACCCTTTCTGAGATGTGTCACATTGCAACCATGATGTTCCTGGGTCTATTCTGGAGGTCAGTTCTGCCCTTGCCCTCTGCCTACCCCAGAGTTATTTTTTTGTTTTGCTTTGCTTTCTAGTTGGAGAATCTGACTATATAATAGTTTGGTTGATTTACCTATTCTTTTTTTTTCTTTTCCACTTGAATTCAAGCTCCCTCTTTTTGCTGTGTGTGTGTCTGAGTGCACACATTTCGTAGGGTAAGGTTAATTAGAGCGTTGCCTTTTGAAATCTTCCCCAAAGATTCCTAAATCCTCATTCTATTGTACAATGATGTAATTAACTTCTGTTTCCTCTGACTCACCATCTGGATGGCATACAACTCTTAGGCTCCGGTGTGAGTTTAAACAAGAAAGTGTCCAGGTGTCATCTTTCATGTATTTTTTTCTGTTTCTTTATCTTTTCCTTTTTTTTTTTTTTTTTGGCCATTTGTGTTGTTCTGTGGAAGCTTGGTTGCTTATTTCCTCATTTAAAATTTCTTATTGTCTTCATTACCAACTACTATATTCCTTCTCTTCCCCTCCCGCCTCTTATTCCCCTTATGGAGACTCAATAAAATTAAAAATAACTTTAAAATAAAAAATTAACAATAAAATTAACAAGCATATATTGAACACTTATTATTTCCCAAGCACTTTGACAGGTGTTGTAAATATAAAGATTGCATAAGATATAGGGCCCACTCTCAAGTGATTTAAAATCTAAGATGAAAAAGAAATAATTAAATGACCCAATTGAAGAAATAGTGATGAACAGGAAGCTCTTCCTTCTTAATTATATGCCGAGTCTACTACACAAAATACTTTTTATAGGCAAATTTCTGATCATGTCATTATTCTTCTCAAAAATGTTCAATCATTCACCATTGCTTATCAAATAAATAATAACCAAACTTCCCTAGTATTCCAGTTCTTCCACAATATGCTCCCTTCCAGCCACATCTTCCCCTTCTCTCTTTAATGTATTTTATACTCTAGGGACTGGGCCACTTCCTGTTCTATAAACATGTTTTGAAATTTTCTACTCTTATGTCTTTGCTACCTATAATCTTTCATACCAAAACTTTAAGATCCAACTTAAATGTTACCTCCTCCATAAAGCTTTTGCTGTACTACAAATAGAATCAATCTCTCTTCCTCAGAACTCTCAGTGTATTTTATTTATAACTGTCATGTAGTTTTATGTTATAGTTTGTATTACAAGTATTATATTTTATACTTTCTACTAATCAGAAGATAGCATGGCCTTGTGGATAGAGTATGAGCACTCAGAATCAAAAATTAATAATCATTTATTAAGTATTTGCTAGCTATGTGTTGGAATGCAAATGAAACAATATTAGCTCTCAAGGAGTTTACTTTCTAACAAGGGAAACAGAAAGTACACTTACAAGTCTATACAGAATCAATAGAAAATAAATGCAAGGTAGTTAAATGACATAAAGGTAGGGATACAAGACAATGGTGGTTAGGAGGATAAGGAAAACCTTCATGGAGACATTGGTACTTGACCTCCATCTTGAAGGAAGAGAAGAATTCTAAAGGTGAATATGAGGAAGGAGTGCATTCCAGCATAAGAGTTTAGAGTAGATAAAGTTCTAGAGTTGGAGTCAGGAAGATCTAAGTTCAAATTGTACCTCAAATGCTTACTGGAGATTTGATTCTAAGAACTCTTAATCTTTCTGCGTCTCTATTATTCAAATGAAGAAATTAGACTCAATAGCCTCTAAAGTCCTTTCCAACTTGAAATCTATTAACAAAGACCTTGGGAAAGGGTGTAATATAGAATGAACCTGAAAAGATGGGTTTGGACCAGTTGTCAAGGGCTTTAAAAACTAAACCAAAGAGTTAATATGTTTGAGGCAATGGGCATCTGGTAGAGTTTATTCAGTAGAGGAATGACATGGTCAATTGAGGATTTAACAAAAATTGTTTTGGCAGTCTCATGGATGATAGATTTGAAAGGAGATAGACTTGAGACAAGGAGACCAATTATGAGGCCTTTGATATAGCCTAAGTAAGAGATGATGAGAAAGGTGATCTAAGGTAGTGAATGCTGATGAGTAGAAAGAAAGAACTGAATGTGAGAAATGGTATTTAATTAGAATTGAAAAGATTGTACAATTGACTGTTGAGTGGTGTGAGGAAAAGTGAGAAATTGAGGATAAGATTGAGATTACAAATCTTGAATATTGGGGAAATGATGGTTCCCTTGACAAAAATATGGATCTTTAAAAGAAAGGTATATTTATTATGAAGGTTATATTTTGGAGATTCTGAGTTTAAGATGTCTCAAATATATCCATTCTATATTGTCCAATAAGCAGTTGCCATGTGGAAGTGATAATCGGGGAGAGACTGGGCCTAAATATAAAGATGTATGAGTCATGAAGAGATGACAATCAAACAGATAAAATTCAATCAAGGCTCAAAGTGAGACTGTTGAAACACTGAAGAGAAAAAGGTATAGGGGCAGAGTCTTAGAGAACAACCACAGTTAGGGAGCATGTATGGATTATCGACCAGTAAAGGAAACTGATATATGATCAGACAAATTGAAGGAGAAGCAGGAAAAAATCGTATCGCAAAAACACCAAGAAGAGAGAATATCTAGGAGGAGAGGGTGGTGAATAGTGTTAAATTCAGCAGAGAGGCCCAGAAGTATGGGAACTAAGGAGAGACCATAAATTTGGCAATTAAGAAATTATTGATAACTTTGGAGAGACAATATTCATTTAACTGATGAGGTAAGAAACCAGATTATAAGGGAAACTAGGTTCAAATCCCACCATTTATCCATATAGACTGTGTGACCTTGAACAAGGCACCAGTGGTAACTCTCAGCACCCCCAGGAAATGCTATAAGACTACAAGTTTTCAAACAACTGCTGATTATTAATAGATGGCATTTCTTTATTAAAAGTTGCCTATGTCAGAGAGGATTCTGGGAAGATGGCAGAGTAGGTCCAAAAATTCCAAGTTCTCAAAATTTTCCCCCACAAAAGAGATAAAATATCACCTTTGAATTAACAAAGTACAAGTAAAAGTAAATGAGAATAGGAGCAGACCAGGGGTTTCCCTGGGATAATTTGAGAAGATCAGAAGAAAAATTACAGAAAGAGTTTTGGTCCCTCTGAAGAGTAACACCTCCAGGTTGGGTCCACTTTAACAAATGGCAAGTCCTGGGGTTAGCTGGTTTGAGAGAATGCCTCAGCCTCAGCCACAAGAAATTTCCCCCCCAGGATAGTGAGAGGAGTTGAGCATCTGAATCCAGGAAGATCAAGGAAACCTCTGCTAATAAGGAATGTCAGACCCAGCTGTGCTGCAGAGAGCACTGGGGGGTGATAAGGAACCAGCATATACCCAGTGAGTACAGAAGCAGTGCGGCAGAAAGCCCCTGGCTGTGGCACTTACAGGAGGCTGGAGGTTTGGCTTTGGTTCCAGGCTAGAGGGGAGAACTGAAGATCTGGAGCAAGAGGAACCATTTCCCATACCCCAGGGCTAGAGGTGATTACAAAAATTAAGATATTACCACAAAAGTAAATGCACAGGCAAAGGGAAGAATCCAACCATAGGAAATTAGAATGGGAATAGAAAAGACCAGGGTTCATCTTCAGAGGAGGATATTGAAAGTATAGAAACCCCTAAAAAGTAACATAAAATGATCACTTCCCCAAAATAATTCATAGAAAATCATTAAAAAGACTTTAAAAATCAAATAATAGAGATAGAGGAAAAACAAACAAACAAAAAGAATAATCCAAGAAAGACAAGGAAATTATGAAAGGAAAGTCAACCAATTAGAAAAGGCTATCCAGAATCTTAAGGAAGAAAATGACATCTTGAAAATTAGAATTGAGCAAAGTGAAGTCAGAGAAATTATAAGAAATCAATAAATAATTAAACAAAATGTGAATAATGAAAAAAGTAGAAGAGAAAGTGAAACATAAGAAAAACAATAGATTTGGAGAATCAATCAAGAAGAGAAAACATAAAAGTAATTGGACTAACTGAAAAACGAATCTTGATACAATGTAATCAAAAAAAGCATCTTGATACAACAATACAAGGAATAGTTAAGGAAAACTGTCCTGCAGCACTAGAACAAGGTGGAAAATAGAAATAGAAAAAATTCATCAATCACCCCTTAAAAGAGATCCTATGAGGAAAACTCATAGGAATATCTTAGTCAAATTCTAAAACCCTCAACTGAAGGATAAAATATTAAAATCAACAAGAATAAAATAATTTAAATATGATAATATCACTATTAGAATCACACAAGACCTAGCAGCAGAGATGCTACAGAGCCACAGGTCTTGGAACACTATATACCAAAGAGCAAAAGAAGTGGAGCTCTGACCAAAAATATTATACCCAGTTAAGCATAATCCCGAATTTTTAAAAAAACAGATATTTTATCAACCATCAGACTTTCAAGACTTTGCTAAAACAAGCAAACAAATCTTAACTTGATAGAAAATTTGACATACAAGAGTTAAGAGAAATATAAGGTAATTACAAAAAACTGATTATGAGAGATTCAATCAGAACAGACCATTTACTTTTTATATGTGTAAAATATACATCTAAGATTCTTATTAATAATTGGATAGCTCTTAAGAAAGACTTGGGTAAACCTGAGTATGGTACAAATTTAAAAAGTAAAACCATTTGAGAATAGCTTAAAATATTCATTTTATATAGGAAGAGGAAGAATCAATATAGAGGAATTAGATGAGGGCGGAGGGCTAGTAGTTCTGGTCATCTATTTTCATCAGGAATAGGTTTAAGAGGTAACAATACACATATATTTAGAAGAATTATAAAAGTGTTTTAAATTCATAGAAAATAAAATGGTAAGGGATAGGGAGGGGGAAAAGGACAAGGGAGGCATCTTTAGAGGGGAAGATGAGGGAATAGGTAAAAGAGGGGTATAGATTTATAGATAGGGTGTTTAGATTTATTGGAATGGGAGGATAGGAGAGGTATCCTTGGAGGGAGGTAGGCAAGTAATAGGAGGGTAATGTAGTGTGTAGAAGTAAAGTAGAGGAGGCAGGAGGGGTAGGAAATGAGACATATGCACAAACATAAAAACAAAGATCAGGAGTAGAATTTGTTTGGGAAAACGTATGTTTAGATATGTATGTATATATATATGCATATGTGTATGTATATATCTATAGCTATAGAGAAACATATCCAAACTTAATTGTAGCCTTTTGGGGAGGTGGGGGTGGGGAAGAACAAAGTAAAAAGTGTACAGCAGAGAACAAAAGAAAACTTACAAGTAAGGAAAAAAAAAACTAAAACGAACAGTTCTCAACACCACATCTATTATTTCTTATACGGGCTTTTTTGAAATGAAAATTTATTGTTGCTTGTTTTGAATCCTCTCTTTTGTTCTGCTATGCACATGTTTTTTTTTTTTCTTTCTAACTTTGTATTTAAGTTTCAGTATTTAAGCTTTTAATATGTTTTTGATTCTTTTCTCCATTCTGATTTGTGTTCTGGTGTTAGCCTAAAATAAAATGTACAAAAGAAAGGAAAAAAAAAAGGTGCCTATGCCAATAAAATCATGTTGGGACAAAAACAAAATGAAATTTAAAAAAATTAAATGGCAAAAGTGAGAAAAGAAACTGTATTTTATTCATCTTTATGTTCCCCCAGTACCAAGAAAATGGTTCTTCATGAACTCAGTATTTCAAGGATCTTTGATTATTTACGTGTGTTTATCCCTCCACAGTTGTACATTACACTCCTGTCTCCTGTACCCTTTTATGAGTTCCTATGGTCAAAAGGAGTAATTGCATAATATCTAACCATGTGGTGATGAGCTTCTCTGAACCTAGGTAGGCCTGTCTGAAATAGTCAATATGTAGTTACTCAGCCCATACCCAATACCTTGCTTATTTAGTGCCCTAGTTTATACTCTATGGGTATAGCTTTTGAGAACCCAAGATCACTCCAATGACATGATGACACATTGGAGAAGAAATCTAGTAGTGAACACTCTACATAAGAGTTGCTTAAGAAATGTTTGTTGAATGAAAAGATGCGAGCAAACAGAATTACCCCTCTGTGTATTTATTATGTATCTATATTCTCTTAATCAGATTTAATACACAAGTAACCTGTCTGATGTGCTTCTAAATATCAACAACAACAACAAAAACTCACTTGATCAGTCATGTTTTTTTTCTTTACATTGACCTAACCTGGGACCTGAAATCCTATAATTAAATTCCTTCTTGAACTGCCTTTTGGAAATATGCATTTTTAACTCAGCTAATCATTTATGGTGTAGAAACAAGAGCAATGGATTTAGAACCAGAGGACCTGAGTCCTAAATATGATTTGACTATTTATCCATATTACATTGGAAAGGCTTTTTATTCTCTGATAATCTCTAAGATTTTTTTCCAACTAAAATACTCTACGATCTCTAATTCTATTACCTTGAGAGGTAATAATGCACAACGGAAAGATTTCCTAATTTATAATTAGGAAGACCACATCTTGTATCCTTCTGCTGATAGTAACTGAGGAACCATGGGCAAGAGATTTAATTTCTCTGAAACTCAGCTTCTTCATTTATCAAACATGGATTATAAAGTCTATTGTATTTCAGAAGGCTGTTATGAGAGCAAATTAGATAATGTATATAAAGCACTTTGTCATTATAAAAATGGTATATAAATGTTGGTTATTACTGTAAATATGAGAAATACTATTAACCAACAGTGATATAGCACTGATGTGTCTCTAGTTATCCATCATGGTTCATTGTCATCTACCATATAGTTCACTTGATGGAATGAGTGATAGAGTAAATATTTTAATACTTAGGAGGTGTGATTGTGAATAATTGCTTTGACAAAAAAAGACATAAATGAGTTCTCATTCCACATGTAAGTATAGGACTGGCTAGGTCTAGGATGAAGAGAAAGGACCAAAATTGGATAGTAAGCTATTTTCCTAAATTATATTATTTGTAAAGTGTTTCTGGGATAACTGGACTTTATAAGAGATTCTGGAAAGCCTGAAACCTCCTAGCCAACATTTGTGAAGTAAAGGAAAAAGAAATATATTTATCTAAAATGTGTATCCATTCCAATCCAATGGTATCTCTTGGGAAAATTCCTATCATGGTCAAGTACTTAGCATCATCAAAAACTTAAAGCTAACCTTCCAATAAAGTTGCAAAATGATTTACTTCTTTCCTCAAAGTCAGAGCTGTAACTAGTACAGAGTAAATAGGGTATTGCAATAGGACATGGATGTATAAGGAGACCCATTTCAGCACATACCTCTTCAGATGTATAGGCACAAATGCATTTAGCTGACATTCTCAGTGTCTTGTCATCAAAGTGTCCCTTTCATACTGTCCTCTTCCTTGCATGATCTTCATAATATCAACGGATGAGATTGGACAATAGGTTCCCTCGGGTCAGTATGTCCTTTATGCCACTGCCACACGTACTGTACTTTCCACTGAATTTGCCTCGTTATTTAGACTGGTTATATCTCTGCTTAAAATCTTTCTGCAGAGATCTCATTTCTAACTCAAGTTTTCTGACCCCACATCAGTGTCTGACTTCTTGAAATATAAAGCAAGACCACGAGTTTTCCCCTGTCAACTATAATATGAAGTTATTCAACATAAAAATTAAACAACAACAATTTGTTTAGCATCCTTGGGTAAAACTGACTACTGGAGAATAGCATTGATCTTGTTTCCTTGCACTTAAAAAAATTAACAAAGGGGAAATGATACATTTATAAATTTGCAAGAATATTAAATAAAAGCAGAATAGATAATCATATATACTCACTAAAGAGAGGAGATCAAGGAAGGCTTCCTTGCAGAGGTAGCATTTTTCCATATCACACTTATCATAATAGCAAATATGATAGAAGAGGAAGGTAACAAATAATGGACAAGCTCTGAGGAAAAAAAAGCACACTCAAGCACTTTTGGTGTAGTTGTGAATTGGTCCTGCCATTCTGGAAAGCAATTTGAAACTACACTGAGAATATTACTAAACTATGCAGAATCTTTGACCAAGCCACAACACTAAAAGAACTGTATCTCCAAAAAAAAGCAAAAGGAAAAAGATCTATACGTACAAAAATCTACATGACAACTTTTTTCATAGTAGCCAAAAAGTGGAAATGAAGGAGCTGTCCTCCTACAGGGGTTGGCTAAACAAATGATGAAAGACGAACGTAATAAAATATTATCATACCATAAAAGACGATGAAATGGATAATTTGAGAGGAATTTGAGAAATCCTTCATGAACTGAAGTAAACTGAAGTAAATAATTTATACAGTGATAACACATTATAAAAGAATACAATTTTGAAAGACTTTAGAATTCTGATCAACATAATGATAATCCATGAGTCCAAAAGGATGAAAATGAAACACACTACTTAAGTCCCAAGAGAGAGGTGATAAAAACAATGTAGAAAGAGACATTCATGGCTAGAATGTGACAAATATGGACATTTGTTCTGCTAGACAGTTTTGATGTGTATTGGAGGATTTTTTTTTTAATTTGCTAAATGGAATAGAGGTAAATGGGATGGACAGAATGATTTTTTAAAAAATCTTGGTACTTGAAAAAAACAATTTAAAAGGTGTAGCATTTGAACTAGGCCACAAAGGTCAGTTAGGACTTCATTAAGTGGAGATTTGAGTGGAGAGGGCATTGTAGGCATAGAGTCACAGAATCACAGATTTAGACTTTGGAGGGCATCCTACCTTACTTCCTCATTTTATGGATGTTCAAACTAAGACTCAGAGAGGATAAAGTGACATGCCTAGAATCATAGAACTAGCAAGAGTGAGAGACAGAATTTGAAGTCATGCATTCCCAACAAACCTAGCTCATTATTTGCCATACAATACTATTTCCGTATCATTGCAAAGATGTGAAAATCAATTAGGGTCATATAAAGGATAGTGCAATGTCCATTTTTGCTACAACCTGGCACAATAAAATAGTGTGTGTAAGGGCCAGAAATGTATACAGGAATCACATTACAGAGGGTCTAGAATGTCAGTTATTGTTGTTCTTGTTGTTGATTTGTTTCAGTCATATCTGACTCTTTGTGGCCTCATTTGACGTTTTCTTGGCAGAGTAGTTGGAGTGGTTTCCCATTTCCTTCTCCAGCTCATTTTACAAATGACAAAACTGAGGCAAACAGGGTTGTGACTTGCCTAGTCACAGACCTAGTAAGTGCTTGAAGTCAGACTTGAACTGATGAAGAAGAGGCTTCTTGACTCTAGTCTTGCTATTCTAGCCACTATGCCACCAAAGCTACTACCAGAACTATTCTCATTATAACTATGCTGAGGTTGGTGCTAGAAACCCAGGCAAACAGAGTGTAAGTGACTTCCCAAAGATCACACTGCTAGTTAGACATTGAGGCTAGATTTGAATTCAGGTCTTTCTGACCTCAGACCTTCCTATATCCTCTGGGCAATCTAGCTGCCCTTGGCATGATGAAAGGAATTTGATATATTGAGCTTGGGGAAGAGAATAGTCAGGAAGATCTTTAGCTATCTTCATATATATGAAGAGCTGCCATGTTTGTTAGCATGGACTTAATCTGTATTGCTCTAGAACAGAAGTATCAAACACACAGAGTAGACCAGAAATTAACACTATAAACATTGTATTTTTATTTATTTATTTGGTTAAACAATTTCTGATTCCATTTTAATGTGGTTTGGTCACTTTTTGTCTGCTTGCTGGCCTATGGATAGAGGACAAAACCAGAAGTGATAGCTGGAAGGGACCAGAAGGCAGATTTGGATTCAACATAAATAAACACTTTCCCCACATTTAGAGTTGTACAATACCAGAATGGGTTGCTTTGAAAAGAAGCAATGCTCTCATGATGGATGATGATTTTGCACATACACACACACACACACACACACAGAGACAAATGTTTAAGAACCTTTTCTATAGAGGATATTTATTACTTGCATGGGAAATTAAAGTACACGGACTTTATGATGTCTTCCAATGCTAAGGTTTTATAGTTTATGATTCTTTATTTGGACTGCTTAACTCCAACTCCAAATTAAAGGTCTTAATGGCGAAAACCAAGAAAATATCACCCATACAGTCTTCCTGAAGCTGTTATTAAGGGCAACTTTGGAAGGAGCTTCAGAAGAGGAGACTGTCATCTCAATTTGGACAGAAATGCAAGAAAGAATTCATTATCACTTAAGTACATTATAACAAAGTTACACAACACTTTTCACACAAATATAATCAGATCTAAACAATTGTAAAAATATCGATTGCTCATGAGAAGGCTGAGTTAATATAGTAAAAATGTCAATTCTACCTAAATTAATTTACTTATTTAGTGCCATACTAATCAAACTAACAAAAAATTATTTTGTAGAGATAGAAAAAAAAACCAACAAAATTCACGTGGAAGAACAAAAGGTCAAAAACATGAAGGAAATTAATAAAAAATGCAAAGGAAGGTAGCCAAGCATACCAGATCTAAAACTATATTATGAAGCAGCAATCATCAAAACTATGTGGTACTGCATAAGAAATAGAGTGGTGGATCAGTGGAACAGGCTAGGTACACAAGACACAGTAGTAAATGACTGTAGTAATCTATTGTTTGACAAAGCCAGAGACTCTGGTTTCTGGGGTAGGAACTTACTATTTGACCAAAACTGCTGTGAAAACTGAAAAAATGGTATGGCAGAAACTGGGTGTAGACCAACATATCACAACCCATACCTGCAGCCTCAAGGCCACAATGTGGACATCTAGGTCCTCAGGTGGGGGCTTTGGACTGAGTCCAAATTATACAGAACAAATTATTTTATTAACAGAATTTGTTTGGTAAAGTTTGGATTCATTCAAAGGGTTGCACTTGAGGACCTCTATTCCACATGTGGTCATGAGGATACAGGTTCCCCATCCTTGCCCTATGCCAAGGTAAGATCAACATGAGTTCATAATTTAGATATAAGGGATGATATCATAAACAAATCAGGAGAGCAAGGAATAGTTTAACCTGTGGAGAAGGGAAGCATTTATGACCAAACAAGAGATACAGAACATTATGAAATACAAAATGGGTAATTTTTATGACATGAAATTAAAGTTTTTGCACAAAGTAAAACCAATGCAACTAAGATTAGAAGGAAAACACAAAGCTGGGAAACATTTTTTACTGTCAGTGTTTCTGATGAAGACCTCATTTCTAAAGAGTATAGATAATTGAGTCAAATTTATATGCATACAACTCATTCCCCAATTAATGAATGATCAAAGGATATGAACAGTCAGCTTTTAGATGAAGAAATTAAAGCTATCTATAATTATATGAAAAAAATGCTCTAAATCACTATTGATTAGAGAAATGCAAATTAAAACAACTCTCAGATACTATTTCATACCTATCCAATTTGTTAACATGACAGAAAAGAAAAAAAATGATAAATGTTGGAGATGTCTGAAAATTGTAACACTAATGCATTGCTGGTGGAATTGTGAACTGATTTTACCATTCTCAAGAGTAATTTGAAACTATGCCCAAAGGGCAACCAAACTTTGCCTACCCTTTGATCCAGCAATGCCATTACTTGCTCCGAATCTCAAAGAGATAATAAAAAATGGAAAAGAACCCATGTGTACAAAAATATTTATAGCAACTCTTTTTGTGGTGGCCAAGAGTTGGTAATTGAGGGGATGTGCATCAATTGGAGAATGGCTAAGCAAGGTGTAGTATATCAACGTAATGGAATACCATCATGCTATAAGACATTATGAGCAGGTGAATTTCAGAAAAACCAAGAAAAACTTACATGAACTGATGTTGCACAGTGAAGTGAGCAGAACCAGGAGAACATTGTACACAGCAACATTAACATTGTGTGATGATTAACTATGATAGACTTGGGTCTTCTCTATAATACAATGAACCAAGACAATTCCAAAAGATTTGTGATGGGAAATGCTAACCACATCCAGAGGAATAAAAGTATGGAGTCTGAATGCAGATCAAAGCATATTATTTTCACATATTTACTGGTTTTTCTTCCCATGGCTTTTCCCTTCTGTTCTTATTCTTCTTTCACCGCATGATTAATGTAGAAATATGTTTAACATGATTATACATGTATAACCTATATCAGATTGCTTGCTGTCTTGGGAAGGAAGAATGGAGGGAGAGAGAAAAATTTAGAACTCAAAATTTTACAAAAATGAATGTTTAAAACTGTCCTTATATGTAATTGGAAAAAATACTATTAAGTAAAAAACTACTTCTTACCAAGCATTAATCAGATAAAAGGAATCCAAGTTTATTCACAAAGCTCATTACAAACAACTCCTTTAATACTGTAACAACAGTATTTAACCACAGCTCATAAGTCTTGACACAAATTTTAAATAAAATTCAGGAAATATAGATGACTTAAAATGTAATAAGCAAGACTATCAATGAAAAATAGATTTTGCTATTTTGTTTTGCTGGTTATGGGGAATTATAACCTCATATTCCTTCCAGCTCTAACCTCTTATAATTTTCAAGACCACAAGCAACAACCTTTTGGTGAGAGTGGGGGTGGCAGTAGGACAGAACAGAACACTGAAAGTATTTTAGAATAGAAGACTATTAAATGGATTTAGATTTTTAATAGTTGCTTGGTGTATGAATTGCCCTTTCTCTTTCACCTTTTCCATAAGCAGAAAAGTTACAGACCAGAGGTACAAAGAAAGCAACTTGCAAAAGAGCCAAAAATTGAAGCTGGAGGATTTAGGAGCCAGAGGTAAAGAAAGGGAATAAAGAAAGAGAATAAAAAAGCTTGGGGACTGAAATTCAATTCACTTTTTAATATTAATTTAAATCCAAAGGCATGTGCCTCCTTAACCTTCAAAGTCCTAATATCCAAGAATATCTTAGAAAAATTATAATTTAAGACCTAATGGGATCTCAATTATCACCTAATTTAAATATACATATATATGTATATATACACACATACATACAAAATATATGTACATACACATATATAATATGTATATACACACATGCTCAGTGTCATAGCTCATTAATGATGGTCATGATTAGAACTTGGATCTCTTGAGCCCCCAGTTAAATGGTATTTTCATCAAAACACACTATTTCTCAATGAGTCTATTTCTAATAGTCAAAGGAGCAGAGGGCCTGAGTTAGAACTATATACTAGAGATGAGCATCATGGATTCTATACATAGGTGAGGAGCTGATGTTCAGATTGCTCTAGTTTACACTGGTGAGACCAGATTATCACATGCAATAATGACAGAGTTCAGGAGAAAGTAAAGAAAGAGAGAAAAGATAAGGTTCTTCTCTGCTTGCTTCAGCAAGCCTTGTGGTGGTTTGGGATTTTCCCTTCACGTATGAGATGTAGGCCCATCTCCTATAACTCTGGGTCAGTTAGTAAGAAGTTTATGAGGCATATCCCTGAGGCACCCAGGTGACAAAACTGATAGACTGCAGGAATTGAACTTGGAGAGACTTGAATTCAAATCTAACCTCAGATACTTACTAGCTGTGTGATTCTAGGTAAGCCATTTAAATTCTTTCATCTGTCAAATGGGGTTTATTAATATTATTTATCTCACAGGGTTGTTGTGAAGATTAAGTGAATATAAGTGTTTGTGTGTATGCAACACTTTGCAAATTTTAAATCAATATATAAATACTAGCAGTTAATTATATATTGCTAAAATATATATATACTAAATTTTTATTGTTATACATCTGGCTGTCTTGTGCAATTTGAGTTAAGTCCTCTAGTAGTCAGAAGGCAAGATAATTAGTAAATCTAGAGGGGAATCTAAGTAATTATGACGTGTCAGAGTCCCATATCAACACTTTCACAAATGATGCCAATATCTCATGTCTGGATGAGATTGTCTAGTGGTGGGTATCTTAATGACAGACTATGACAAAGTTTCAGTTGACAGAGATTGCCTAACCCAGGGATTATTTTAGAGTGTCTGTGAATACAGATGGAGAAAAAAAGTATGTCTTCATTTTCACTAACCTTTAAATGAAATTAAATATTTCCTTTAATTATGAGGGCATTCAGCAGACCATTATTTTAAGAATGAATCCCTAGATTACCAAAGGTGTCAATGACACAAAAAGTTAATCATTCTAGAACTAACTCAACAGTAAGTAAACTAAGGCATTTCATTTTTCCAGAAGATTCTGGGGCACATGTGGGTATCATTTCACAATTTTGCACACAATTTTTTTCACATTTCATATCTTTCCTTTTCCTTAAGCTTTTCATAACTACTTTCCCCATTTGTCCAGAAATTTCCCCCCCTTTTCTTTCCCCATGGAACCCATCACATTGTTTAGCCTGACTAGTGGCTAGAAAATCACTGACCCATGCTCTTGTTCATGGAAGTTTCAGACACACCTGCTCTCACTCCTTGAAAAAGGGCTCCCAAACCTAAGCCCCCAGTTTAATGAAGGCTTTGGGCATTCTTGCCTAGAGAAAAGCTGGTCTCCAGGCAACAAGAGAAGAATGTTTTGCCTTCTGAAAAGGGACTAAGTGGGTCCTTGCCCAAAAAACCCTTCAGACAAAAGAAGATTCTAATGTTAGGGGCTGGGGGAAGGGAGTGGGAAAAAGGTTTGAAATAAGCTTCATTAACAAGCCCTGATGATAATTTCCACCAAAACTGCCTAGGCAGAAGTATAACAGCACTCCAGCCATCAGCACCTGGTACTGCCTGGAAACCACACATAGAGAAACGTGGAGAATGTCACAGACAAATAATTGCTCTCAGGGCCATCAGTCACCTGTTGGAAAAGTCTTTTCTTCAGTGCAGAGAGGGGGGCAATAGTCAAGAAAAACAGTCAGTTTAGCCGTAGACCCTCAACAAGGTCTCAGAGCTCAGTTACTGTCTGATTGCTTAAGATGTTAAAATTATTATTGTAATTTTTGGCTTGAATCATATATTGACCAAATATGTGGACCTCAGAGGACATTAGTTCAGCCTCCCCACCCCTCCCCTTTATTTCATTGGTGAAGAAACTGAGGCAAAAGAGATAAGTGACTGCCCCAAGATCCAACAAGTAATAAATATAAGACACAGCTTTGGAGCCTGAGTTTTCTTTCCAGAGTATTATGTTACCATCAATTTTCCTGACTTATTCTAAGTTAATAACTTGAGTCTGTGCACAGGCAGTAGTGTTCACTAGGACTCTTACACAGTCAGTTAGTCAATAAATATGAAGTACCTACTATGCATCAGTTACTGTGTGCTAAGTACTAGGGATACAAAGAAAGGGAAATGTCCCTGCTCTTGAGGATGGAACAATCTACTGGGGGTGACAACATACAAATAACTGTGGACAAACAAGGTATACATGGGACAAATTGGAAATAATCGACAGAATGAAGGCACTAGAGTTAAGAGAGACCTGGCAGTGCTTCCCATAGAAAGTGGCATTTTAGCTGAGACTGGAAAGAAGCTAGGAGGCAGAGATCAGGAAGGAGAGCATTCCATGCATGTGAGACAGACTATGAAAAAGCCTGGAGTAGGGAGATGGGCTGTTTGGCTAGTTGCTTTCTTTGGTGTGAAATCATTTGCTTCATTATTTTCCTTTCGGAAGGCTAAGGTAAATCTTTAATCCATACAGCCACCCCTACTTCTTTGACATAGAAAGTTACTGCCTCAACAAGGCTGCCTGGATCAGCACATGTATTAGGACTGAGAGCATCATTGAGAATTTAGAGTCTGTGTCTAGTTTGCAAGAACCGAAGGGAGTGTCAAGAAAAGTAATCAAGGTGAGTAGAAAAGGATACACAATGCAAAGTGGTCCCTCCTGAAACTTAATTCTAATAGGAACATAGAGAATTTCCCCAGAGGATATGAGTCCTGCAATATCAAATGTAAATTTCCACAGTGCCTCTGCACTATACTCAATGTATTTGGAGGCCTACAGAGCCAAACATTTCTGGAAAACCATCAGTAGAAGAAGAAAAGATACGATAAATTGTATTCCTTGTCTCACTGGGTTTTTCAGCCAGGTTTAGACATTTTTAAAGTAGTTGTATAGACCAGAACTATCAAACACAGCCCTGCCATAGCATTCCCCAGTGTGATCCAACCAAGATTAAAATGTAATTGAGAAATATTTAACAAAGTAAATTAAACTGCAATAGAACAGAGCTAATGTTAGTATGAGGTTTTCAAACTCAATGTGTGACCTACAGGGATCTTTATTATGGTTTTGTGGCCCCCATTTCTATTTAAGTTTGACACCATGGGTATAGATTGCCCATCATATCTATTGAAATTTTTAGTAAGAGTTTTTAGTATGACTTTTCTAGGCAATTCAGATTTCTTGATTCTGAATGACACTTGGGGAAAATGGGGGTTGATCCAGACCATCCGCAAGAATTTTGTATTAATGCGTATAAGACAGTGATAGGACTTGTAGACATATATAAACAATCTGACAGGATAAAGGTGGGGGAGGGATTCAAGGAGGAGCCCTGCCATCTTCGAGTAATAATGTGATAGATGTTGGGGATAAAAAGACTAAATTGAAATAAATTATTTCCCTCAAAGAGTTCATATTTCATGCAGGGAGATGTGCATATATCCCCTAGTTCTGTTACCTCTGATAGTTAAATGTTTGCCTCATCTTAGAGGGAGTTATGTAGATAAAACAACCTTCACTTGCCTCGATTTCCTCATCTTTAAAATGAGAATAATAATAACACCTACCTGCTAGGGTTGTTGTGAGGATCAAATGAGATATTAGTGAAACTCATCATAAAGAGACTGGGATATTGTAGGCATTTAAAAATTGTTTGTTCCTTTCCTTCCTATAAGTATGAAAAAGATCATAAATCATACATAAAACAATTATTGGTAGTCAGTAGACAGTAGATTCTGCCTCAAATGTGTTTTGTTTAGAGATTTCTCCATTTAAGACAGATATTTAGTTACCAAGTCTAACCTGTTTCTAGACCAGGTCATTTTCTCTCTGCTGCCCCATTCTGTACTCTCCATCTAATTGCAACATGTTTGTACCACCAAATTCCATAGAATATGATTCTAAGACTTTCTTCGCTTTTTTTCTGAGTCTCAGAGGAAACAACGGTTTGCTTTGTTTTTGTTTCTTTTTAAATTTGGTCACCATTCCTATTTCTTCTCCAGAATGAGGTACATCTTCCAAGTCTAGCTCTGTTGGCCTATGAATCCCAAGGTCTCCCCTAGTTTCTAGAGAACTTTCTGAACATATCTACTCATTTATTCATTTTTCACTTCTTTCCACCTAGATTCTGTTCCCCTCCTTCATTGTTCCAGTCTTTATGATATGTTTGTTTGCCTCTGTTGTTATTCAGTTGTATCCAATTCTTCATGACCTCATACATCATAGCATGTCACTACTGTCTATGTCTTTGTCATGAGAACCCCATAGACAGTAGTCACATGCCCTGAGATGATTTCCTGGAGCACTAAAAGTTTGTTATCTCTCCATGTTTCCATAGCTAGTCTGTGGCAGAGATAGGATTCGAGCCTAAATCTTGCTAGCTCCAAAGAAAGCCCTGTACTCTACCTTCCATTGTGTATACATACTTCAATTGTCCAAAAGTGCATGAATTTGCTGGTAAGGTTACGTCCTCTAGAAATTACAATCCTTCCATGTTTCACCAGTAGTTAAGAGAAAGAAAGAAAGGAAGGAAGGAAGGAAGGAAGGAAGGAAGGAAGGAAGGAAGGAAGGAAGGAAGGAAAGGAGAGAAAGAGGGGGGGAAGAAAGAAAGAAAGAGAGAAAAAGAAAGAAAGAAAGAAAGAAAGAAAGAAAGAAAGAAAGAAAGAAAGAAAGAAAGAAAGAAAGAAAGAGTCATTATGCTCTGGTGATTGGTGGTAAATGCCCTAGCAATGAGCCTTCAAATTTTGCCTGAATGGTCTTCAGACAATAGACAAACATCCAACTATTGGACATATTTTTAAAGATTTTCTTGATACAAATTATCAGAACTTATACCGTAGTTCATGAGTTCATTGGTATAGGTTTTGAGAATATAGGTTCACCTCATACCATGATAAACCATCACAGTCAAGCCAACTGATTATGCCTACTCTGTGTCCACTATGGTGTTAACTACTAAGGATGAAAAGAAAGTCAAATATGATCCCAGTACTGACGAGCTACCCATCCAATCAGTGTAACAACATGAAAGCAACTATGCAGTAATTATATCTATATATCTGTATGTATCTATATATCTATATCTATATATGAGAAATTGGAGATAATCCACAAGGAGAAAGTACTACAATCACAACAGGATTTTAGTGCCAGAACATATCTATAAATGGTCACTTAACATAAAATTCAGATGAGACAGTATCTTGAGTAGCTAAAAGATAATTTTAAAAATTGCATACAAAGGGGTAATGATGTCAGTTCAAATTGGTATTATAGTCAAACTAAGGTTAGAATAAGGGTCAAGAGAGAGATGGTTCAGGAAATTAGTAAATGTTTCTAAGCAGGCTTGAAGTTCATCTGTCCTGTACAATATACAAATGGAACATTTGACATTGATGGATAGATTAGAATGATCAGATAGATCAGAAAGAATAAATCAAAGTTTTTCCTTTTGATAAATATAAAGTCATGTTCCTCACATCCTGCTATTTTCAAAGGGTAGAATCAATAAAGATAATCACAGATAAATTCTAGCCATTATAAAAACAATTTATTTTCCCAGTACCAAAGTTCTTTCTTGATACGTGTGTGTGGGGGAGCAAAAAAACTGTTGAATTTAATATAAAATAGATGAGAGACGGGCCCACCTGATGTGTAGAGCAAGAACTTTGAGTTGTTTTTTGAAGTTCTGGTGATTGGCTACAGGGAACAACTTGCACTTTGATTCTTATCTGAAATATTGGGCCAAGTTTATGGATACATGCTGACATTTCATGACTCTAATTTCATACTTTTGTTGGATCCATTGTCTCATCACTGTGGGAACTCTTTTCACACATGAACACTACAAACTATTCATGCTTTCTCATATGGTTATCATCCATGCCTTTCATAAGGCTGAGGATAAGAATGGGACCTATGATTTCACTGGTGAGGAAAGTGAGGAAACTGCCAGAGCAATTCAGTACCTTCTCTGCAATTTAGAGTCATAGAGAAATACTTAGATGGAACAATGAGAGGTTGCAACTTGACCAGGGCCACCTAGGTTGCATGTGGCAGAGGTAGGGCTAAAGAGGCAGGACTGAAAGTCCAGTTGTTCCTCACTCCACGGATGGTTTCCCAGTCACTACACCATGCGACCAAAAAAACAAACAAACAAACAAACAAAAAAACAAACCACTTTCATATTATACATACCTTATAATACTTGAGGACCTCCATGCTACACATTTTGGTACCTTTTCCACCTTCCTTTTTATACATTATTTTCTTCATTAAAATATAAGCAGGGATTGTCTTTTTTTAAATTTGTATTTGTACCCCAGAACTCAGAATAGAGTATATAGTAAACACTTAATAAATGCTTCTTTACTGACTGACTGAATTCTCTCCCTCTTCATCTCTGCATCCTGATTTCCCTGGACTCATTCAAGTCTCAGTTAAAACCCTACATTCTTCAAAGAGCCTTTCTCAGTATTTTAATTCTAGTGCATTTCTTCTCAGATTGTTTCCTATTTAAACTGTGTTTAATTGTATATAGTTGTTGTATATAGTTTTTGAAATGTAATACCTATTAAGCTGTGAACTTCTTGAAAGCAGGGGCCATTTTAGCCTGCCTTTTTATCTTTTGCAATCCACAGAGTCTTTGGTCCTTGGTACATAGTAGATATTTAATAAATGCTTATTTTAATTAAATTTGTTTTTTAATTTATGGAAATTTATTAAAAACAAGCATTTCCATAACATGGTACAATAAAAAAGATGATTACCCATGAAACCACAAATTCACCATGTCCAACTTGTTATTCTTTTTAAACACACAACAATGTTATTGGGTAAATTTCCTCCCCCCCTTATTTCTTCCCTCCCCTCCACCACACCCCAGAGCTAGCTATCATTACAGACACACGCACACACACACAGAGGCATATGCACACATATGTGCATGTGTATGTATGTGTGCATATGTCTGTATGAATATGTATGTATAGGTATGTCTATATATAAATAGGTATAGATACAAATATGTGTATATGTATATATAATTATTCTATACATACTTCTATTTATCTGTTCTTTCTCTGGATACAGATAGCATCTTTCTTTGTATGTTCTTTACAGTTAATTTTGGTATTTATAATAGTCTAAATGATTATTTTCCTCAATTTTTTTTTTTTTTTGCTTTTTGTTTTTTGGAGATGGGAAGGCAGGGCAATTGGGGTTAA
>CM053589.1:53474955-53485800 GCA_028646515.1 Pseudochirops corinnae | reverse complement strand
TCCTTACCCCCCCTTCTATCTCCTCTCTTTCTCTTTCCCTCCTTCCCTCTCTCCCCTCCATCTCTATTCCCCTTTCTTTTTCCCTTTCTTTTTTACATCTGAGTACAGCCAGCCAACATCTTGCTATTCCAACAAAGGAATGCCCAGAGACAAAATGGTATGTGCTTGCTGGTCAAGTGGCTTACCCAGAATTCCACAGGCTCTTATGGCTTTCTGCTACTTTTGAACTCGAATGGGCTTCTGGGAGTGAGAAATAAAAGCACTCATGGTACTGCAGCAAATGGGTTGTTATCATTACTGTTAGCTGAAAAGTTGTCTCTTAGGCAGCTGATAGGGCACATAAATGTGGAGATGTGTTTGGAATAATAGAAGCAGAATATGAGCTATGAAGTTAGATAGGACCTTCACTATTGACCTAAGACAATCTGTGGGGTATCTAAGCCAAATAACAATTCTTTCTTTCTTTTTTCTAACCATCCAGAAGTGCATTGCAGTTCAAGGGAAGGGGCACACCACAAGAACTTGGGGGATATTGACAGGTATTTCTTTGCCTCTTCTTCCTATTCTATATTTATGACTTTGTGTGCATGAAAAAGAGAGATATAATAATGTATTCATCTGGTATATAAAATTGTCTTCACTAGAAGAGGCTGAAGAATTCAAAGTTTAAATGCCGTGTTAAGCAAAATCCAACTCTTGTTTTGCTAGAAGTGCATTTGTCCTTTGGCAGGACAGTCACTAATTTAAGATTTTAAATATAATTTGTGGCTCCACAAATTTAATAGAAAAAGAGTCAAGAATTCAGAGGGGACATAGTCCTAATTTTGTGCTTTTAGGCATGATCCATCCATCATCAACCCAATGCCATTCCTTAAACTTGATATAGGTTTTACTTTTTCCATTCATTTTCATAAGAACTAACCCAGCAAGGAAATATCTTATCCTTATTTTCTTAAAGTGACTGAAATTCAAAACCATTTAGCCATATTTTTCAATTAAATAACATTTCATACTCTTCTGAAGGTAAATGTGATGGTGATAGGACTTAGATGTGTAATTTTACTGTATTGAGAACACTGTACTGATGTTAACTCAGCAACTTCTCTGCATTGTATAACTGAGAATATATGCCTAGGACTCTAAGATTTTAAGGGACTTGCTCAAGGTTATGTAGTGAAATGTCACAGGTAGAATTTGAATTCAGGGCTTCCTGTCTCAGAGGTCAAATCTCTACCCACTCTGTCACTGAATCCCTCAAGAGTAAATATGATTTGCTATTTCTAGCTTGTCAGTTAGCCCTTGGTGATAGGAACAAGCTTATATTCCTCAACTGATCCTCCCCACTTTCTCTATTACAAATGCATAGAAGAGGTTAAAAAAATTATATATTAAATGTTATAAGACTATTAGAGTGATTTTTTACTTACAACACTTTCTGTGGTACATTATTGCAGTTTCCTTTTTAACACACTCTCCCATTTTGTTTGCCACATTAACAGGAGGAACCCAAGCTCATTCTTCAGTTCATACTGTATTATAGCTAGCATAAAATTGACTCTCAATAAATCTTTAATAATTCATTGAAATACATCTATGGAGTTTTGCTCTTACTATTATAGGAACTTTCTCTGCTGGTGCAAATTACAACTTCACCATACCTTCTGAGATAATTGTAACATGGGTTGTTTTAGAGAAAACATTGTACAATGTGTCCCTGCATCACATATGGTAAACCAAATGGAAGTCTTGGATGAAAATTTCTCCAATTGGTCCTTCTGATATATTGAAATTCACATGTGTTCCATTGGGTCCCTTGTACACATAGGACATGCTTCACCCAGCCCCAGAAATCTCCCATGAGTAGCTGATAGATAGATAGATAGAAAGATAGATAGATAGACAGATAGATAGATAGATGGATGGATGGATAGATTAATGTAATGGTTATGGGATTTCAAGATCTTGCATGTCCCTTGAACTTGCTGACATAGCAGGAAGGGGTGGGGCAAGAGGAAGCCTGAGCTAAGCTGCAGTCAGTGCAGTGACTGGAAGCAGCAGTGACACCTGCGGCATGAACTCCGTTTTTCTTTGAGCCAGCCAGAATTTCTGCTAAGACTTCTGCTGAGGACTGCTGGGGACAGGAATGTCTGTCTGTCTGTCTGTCTGTCTGTCTGTCTCTCTCTCTCTATCTATCTATCCATCCATCCATCCATCCATCCGTCTATTCATCTAGCCATCTATTCATCCATCCATCCATCTATCTATCTATCTATCTATCTATCTATCTATCTATCTATCTATCTATCTATCCAAATGGGGGTTTAGACTTAATACATGAATCCTTGTAATATATATGTATACATACATACATGTGCACACACACACATATAATCTCCAAATGGAGGTTTAGACTTAATGCTCACACTACTTCAAATAAGCAAGGTGAAAAAAAAATCAAAGCAACTCAAATAAGCTCCAAAAGGGAATTAAGCAAATGAAACCAATAGGAATTCAACTCCTCTGATCCCAGATGACCTCCCTTATCCAGATGCCACACAGGAACCAGAGCCTTAGGCTCCTGATCCATGGTTGACATGAGCAATTGTTCATGTGTTTATAGAAGTCATCTGTAGGGAATCCTTCAATCAACTGACTAGTATTTAGTAAGTGCCTAGTATGTGCCAGACACTGTACTAAATAGTGAGTCTTCCTTTAATTCTTTGACTATATCAAGTGTTCTTAGCCAATCCTAGAAAATTCCTTTTATCATCCCTGTCTCTCATTACATGACTGGCCTATACCCTCTTCTAGTCTCATGTATGCTTAAAGACATATTTTATGAAAATTCTGACTTGTACATCATTGTTGGCAATACACCACCATTGACTTATGCCACTCTGTGTGCTCCCAGTACTTTTTGAGTTCCTTATAATTCTGATCTCCTTGGATCATAGTGTTCCATGCTGATTACTCATATGATATCTGTAAGAGAAGATTGTTGTAAAAGAAATATAGGTTTTTGTGCCATGAGATAGATTAGGATTATTATAAATACCTCATAATACAGGCCAACTTACTCTCCTCTCACTAACAAGATCAAAATGTCATAGGTTTAGATGTAGAAAAGACCTTACATATTATTGAGTCTAATACCTTTATTTTATAGATAAAGAAAATGAGGTCTATAGAGGTTAAATTAATTGTCTAACAGGGGTGAGGAACCTACAGCCCGGAAGCCACATATGGCCTTCTAGGTCCTTGGGTACAGCCTTTTGACTAAGTCCAAGTGTTGCAGAACACATCTTTTTATTAAGGGGATGTTTTTTGAAGTTTGGATTTAGTCAAAAGGCCACACTTGAGGACCTAGAAGGTCACATGTAACCTTGAGGTCCCATGTTCTCCAAGCCTGGAATGTCAAAAAGCTAGTAAGTGTCAGAGATGAGATTTGAACTTGGTACGTTGGATAGAATACTAGGTCTAAGGTCAGGAAAATTTCTCTTCTTGAGTTCAAATTTGGCCTCAGTCACTAGTTATATGACCCTGGCCAAGTCACTTAACCCCTTTGTCTCAGTTTTCTCATCTGTAAAATGAGCTGGAGAAAAAAATGGCAAATCACTCCAGTATCTCTGCCAAGACAAACCCAAATGGGATCACAAAGTCAGACATGACTTAAATGATTGAAAAACTTCTTCATTACAAGTCTAGTACTCTGTCCACTTTTTTATGCTGCTTCTGTACTCTGGGTCCCCATTCTATTCTGAGTTATTGTTACTTCATAATAGTATATAATGATACACAATACAATATTCACAGCTAAGTCAGACCCTGAAAAAGTCATGTAATTTGTGCTTATCTCTTGGTTTTACTGGGATTGGAAACAATAAACTAGCATGGGGAGACCTGTATTATTTGTCTCCAAATAGACCGCCATAAAGTGGAAGCTAGTTTCCTTTCTTCTCTAAAGCCATCTTCTCTACAGTGGATCAGATCACAGCCTTAGTTTCTGAGTCTGCGCTGAATCTACTGCGAAAACACATTACGGCATTCTTCTCCCGGATTGCCGCATTCCCTCAGCACTGGGAATGTATCACCGTCTGGTAGCACTCAGCACTTTCAGCTTGTTAGTGCAAATCAACTTTTATGGCTTGGCTTTGTGAGAAAGGACAGTGAAATACCACATCCATACATTTATTTGGCTGTTTGGACAAGGTTAGAATAAGAACAGGGCAAAAATTGCAGCTCTTTCTGTGAGAGTCAAGAAAACCATTACTTTGAAAGCAAATCACGTGCAGGCACATGCACACACACCAAGAGACGCATACACACAGACATGCACACACACTCAGCAGCTGCTAGTTGTGTTTGATAGGACCCTGATGAAAAAGGGAATGCTAGCTAGATGATTTATTCTGAGCATAAGAGGACATTTTGACATACATTTTTTTTGTTTTCCCATTTCCTATATAAAATTTGTAGAATTTTAAAGCAGTGGACTCCAGTGGTCTGCTTAGCAGCTCTGACCACTTCAAACCCTGCAGTCAGTAGCTGACAAGGGATGGTAAAGAATTACCAATAGATGGGGAGTTGAGAAGTAAGAATGATGAGTGAGGCAAGTGTTGATATTCAAAACTTTGATTTGGGAGTTTATAAAGGTAACCGAATGTGACAGCCAGTCATCAGGATTCTGAAATGGGAAAGTGCAGGATTACAGATGATAGCTTTTAGTGAACGGCAAAATCTTTTAAATCTTTTATGCCTGAAGTTTCAAGATAGAGTCAAAACTAGATTAGAAGATAATCAATACCATAAGATTTACCAGGAGTTTTAGAACATTTTTCCTCCAAAGGTGTGTCTTAGGAAATGGTCTTAGAAAACTATTTGGGATGCTCTCAAGAGAAAAGGGTTTTGGTGATGGTGATCAAAGCAAAGTATATTTTGGAATTAGAAATGATACATGATATGTATACAGAAATTATCTTTAGATATACTCTAGCCAAAATGGATAACTATGCATAATTTGGTTAATTCTCATGTGTTTGCTTCAAGATTGCCAAAGATCTGTGATTCTGTTGATTTGAGCACTTTCTCTACTCAATCAGGGAGCATTTACTAAGCATCTAGTATGTGTCAAGTACAGTGCTAGGTAACGGCATACAAAGACATACAGGAAACAGTCTCTGTGTTCAAGGAGCCAGAGAGTCAGCATCTCTCTCTCTCTCTCTCTCTCTCTCTCTCTCTCTCTCTCTCTCTCTCTCTCTTTCTCTCTTTCTTTCTCTCTTCCCAAACACACATACATGCATGTATGTACACAATATACCATTTGTGTGTACATATAAGGTATGTGTAGATATGCACACATGTGTATAACTATAAATGCATCTACATATGAAAACATGCATATGTATATACATAATACACTTGTATTCCCTGCCCCTGGAGGACAAAGAATGTTTTTTTTTTCCCTTTCATATACCTAGCACTTAGCACACAAAATGTGTGTGCATGTGTGCATGTATATACAAGACAATTTTAACAGGAGAAGCAATAGCAGCTGGGAGAGCTTAGGAAAGGTGCCACATAGAAGATGGTGGTTGAGCAGAGCTTTGAAGGAAACCAGAATTTCCAAGAGGTGGAGGTAAGGAGAGAGTGTCTTTTAGGTATGCGGGACAATCTGTCCAGAGGAACAGAGATTGGAGATGAACTATTTAGTATGAGGAACAACAGGAAGTCCAGTTTAACTAAACCAAATAGCATATGAAGAGGAGTAATGTGTAATTCATCTAGAAAGGTCAGTTGGAACCAAGTTATGAAGGGTCTTTAAAGAGCAAAGCATTTAATATATAGTCTCGATAAGTTGTGAACCCCTCAAAAATGCACACAGGAGCAAACAAACACATAAACAAAATTAAACAGGAGAGCCTTCATCTGGTGGCTAGCTTTCTAGACATTATTCTCTCCCACTTTACTCAGATGACAGATCCACACTCAGTTAGTAGGGCCCACTTTGGCCAGCCTTGGCACAGTGTATATGTTGCTGACCTTGTTTTTAAATGATCTAGAATCACACATACCTCACAATGATATATCAAAGTAGCATCATAATGAAATTATCTGAGATGTAGGACAGTCAAAGCATTCACTTGACAAAGTCCACTGATAATTCCCTGATTTTCACTCAAATTAAAGAATTTCAGGTGTATTAACAAAACATAAAATGATGTAAATTTCAGATGTAAAACAAAAAGGGCTTTGTTTGTTTGTTTTATTCTGGTCTAGGCAGCCATGTCTTATATTTGGGACTCATTTGCATCTATTATTGTTAATATATTTAGAAATTTGTGCCAAAAAAACACAAAGCTGAGACAACTAGGTGGTACAGTGGATAGAGCAGTAGATGTGGAATTAGGAAGACCTGAGTTCAAATTGAGTTTGGGCCCTTAGTAGCTGTATGTTCCTGAGTAAGTTATTTAAAATCCTATCTTCTATCTACAAAATGGGAATAATAGTAATAACATCTACCTCACAAGGTTGTTTTAAGGGTAACATGAGATAATATATGTAAAACATTTACTGCAATCATTCAATAACGAATAAACATTTATTAAACGCTTCTACATACCAGGCATCGCGCTAAGCACAGCGCTTGTCTTCTTAGATAAGGTTGACAAAGAAGTGGTCCTAGGATAAATCTCTCTCTTGCTTTATTTAATGTTTTATGAAAGAGTTCACAGCTGGATAAAATAATGACTTTTGTAGTTGAATAAATGTATTAGTAGGTACTCACTTTCTGTAAGTTCACTGTAGACATCTTGTGCATAACTCAATTCAACCTGCTCCCCTATGATTTTAATCTTCTCTGCTAGCTGTCTATAACTGATATTTTAAAAATTATTTTTGTTGTTCATTATAGCTTGGAGATCATGAGTATCTGGTATGGCAACCTTTATTTAAAACATTGTTCTTAAGGCTTTATGGATCAATATGACATCTTAATAATTGTGGAGCAAAACCTTGGTCTGTGATAATAGGGCAATTCTAGCAGAGTTTATTGATTGAATTCTTCAGAATATTTCAAAATCTGTTTTTATATTGTGGTGATTTGTCTGTCAGTAGAAAAAGGATAGCAAGCCTCTGATTGTATATACACACATACATGCATATATACATATGTGTATATATGCATGTATGTGCACATATATTTGTGTCTGTATAAAACTCTAGAAACAAGATCATGTCTTGCCAGGTGCTCAGAAAGTAAAAAATCTTTATAGATTGCTCTCTTGTCATGTTTCTATCATTTCCTTGAATGACTTATATTGATCACTAAGTCCATACATCTTAAGCATAACTATGCTCTAACATCTAGTGGCAATGGCTTAGTTTTTAATTGCCATCATAAAATCCTTCTTTCCACAAACAAATCCACGCCTGAGTCATTTGTTCAGTAATTTCTTTAAAAATACATATTTACTGGTATCTTTTTTTTTTTTTACAAGTCAATCAGGGTTAAAAGTCTTGTCCAGGGTCACACAGCCAGTAAAGTGTCAAGTGTCTGAGGCCAGATTTGAACTCATTGATTCTGCATCAACAAACCATGAGCTAAGTTCATGCAGATGTCAGCTGTGAAGGAACTTTTCATTCCATTCTTGGATCTCAGACATTTTAAAGGCTTTCTCTAGAAGCAAATAACTTAGGGTAATGTTTGACAAGTTCAAAGCTTTTCATCCATTAGCTTGACTAGTCCTTGGAGAAATTATGTTTATTTGCTTAAAATAGTATTTCTCCAGTTTTTTTAACCTATTTCTCAATTAATTTAAGAACATATGAACATATATATATATATCCATATCTATGTCTCTCTCTCTCTCTATATATATATGTATACATTAGATGGATAGATAGAAAGAGATAGATATATATATGCATGCATGTGTGTGTGTGTGTAATCACCCTCCTCCTTTTTATCAAAAGAAGTGCTGCTAATCTTTCTATAGCTAACTTAGAGTAATGGATACTCTTTCAGTATGATACAAGTTTTTGATGAGAATATCTGCCAACTATATTATAACCCATTTACTAGTTCCAAAGGTATACAGTAAAATATATAATACAGTTGTTAATTGCTTTAAATGTTTTCTTCTTGTTAGGCTTTGATTTCAAGATATCAATAAGTTTCGTAACACATTCAACCAAAGAATTTTCTTTAATATCATTATGCTAGCTATGTCTTCCCTAGGAGGAACCAAAGAATATATGGGTATTGCCTTCATTCATTGGTTCAATGGGACTTCCAGATTCAAACTCAAAGTCTTTATCTTTACTAGATGTAAGTTAAGATTTTTATACTTATTGAGTCCAGATCACATTTTGACTTTGGATGAAGATTCATTGAGATGAGGGAGATTTTTATTATCTGTATGTGCATGTTGTTTTTTTCTCCTAGTGGAATCAAAATGTCATCCAGGTGCCTTAAGTAAATAATAAGTCGTTTTGGATTGATTTTTCTTGTTAAATTGGGAGCTATATTTAGTTCTATTTAGATGAGATGATAATGGCCTAAGGAAGAGACAGAACTATAATCAGCTTTAGTTATCTCCCTGAAAGATGCTAGGTCAATTTACATCAATTATTCTTGACAATATTAAATATATGTATATATATATATATATATACATATATGTATGTATATGAAATTTGCAGTACATAATAAATGAATAGGCCATTAGTGCAGAACTGAACCAAAGGCTTTGTAATAATCAACAAAGGCAAAATAAGTAGTATACTTTTAGACAATTTGTTCAATAACTATTAAATTGATAATAAGTTATTTTTAATAGCCCTGTGACATTGTATCACAGCATTTTTTTTCTTTTGAGCCAACTTATTTGTCTTTTGCAAACATTTAAGGATTTGTTTTAGTCACTGTTTACTCATTCAAGTTAGGAATCTGGAAGACTTACCAGTGATTTGATCTTTTGGTAACAGGTAAGTAATACTTACAAAACTCAGACCCTGGTATAACCAGAGCTCAATTGTCTGGAACATTAGAGTTTTTAATAGAACTTTATGGCTACCATATGGGATACACAGAATAATTTCTACACATAACCTATTTATTATTCCTTTTCTTTCAGCCCTCCCCTATAACCTGAACGGTCACTTAGGAATTAAGATTTTTTAAAATTATCTTTATCTTTATCATCATCATCATCATCATCATCATCATCATTTTATGACTATTATAATTAATCTTTTCTCAATACTGTTAGCCACATAGGTTTCTATTTAGTTTTGGGGATTCATTAGATATTAAATATTACAGCATAATTCTGTAAATTGCTTTCTTTTAAAGCAGGTCTAACTTTCTATGGGAAAGGGATAGGGATTAAGACCTATAATTTCATTGACATAGGGTGTTCCTAGATGAGTCCTACCAATACAAATTGGCATTATCTAAGTAATGTAGTCTTGGAGAGTTGCTTAGGATACTGAAAGGTTAAGTGAGCTGCTAGAGGTCACTCAGTATGTATGAGAGGTGGGACTTGAACTCAGAAAGTCATTATGCATTTATGAAGCATTTACAGTGCCAGGCACTGTACAAAGAGCTGGAGATACATAAAAAGACAAAAAAAAATTTGCCCTCAAGAAGCTTTTATTCTAATGGAGGATGGCATGTAAATGATTAGGTACATATAAGACATATACAGAGTAAAGGGAAGGCAATCTGTATAAGCAACTTGGTGGCTTGAGAAAGACTTCTTGTAGTAGGTGGGATTTGAGCTGTCTTGAAGGAAGACATGGAAATAAAGAGGCAGAAGAGCATTACAAGCAGAGAGAAGAGCTAGTACAAAGGCACTGAGACAGGAGATTAAATGTTGTGTTCAAGGAAACACAATTAGGGCAATATTGCTGGATTGTAAGAATACAAAGCGAAAAGTCAAATGTTAGAAGATTGGAACACTGAGGAGCCAGGTTATAAAGAACTTTAAGTGTCAAAAATAGGAGTTTATTTTTGATCCTGGAGGTAGACTAGCTCTCTATCTACTATGTCATGCTGCTTCTTATCTCTCCATAGAAATCTTGGAATTAATATGGTATGCTTAGCATGAAAATAGTGGGGAGGGCTGAATTGAAATATAAGTTCTTTGATCGGCTCACAATCAACCCCTTTGGGCAATGGAATTTCATTAAATATTAAGTGGATTTTGAAGGAGTCTCCTATTAAATAAGCTAGAGGAAGATGCAGTTTTGAGTAAAGTTCACATTTTTTGTATTATCTGTACCAGTCAAGAAACTATTGTACTGGTCCAAAAGCTCTAGGCCAAAGAAAGTTTGAACTGCCTTAATGAGAATTAGTCACAGGGCCTAACCAGAAAATTAATGTTCCCTTCCTTACTTTCTATTTTCATTTCACTGAAATTTCATGAAGATGCTACTGGGCAACCCTGAGGCTGTGTTGATATGTGGCTTCCTATTTCATCAGAGAACTATTTTTATGTTTGTTCTAACTGGATACTATCTGTAGACAGGACAGTATCTACAAGAAGAGTTGAATCATTAGCTAGTAGAATTTAGACTCTAGGATATATCAGTAATCACTTAGTCCAACTATCCCCATTTTACAGCGGAGAAAACTGAAGGTCTTAGAGTTGAAATGACTTACCTAAGATCACATGGCTAGTAAGGAGGGAAACCAGGATTTCAGGCCTGGTTTTCTGACTCTAAATCTAGCACTTCTTTGGATACACCATTGTTGTCTGATCATCAATGGGATTTGAATATTGGGGCAGTCAAAATCCATTTGATCAATGGATCTTTTATTTTAGTGTATATTCATCACATAAA
>CM053589.1:53443899-53467418 GCA_028646515.1 Pseudochirops corinnae | reverse complement strand
GGGGGTGGGTGACAAGGGAGGAAGAGAAAGTATCTAGAATTAAAAGTTCTATAATCAAATGTTAAAAATATATATGTATATATGTATACAATTATTATTATCATTATTATTAACTACATCCAACTGGGACTTGGGATACACAGGCATTGTGGTAGGGAGATGCATCCTGCCCTTTTGGAAAGTCAGTGGGGTGATGGGGGAGGACATAGAAGAGAATAGATTGGGGGAGGTGTTATACAATGGTATGGCTGTTTTGGGGTGGTGGGTAGGGGAAAGATGGGGAGAAAATTTGTAACTCAAAATGTCATGGAAATGGATGATGTGAACTAAAATTAATAAAATTAAAATAAAAAATGTTTAAAAAAGGAAAGAAAAAAAGAAAAAAGAAAAAAAATAAAAATACGGGAGAACATAGTAAAAAAAAAAAAAAAAAGAATCCTACCTCAGCTCATAGTGAACAGTCATGCCTCCGACCTTTATACCTGTATCTTACAGGATCTGTCACCATCAGTTGGTGGCTTGGGTAGCTTGGGCAGCCTCTCTTAACCCTCCTATCTGGAGTTGAATTCAAAGAAACAGTCAGTTAACAGTCCCATCACATCTTAAATAACAAGTTTCAACAATCAACTTAAGATATCACTATAATCTCACATTGATTAAGGAACATCTTTGAAGTGAGCCTATCTTATAACCTTCATTTATTATACCCATATTTATTCTTATTCATAAAGAAATTCAAATCTCTCACTGGGATTGGAAATTATAGCTCTAATAGATGTGCATCTACTTCATAGAACATATACTGCATCTACTTCCAAACTTCTCTACCTTATTATTATGCTTAATCTGAGCTCATACTAAAATTTCTCTTCTCTTCACTAAAGATGTCTCTGGTTTAATTTCAACAACTAATTGTATTAATACCCAATTGCCCTTTCATCACTTTGAAATACACTGGGACCCTGTTTCACTCACATACACAGATATACCTTCTCTACAGCAACTTTATAATCCCAACCTCAGTCCATGGGATAATGATTCAAAGTTGCATTTGTACCCTTATTTCCTCGACTTCTCAAATTCAATGGAGCTATTAATCACAGAATCAAGTTACAAATCTTTCTGTCTTCCTAGACATTTCCTCAAACTCTTTCTCAACTTACCCAAGCCCTTTAAAACTACCACCACCATCCAGGGACAATAGGGCTTTGATAAATCCACATTTGTCCCCAAAACTTTTTATCTGCCTTCCATATTCCCAATCAAACCTTTATCCTTCCAAAATCTCTCAAACCTGTCATTCAGACTATTCAGCACTCCTTTACATTTTTAGCCATAAAACAAGATAGCTCATAAGTTATTATCCTTTTACTAACATAATTGTTCTGCTTATACAAAACAAAGAGGCTGATAGCTAAACCTCACAAACTGATAGACCTGACATACAGAATTATCTGATCTTGTTATTCCCTCAGAAATTTCCACTCTGAGTCTAGTTCTTTAGGAAGATCAGACGCTATTGAGGAGAATCCATAAGTAATTAATCCCCAAACAGTGCATATCAATAAGTTGCTTATAATAAAACATGTTTGCACCACAGAAAACAGGTATTATTTCCACAATAGGAACAGACTTTGAATACCCATTTACCAAGTTCTTTATTATATAAAAAGGAATATGATCTGAGGCTAAATAGCCCAGACCCGAAACACACACTTTATTATAGTAGCTCGAATGTATCCTAGCCTTTGTCACAACATAGACAACACCCATTCCTACTCACATTTTAGATACCAGTTTGCAATATGCTGGGCCAATCATTTTAACTGTTTCTTTTGGTTCTAGTGTCAATTACAAATATCTTTAAAGTCTAATTTCTTAAGTACTATAAATTCCAAAACATTACACATTTCACCTATATCCAAATTTACATGCATAACCATATCCTTAGATAACTTAACAGCTTCTGAATAGGAATAAGAAAATTGTTTTAACATCAGAGTTTATAAATTTTTCCAAATTACATAATTTAGAAATATTTAAAACTTATATTCTACTAAAAAAAAACTTTAGGTGAATGCATTTCCAAACCCCCTTACAGAGGAATTAAATTATAACTTTATAAATTTAAACCACTGTATACATTTTCATAATAGCCAAGAGTTCAAATCATCAATTTGAACATTATTTACATTTATACTCAAATATAATGGTCTCACATTTTACCAAATAAATCCAAATGCCAATCTATTTCCCCAGAAATATATTTAAGCCAACACATGGCCTTTCAGAAGACATGTGACTTTCAGAAGATATGTGTTCATGTATGATCTTTAGTTCACCTTAGACTCCTGCCCCACCCATTCCATTCTTATCTCATTATCATAGACAAAGAGTTTAGAAAAACCAGTAAACTGGGTGGGTTATCCTTTAACTTCTCTCTCAAGCGGGGGCCTTAGGAATTTTAATGACTATCTGAACTTTTTAGAACTAAATTCTGATAGAGCCTGAAAGGTGGATAGACACTATCCCTTCTGACTTCCCATGACTTGGTTTGAAGTCAGGCTAAAAATTCACTTAGCACTATCTTCCAACCTTCTAAAGGGTGGCTCCTTCACTCTAATTAACTCAATCAAGCCTTTTGCTTCTCCTTCTACCTCTGCCTTAGGCACTTCAGACAAACAGCAAAAAGAAGTTTCACTTACCTATTATCTGCTAGAGATCTGAACTTTTCTTTCTCCCCATTCTAAGTTTAATTAGGCAGAGAAGGAAGATTCCTAAACTTCCCAAGCCTTTTTAATCTGGTAAAACATTTTCCCTCTTTCACAAATAGACAAACTTTACACATATTGACACAAACAAATAAACAACAAAAAAAAGAAATACATAAAACAAACAGTCTCAACCGGCTTGGCCAAATTTATCTCCCAAGGGATTATCAGAGGGTGTTGAAGGAAACATTTCTTCCCAATTGACTAGCAGCTTGTGGGTAAAAGCTGAAAAATTTCCCTTAACCAGAGGCAGGTGGGATGGCCTGTCAGCCAGCCCTGACCCCCCCTTCCAGATCCAAGGTCTGGCCTAAATGTGTCAACCTCTTGGTCAAGAAATTGGGGTGCCAAGGCACAAATTCTGAGGGGGCCCTCTTCAGGGACCACTCGTCAGCGTCCCCCTCCCAAAACTGCCTCCTGGTGGCCTCAACCCCTTGCCAGACTCAGTTGCCCAGGTCGATCTCTTAGTCCAGGAATTTCCTCAACTCCTGACCACACTCAATCGACCCCACCCACCACCAAATCACCCAGGCCTCTCCTTACCTGGGTCTGTGCACAGACTTACGTGATTTTCAGCAATCTTTGTTCACTCCCTTTTGGTGTTTTCTGATCTTAGCTTCAGACCTCCTCGGGCCTCGTTCTCCTTAGAGAGGAGTCTTTCTCCACCTTACCAAGAGGTCACTGATTAAGAGCCAGTGGTACATCCTTTACCTGTTGGCCAAGGTTGAGGAGCCCTCCACCTCTCCAGAGAGGAGTCTGAAATATCTTGGTGGGACCTCCAAGCTGTGTGAGATGAAAGAGTTCGGAGTCTGAATCTAAGGTCAGAAAAGGTCTTTATTCTTTCTTATGAGAAAGGACTCTACCCCCTGTTGCCCAACATGGTGTCTGTAGGGAGAGAGCACCAGGTAGAAGGCAGCCCATGGTTATATAATCTTCCAGTGCAGAAACCCAACCCTCCCAACTGGCCTTAACTGTTATTGGTAAGGGGGCTATCCCACAACCTAAGCACGGGAATCTCTCTGAGACAAAGGACCCAGAAACATGTGAGTGTCCAATGAAAGCAGTCTTAACCTTATTTGGCATATCTTCTGCTGTGTTGGCTCTGGGGGAGGGTCTCCATTGCTCTAATGCTTGAAGGTCAGGTGACTTGACCTTAGGCCTAGTGAATATTGAAGCCATTCTAGATTTGATTTTTCAGAATAGGGAAACTTCACTATAAATTACCCCTCACATATCTCATACATTATACATATCTCATTACTATTGTACTCAAAATTTGAACCCACTCTTCCTATGGATTCTGTGAATGTTTGTAAGAAAGTATGCCTCAGGTTTGTTTAAGGGGGCAATATTTTTCAACGTCTATTTTTGCTTGGGTCAATTTTTAACAGCTAGTTGTGTCTAATGGCCTAACTATTAATGGGAAACATAGTAGTAGATGCTTTTGAGCTATATTGTTAGAGGTGCAGACCCACCAGTTTACCTCTAGTACCTGAGATAGTAGCTAACTGTAATGGTAATGGAGTAGGAAGACCTTCCCCACCCCGTTAATAGACCTAACACATAGAATCTGTGATCACATGGAGCCTGGATCAAATGGAGCCCATATGGAGGAGCTTGCACAAGGAGGAGAGAGAGACAGAGAGAGAGAGAGAGAGAGAGAAAGAGATTACACCAGCAGAGAATGAGAGCAGCAGAGCAGAGAGTAGAGAGAGAAAAGCAAGCTGTGAGTGAATGGAGAGAGGAACTTGCCTAGGGAAACTTGTTTTTGTGGGGAGGCCTGATAGAAAGAAAGTTTAAGATGGCCCTCCCTGGATTAATGATAAGTACCCTGTTAAATTTTGCCTCCTGATATCCTAATGATGTTTAAAATATGTATTTTGGCTTTGCCTTTAAGGAAGAGAGGTTATTATATTTTGCAAATCTACCCTGGAAATACATATGCATATTCATAGTGGCTGCTATGGGAATTCATATTGGCATTACACCAACCTTAGGCCAGGCTCCAACCTGCCAGTCTGAGTACAAATTAGGGGAATACCAACCCAGAGCTCAGTAGGTAATGCTGTGAATAGAACACTGGGTCTAGAGTCAGGAAGGTTCATTTTCCTGAGTTCAAACCTGACCTCAGACACTAGCTGTGTGATCCTAGGCAAGTAATTTAATCTTATTTACTTCAGTTTCCTCATCTGTAAAAATGAGCTGGAGAAAGACATAGAAAACCACTCCAGTGTCTCTGACAAGAAAATTTCAAATGAAGTCATGAAAAATTGGACATGACTCTAAGATAACTGAACAATAACTAAACCAGAAGGGACTACATTAGAATACAAATGATATTGCACACTTGGCTAATTGTAAGGAAGGCAGTGGTCACTAGAGTTATAGATGGGCAATTGTAGAGTGGTCCAGTTTGATACAATATCATAAGGATATTAGATTTGACTATCTCAGAGATCATTTTACCTTACTCCCTTGTTTTATAACTGAGTCCCAGAGAGGTTGAGACATGTTCAAAGTCACAGAGTCACAAAGATAGGAAGGAACAGAATCAGCAATGTAAGCCAGTCCTTCTGATTTCAAATTGAGTGCTTCTTCCATGCCCACATAAATCCTCTAAACCCCAAATCTTTCCAGCTTGAAAAGTTACCTTCAGAATCTCTCATCTGAGAAATCTGGGATTCTACCAACTTGGGGAAGGTTTTTCTGGCTGGAATTAGGAGGGGAGCTCCAATCCTACTTTTCCAAGTATACAGGTTACTGATCAAGGCTTGATTCTCAACAGCTCACATATTTTCTGACTTTCAATCTGACACCCATAAATATCCCAGCTCAGCAGGTCTTTGGGTTCCCTGGTCTCTATAAATATACCGTAGCTTTTGATTGTTTTATGATGGAAGTTTATTTTATTTTATTTTTGCCTACACAGTTGGCTTTGTTTTTTTCTATGCTTTATAGACCCTTGTCTTTTTATTAGTTCACTGTTCCCTGTTGATTTTGTGTTTTATATTCCTGCTGTCACCACCAGACCCTCACTGTAAACAAGAATGTTGTATCTCAGTGGGTTATTTCTGTTAATGACCTGTGATACAGTATATAAATAAACCAGGGAGTCATCCACAGGTGCAGTTTATTAGAGTTATTGCACTGTGGCTGGGGGAATGTTCTTTGCTTCCTTAAAACTTAGCTGTTTTCAGAAGCAAGGGGGCTAGCTACTTGGCAGTTTTGAAAAGAGAAAAATGAGCCCGTCACGTTGCAATGGATGGGAGCCCAGCCTAATAATTATCATTTTAATTTCTCAATGTCAACATCTAGGTTGCTGTATGGCTTATTTTTTTTTTTCCAATAAGCAAAATTACCCAAATAAAGCAGCCATTTCTAATAGCTGTCTAGAGCAGGAGGGGAGATAACACAATGGTCCTTCCCTGTGCATAAAAAATATAAAACCACAGGAAAACACACACACACACACGCACACACACACACATGCACATTATGCTACTCAATTAGGGCAAGAGGAATTGTTTCGGGTGACACTCAGATGCATAATGATGACCAATAATGATGCTTTACTAATGGATTTGCATAACCCCTTGTGAGGTAGGTGTTATTAATGCTCTGCCGAAGGTGGGGAAATGGAGGCTAACTGACTTGCCCAAGGTCACATGGTGACTCCATCCCTGAGCGGGGAATAGGACCACTAAATGAACTCCTGCCACATCTGGTGCTCTAACCATTAGATCATGTTTTGCTTTTGTCAGGGGATGAAATTAAGGGGAGAGAAATTGAAGCTGAACAGCAAGGAGATAGAAGAGGTGTGTGGTAATGCTTTCTGAAGGGGACAGGAAGCCAATAAAAATGTTCAGAAGATTTTGTAATATGCCTTCAGTTTTGCAGCTATGTACTTTTGACATTTGGTAGGAATTGGAAACCCCTGCTAGGAAACATCACATGAGATCAGGACATACAGAAGACAAGAGAGAGAGAAAAGAGGCAAAGATGAGAAAATCCATTTGATTTACTTGAGAGTAAATCAACCTAAAGGGGGTAGGTAGACATTTTGCCCTGTTGTGAGGAGAACACCATAAATGTATATTATAATATTTTGGTCTTCAAAGTATTCTATTTTTAATAATGTGATGGGGGAAAAATGTAGAAATCTGAATTTTTTTTCTTTTTTTCTTTTTTGGCATGAACACTTTTGTCAGTCTAATGGAACTTATGGACCCCTTCTCAGAATAATATTTTATATTAATATTATAATTATTAATATTATATTAATAATATTTAATAAAATTTATTATTATAAAAGAAACCAATTAGAAAATGAAGATGCAATTCCTTTTCAGCTGAGTCCATGGAGTTCCTGAAATCTGCCCATGGATCCCTTGGGGGGGAGGAACCCCAGGTTAAGAACCCCTGGCTTTCAGCATTGTCATTCAGTCCTAATATGCTTTTTTTTTAATTTCATACTGCTAGACTATTATAAATTCTAACTAAAATATGTTGGCCCAACACATAATTTAATTGATTATGGTTGGAATGAAAATCTCCAGTCTCTATCCTTGGTATCTAAAAGTACTGTCTTCCAATCTAATATTAGCATCTCATGCAAAACAAATTCTTTTATTATTTTAAAAAGTCATAATTTTAATGCTTTAGGTGCTTTTTGCCCAGAACAGACCATAAGTTCTCTTCCCACCTTAGTTGATACGCTCTATGAGTTGCTTTGGTCAAAATAGTTCATCATTTGTTGGCCAAACTTCTGTTGGCAGGATTCTCTAATGTTCACTGAGGCCTCAAGTGACAGAAACACAGATTATGAAATTCCTTTATCTGATTTTCATTCCCCCTGCCCCATTTATAATCTTTAATCCTATTCTTAAACACCATCATGACCTCCATGCCTCAGGACTTTCCTAGAACATCACCATTACATTAGCTTACTCTCCTTCCCCTATCCCGACCTTTTGGTGAATCACTTCAACTTTAGACTTTCCTCTACTTTTGAATCTCTCATTCACAAACTAACCTCTTCTAGTATTGTAAATGTCTGGAGGTGGTAGACTCTGCCAGAGCATGCTATCCACTAGCATAGCTTCTAAGAGCTCAAGGTCATCTCCTCCAAACTATGATAAAGAAATTTAAGAGGACTTTAGTGACCATATTGGATCCTTGGCAATTCTATGCATTTCATTAGTCCCCATGCAGATATTTGCACCATTCAAAAATTAATTTTGTCCTGATGCATCTCAGTTTTCACATTTACTCTAAGATGTTTACCAGAAAATCTCATTCCCTTTCATTTTGCATGTTCCTGGAAGCTAGGGGAACAGAAATATCAGAAAGTGCCACTGTTTTATTCAAACTATCCAAAAGCATCACATCTGTCCTCTTGCACTAAATTAGTTTATCTGTTATCATTGTTTTGCCTCAATGCATCTCAGAGTGGCTATTTTTCCAACCTATTCAAACTTATAACATAATGTTAGTCAATTTACTAGCCCAAATTGGAGTGAAATATTGATTTGTAATCTTAGTAAAACTGCTTTGCCTGCTAAAAAAAATCCACATTATATATCGAAGACTCTACATTCTGCAGTTACATTGCACAATATCTTGTGGTCTATTTGTTTAGTTGTTATTAATATTAATAATCCATTCTTCCACCCAAATCCTTCTCCTATTTCCTTCTCATGGTATGGAGGTGTCCCTATATTCCTAAAACTATTCCAAAGGAGGTTAAATTGTATCAGAAACTAACAAATTGAAAAACCTTTGAGTATGGGCCCAGTGACAGACTGCATGTCTGTTGGAAGACCATATGGAATAGTGGAAAGAAAATTGAATTTGGAGTCACTAGAGACCTGAGCTCAAATCTAGCCTTAGCTGTGCAACCTTAGGTGAGTCCCATAGCCTTTGGGGACATCAGTTTCTTCATTTACAAAATGGAAATAATAATAATTATAGCATATGCCTTTCAGAGTTGTTTCAAGGATCAAATGAAATAGTGCATACAAAGTGACATTTAACTTGAAATACTTTATATATGGAAATCATTTTATAATATATGTGTGTGTGTTTATGTGTGTGTGTGTGTTTATGTACACACACACAGAGATAATACATACATTTGAACACTTCAGTCTTCTCCCTTACTTCTGCACTTCTGGAGTCCTTAGTTTGCGTTAAGATTCAGTTCAGCACCACTTCCTACAGGAGGATTTTCCCAGTCTCATGAGCTGCTAATGCCCTCTCATACAATGGTACCTTGTATCTGCTTTTTAAACATCTTGTATACATCTATGCATATAATTTCTATCTCCCTTGTTAGAATCTAAACTCACTTTTATGTTGCATCCTCAGCACTTAACCCACTACCTGACACATGATAGAGGCTTAATGAATCTCTGTTGATGGATTAATTGATGGAAAAGAATAAGAATATATACTCCCTCCACCAATGCATACTACAACCCTAGCACATCTAACTAGAGTTTTTCATGAGCTGCTAGTGGCTTATTTTCTGATAATGAAGATCTTTGTAAATAGGCTATGTTTTATTTGAACTCACCTCTCAGGTTGGAAAAAAGAGCTAGGTTAGGGGCAACATAGAATATTGGTACTTGATAAGTTAGCACAAATTTGAGCTTTTTTATTATGTAGTATAACAAGTAGACAAAGAAAAAAACAACACACAGTAATGGCAATACAGAGAGAAAGAGGTTTGGCTTTCAAATTTGATTTGAAGAAACTCAACCAGTTCAAGGTCGAGGGAGACGTATACATTGGCAATGATCTCAGTGGGAATACATACTTGGAGCAGGAGCCTAAACCAGAAAGTTTTATATCTTAAAAATGGGCTTCATTGAGAACAGGTGATTAATGCCAGGTGTAGAAGTGGGCATTCCTATTCAGACCCAGATATGGCAGGGAAATTCCCAAGGTCTGTTATTGATTCCAGGCTCAGTTAGGGGGAATTTCCTACCAAAAATTGTGTGAGGGGATGAGTTGGCTATCAGAGGGATGAGCATTGATTACAAGGTCCTGCAGTGGGCCAGGGGTCCTATCCAATCAGAAGCTAAGACCATTAACTGCTTGACCCAGAGTCAAAAATGAGTCAGGACAGTGGAAAAGTACAAACTGTTTATCAAAAGTCATATGTTTCATGGACCTTAGGACCACTTAGCATAAGTGATTCCATATTGTAGTCATTATAACTACAAAATCCATAAGATAATTTTAAATTCTTCACAGGTTTGGTGATAAGACAACAATCCATTACTGGAATGATTCTCAATGCTTTCCTCACTTTTTAGGAACTGATGTTCAAACATTTATTCAGTGTGTTCTATGTGCAAAGCATTGTGCTAAATATGAGGGATACCAAAAATAATAATAATAATTAAAAACAGTCTCTGCCTTCAAGGAACTTGCATGCTAATGGGGAGGAGTCAACAAGTACACATTGGTACTGTAATTACGGCAAATGGAAATGGCAAATCACTCCAGTATCTTTGCCAAGAAAACTCCAAAATGGGGTCACGAAGAGTTAGACATGACTTCAACAACTCAACAACAATGCAATTATATACAGAACAGATGAGAGGTAGCCTTAGACGGGAAGGCATTAGTAGACGGGCAAAGGGTAGGTCAAGATAGGCCTGTGTCATGTTCCTCTTTGAAAATGAAAGACAAAGAACAAACAGCTGCAGGAGGTGGTACTTGAGTTGGGTCCCTAAAGGAAGTCAGGGATTCTATAAGGTAGATGTTGAGAGCAACAATATCTTAGGAATAATGGACAACCAGTACAAAAGCTTGGGTCTGGGAGATTAAGTGTCCTATGTGAAAAAGAGCAAGGTGGACAATATGACTGGACCCTAGGATGGAGGGCAAGTTATGATGAATCCTGAGAAAGTTAATCCATCCATTTTCAGAGATCAACATAGATCTGCTACTGAATTTCTGTAAACTAGTTCACTCTGGATACCAGGATATGTTTTGACCTCAAATCATAACCATCCAAGCTAGCACACTAAGTGCCTACAATTGTACATATACCACTTCCCTATTCTCTTTTATCCTTGTTTTGTTTTCTGCATCTCTAGACCAGAACACGGCTCCTTGGTCTGTATTCCCCTGTTCATTTTGTCTTCTCCAATTAAAATATAGCAATGGCTTTTTAGGGCAATACTCTCTGTCTCTCTTGCTGTGTGTGTGTGTGTGTGTGTGTGTGTGTGTGTGTGTGTGAGTGTGTGTGTGTGTATGTTTCTGTTTCTGTGTCTCTCCTCTCTTTGTCTTCCCCTCTCTCCTCCCTGTGTTTGTCTTTTTCTGTATTTCTCAACATATGAATGTATGTCTATGTGAGTATTGTCAGCATTTATCATAGTTCCTGGAACACAGTGAACACTTTATAAACTTGCCTTTCATTCATTCATTCAAATGTGCTACATGGGAGTTTAGATCCCAGAGGTAATAGAGAGCCATGGGAGTTTGTTGAGCAGGGAAAGCCATGGTCAAAATAACACTTTTAAAATATAACTTTGGCATCAGTGTGGAAGAGAATGGGGAGAAACTTGATGCAAGGAAATCAATTAGAAGGATATTGTAATAGCTAAGGTAAGAGGTCATGAAGGCTTAAACTAGGTGACTATGTGAGTGGAAAGAAGGGAATGTATACAAAACTGCTGTGCAAATAAATAAGTCAAGATTTGACAACTGATTGGATTTATGGGTGAGCAAGAGTGAAAAGTCAAGGGTGACACTAAGGTAAAATGAAATAACAAGCATTCATTAATTCATTTTGGATACTTCTTACCAGAGCTTTACCAAGTGCTGATTATATGAAGAATGACAAAAGCAGTCTCTGTATTCAGTGCAAAAATATGAAGATCAAATTCTAATGGGGAAACAGTATGCAAACAAATATATTCATACATGATATATATAGGAGAATTTGCAATAAAACCAGAGGGAAAAGAGCTAGGTAAGAAAAGAGCTTCAACACAAGGTGAGGTTTGATACTAGTGACTTGGTTTTCTTTTTGCTGGCTTTTTTTTTTTTGAGGGGGGAAGGCAGGGCAATTGGGGTTAAATGACTTGCCCAAGGTCACATTGCTAGTTTTTTTATGTTAAGCATCTGAGGTCAGATTTGAACTCAGGTCCTTCTGACTCCACAGCCAGTGCTCTATTCACTGTACCACCTATCAGCCCCTCTTAATCTCTTTTTTCAAACAAATAGACCAATTGTTTATTAATTTTATTTGCTTTTTCACAAAACCAACTCCTAGTTTTGTTTGTTAATTCGATGTTTTTTTACTCTGAATTTTATTAATCTCACTTTTAAATTTTAAGATTTCTAATTTAGTGTTTTATTTGTGAATTTGTTCTTTTTCTAGTTTTTTATTGCATATCTAACTCATTAGTCTGCTCATTTTTTATTTTATTGATGTAAAGCATTTAGAAATATACATTTTCTTCTTATCATTGCTTTTGTTGTATTCTAGTTTGAATTGGGACTTGAAGGAAGCCAGGTAAGCCAGAGACTAGGAATGAGGAGAAAGGATCCCAGGCATGGGTGAGAGGCAGTGGAAAATTCGTAGTTGGGAGACGGTATGTCATGTGAGAAGAACAGCAAAGAAGCCAGTGTTGAATACATGGAGAAGTAGAATAAGGTATAAGAAGACTGAAAATGAAGGAAAATTTCAGGTTATGAAGGGCTTTAAAAGTCAAACAGAGGAGTTTACATTTCATTTGGGTGGTAATAGAGAGTCACTGAAGTTTATTGAATAGGAGTGTGACGTGGTCAGACATGAACTTTAGGAATATCACTTTGACAGTTTAGTGGAGATAGACTAGCATGGGGAGAGATTTAAGGTAGGGAGACCAACTAGGGGATTATTGTGATAGTGTAGGCATGAGGTGATAATGGCCTACACCAGAGAGATGAGTGTGTGAAATCAGAGAAGGGGGCATATAAAATTGATGTTGTGAAGGTAGAATCCACAGGACTTGGGAACAGGGTGATAAATGTGAATGAGGAACCAAGGATGGTACCTAAGTTGATAGTTTAGGTGACTGGAATGATAGTGTTCTCAAAAGTAAAAGGGAAGTTCAGAGCAAGAGAGGATTTTGGGGAAAAGAAAATGAGTCCAGTTTTTGACATTTTGAATTTAAGATGTCTATGGCAACATTCAATTCAAGATATCTAATAAGAAGTTGGAGCTGCAATATTGGAAGTAAAGAAAGGAGTTAGGGTTGGATAAAATGACTGTGAGAATCACTGACATTTAGATTATCATTGAACTTATGGGAGCTGATAATATTACCATGAACTTGGGGAACTTGAAGCCTGGGCATGCCATTGACAACAACAGCAAAGTTGGAGATACTAAATTCTGTTTTGTAAATGGTGAGTTTGATAGGCTACAGAACATCCAGTTTGAAATGTCAAATGGGAAATGACATGCTGAATTAGAGGTCAAGAGAAACTTGTGCTAGATATATAGATCTGTGAATCAACTTCAAAGAGTTGTTAAGTGAACCCACATAAACTAAGATCAGCAAATGTGAAAGCAGAGAAGTAAAATAGAAGAAGCCTTAGGATAGAGGTGTAGGGGGCACTTATAGTTAGTGGGCATGACATGGATGAAAATTCAGAAGGTGAATCGGAGAAGAAGCAGTCCAAGAAAAAAAGAGTAAGAGAGAGAGAGAGAGAGAGAGAGAGAGAGAGAACAATATCTTGAAAACCTAGCATGTCAGATTCTTCAGACAGGGAAAAATAAAGATGCGGACCAAGAAAAGGCCATTTGATTTGACAATTCCAGAGTTATAGGTAACACTGCAGAGAGAAGTTTCAGTTGAAATATGAGGTCAGAAGCCATATTGCAAAGAGTTTATAAAAAATATGAGAGGAAAAGACATGGGGGCATTGAACTCGGATGGATTTTTCAAGGAATTTAATTGAGCAGGAGAGAAGAGAGATAATATGATAGCCGGCAGGCATAGTAAGATCCAATGAGTGTTTTTGAAGAATGAAGGAGATTTGGTTGTATTTCTAGACAGCAGGGAAGAAGGCATATAGGGAGACATTGAAGATTAGAAAGTAGGGATAATGAAAGGGTAATGTACTGAAAAAGACGAGATGGGGTGGGATAAAGAATTAATATAAAGGGATTGGCTTTGACAAGAACAAACACCCTCTCATTATTAGGGACTAGAATGAAGGAGGAGCTAGTGAAGGATGATATCAGGGGAATGTGAGATAAGGAGGAAGATAGAACATGTAGCTAGCTCTCAGTGAAAATTCTCATTTTTTCAGGGGTGAACTATATAAGGTGAGGTCCTCAGCTGAGAAGATGAGGTGGGAAACTGTGATATTAGAAGTTTGAGAAGAGAAGTAAAGGTTTAGAACAATCACTGTGGTGAATCAATTATGGAAAAGTTGTGGTATTACCCTTCTAGAATGAGGGCCCAGTTGAGGTTAGCATAAATTTTTCCTGAATACAACTGGCTTCAAGATTTCCTCTAGTTCCATTCAGTAGTCTTTGAATAAGAGCAAAGAAGACAGATGGTATGATTACCCTTTTCTTGGGGTTTCACAAATCACAATAGGCAATAACATAAGGGAATAAGATATTTAAAAGGAGATGATAGTGTAGATTTAAAACGTTTCGTCAAGAGGTTCCTACTGGGAAATGAAAAGGATTATCTAGAGGATCAGTGATGGACTGCTATAATACATGAGCATAAAGGAATTTGAGGTCTGGGATAAAGAGTTGGTTTAGGAGGAGTTGGGGAGAGATGAAAAGAAAAGAGATGATAATCAGACAAAGGAAATTAAGAATTCGTGGACTTGTAGAATACTTGTGGGCAATAACAGGGTGCATATGATAAAACCACAGGGTGTAGCTCAGGGGGAGTGGAAGTGAAAGTCACAGGAGCTATATAGATTGAAGGGGAAGTGAGAGTATTTGAGGGAATCAATATGTGTGCCAGAACTAGAACTCTACTGGTATAAATTTTGAAAATCCACAACTTATACTCCTAGAAGGCTAGGAAGGGCCTTCCACCCAAGGTAATAAATAAATAAGACAAAATGTAGGAGCTTATGGAGAAGACTGACTATGGAATAAAGCAAAATTGCTAAAGACACTGCTGAGGGCTATGTTGCCAATATTCCCTAGTGCATCCTAAACCAGATAAAGATATAATTGGGAAATATTTTTTAAAAATGAATGAAAATACAATAGGATATAGAAACGATAGAAAATAGTAAAAATGTAGTTTCGTAAGTTAATATGTCACCTACAGAGATTTTTATTTACTTAGGGTTTCTGAGTTTGACACCATTAATATAGAGGACAGAATATTTCACTAAGTGGAAAGAGAACTGAATTATTCCCTAACATTCCTAGCTTTGTGACTTTAAACTATAAATGAATGAATAAATGAGTAAATGAATAAGTGAATGAAATAAAAAGCATTTATTAAGCATTTATTTATTTTATTTTTTTTACAAAAAAAAGTTCTAGAGATACAAATAGAAAAGTAGAGACAAGTCCCTTGATCTCAAGGAATATATTCTAATGAGGGAGGCTAGTCACGTAATCTCTGTAGAAGTCACCATTTTCTCATTTATGGAATGAAAGGGTTAGACTTCTTATTTTCTTCTCTCTTAGCCATCACTTACTAAAATATCTGTGTGTATATGTGTGTATATATGTAAATGTACATGCATATGTATGTATGCCTATAAACCTGTGTATACATGTATGTTATATTTATGTGTATATGTGTGTGTGTTTAACCAAAAAAAGAGCAAATGACAGCAATTATCTCAACCAAGTAAGCACATCATTATGTAATATGAAGTGAGCTACAATGGGTTGTGGTAACTAAAGAGAAGAGTGAATGGCTCACTGGAGAAATGCTTTGTCCTGCACCGATAGTTTCCCATTTCAACTAGAGATGCTCTGAGTTCTTGTTACAGGTAAACAGGATGGTATAAAGCACTTTAAAAAGCCTACAGAGAGGTTCTAGGGTGTTTCTATACCCAGTTTTACTATTATGGTTTTTTCCTGTCCTTCCTTTCTAAAATTCTTATAATTTTTTGAATAATTTACCAAAATTCTTCTTTATAATACTAATATGTATTATCATATTTCAGAGTATGAATCAAACAATCAAAATATTTTAAACAATATTTAATTTTCCCCAATTATATGTAAAAACAAATTTTAACATTTGTGTTTCAAAAGTTATGAGTGCCAAATTCTATTCCTCTTTCCTTTCCCTTGCCCCTTCCTGAGACAGTAAGCAATCTGATATAGGTTATATGTGTACAATCATGTAAAACATTTCTGTGTTAGTCATTTTGTGCAAGAAAACAGACAGAAAGAAAGAAGGAAGGGAAAGAGGAAGGAAGGAGAAAAGGAAGGAAGGAAGGGAGGAAGAAAGGAATGAAGGAAGGCAGGGAGGAAGAAAGGAAGGAAGGAAGGAAGGAGGGAAGGGAGAAAGAAAAGAAGAAGGAAAGAAAGAGAGGAAAAAACTGTGCTTCAGTCTGTATTCAGACATCATCAATTCTTTCTCTAGATGTAGATAGCATTTTTCACCATGAGTCATTTGGAATTGTCTTGGGTCATTGTATTGTTGAGAAGAGCTGAAGCATTCACAATTCTCCATAATTCAATATTGCTCTTGTTGTGTACAATGTTCTTTTGGTTCTCCTCACTCCATTTTGTATCAGTTCATGTAAGTCCAGGTTTTTCTGAAATCATCTTGCTTGCCATTTCTTATAGCACAAAAATATTCCACTGCAATGATATACTACAACTTGTTCATCCATTCCCAAACTGATGGGAATCCCCTTAATTTCCAATTCTTAGCTACCACAAAAAAAATTGCTATAAATATTTTTGTACAAATAGGTCCTTTCACTCTTTCTCTCTCTCTCTCTTTATTTCTTATCTTTTTGAAATAACTCAAAGGCCTTAGAACTGGAAGGAACTTTAAAGTTATTTGAATCGAGGAATTCTTAAACATTTTTGTGTTATGTATCTTTTCAGCAATCTGATGAAGCCTATGAACCCCGTCTCAGGAGAATGTTTTTTAAATGTTTAAGATAAGACAAACAGGATTGTAAAGGAAACCAATCATATTGAAATACAATTATCATTTTTTTTGAGTTCACAGATTTCATATTAAGAATATTGATCTATTCAAGTCCCATCATTCTACATATCACATCAGAGAAATGCATATACTAAATTCACACAGACAAGAGCTAAGGTTAAAACTCATTATTCAGAGTTTTTTAATATTGATATTTATTTGTATTTCTATTCAGAGTAATTTACATGCTATACACCACATGCTTTATCAGGAACACATTGCTTTGATAACATCAACTATGGCCTAAGAAATTAAATCTTGCTTTCTGACAACTTTCATATGCCAACTATTTCCTATATCAACCTTTCCTTTCAAAGTTATAAGTTTTTTAGACTGTAAGCTCATTGAAGAGAGGGACTATGTCTCTTATTCAAGAAATTCACCAATCCCACAAGTATTCAATAAATACTGGTCTGCAGAAAGCACTATCCTAGGCATTGAGCATAGAAAGGAAACATGAAAAATAAATCAAGGAAGTTGCATCTTTTAACATTGAAAAGAGTGAGTGCTTAACAAATTGGTGTCAAATTAAATTCAACCAAATCAAATCATTAGAAGAAGAGATGAAATAATGACATGTGACCCCAAGGACTTCAGTTTCCTTTACAGAACCAAAGCCCTTAAAAATTCCTCTCAAATTTGTTCCAATTGTGTCATTTATTCTTGTATGACTTAGTAAAACTGGATAGCTATCGATGGTCCTAATAAGCTTCAACAAGGTCTCCGATGTGTCTTGAATATTAGCTCTACAAAGATAGCACATCCTACAATTATTATGTCAAGTCTGCATAAGTTCCTTTGTACCATGAAATAGGAGAACATCAAGCCCCACTAAGTATGTCTTCTTCCTGAGGAGGTAAGTCCTCCCATCCCTCCCCCCACACAAATACACTATGTTGCGATGGATGAAAATATTCCTTGATGTTATGTGGAACAGGTTGGATTATACAGTTTTTTGTTTTGTTTTTTTGCATTGCCTGAGGTAATGTTTATACATTATAAAATAATCCAGTCAATTCACTCTAACTGTTGGTCAGTTAGGGGGTGAGGAGAGTTCAGGGAAATCAGTCAAAATAATTATTTGACATCATGTAGACTAACAATAGCAACAACTTTATCTGAACTCTTCATATTTTCCAACTGGTGATGCTGGTTCAGTGTCCTATAGATAAGAGTTCGCCTTATTGAGTCCATATATTGGGGGTAAGAGTATTTCACATTAAAAAGCAGATTAATGTGAGATGTGGAGTACCATAATTCCTTCTTGAGGAAGGAAAAAAAAAAACACATTAGTTCCAGACTGCCAAAAAAAAAAAAGTATTGCTTCTGTTGCTTATCTTATATACAGAGAAAGTATTCAGTCAGGAGAAACTCTAATGAGCCCTTCAGAATCCTCGTTCAAAGATATTAAGTCTACCAGGGATCAGCTAGGAAGATGTCTGAAGTATGAATTACATACTGATTAGAAGCCAAAACTAGGTTCTTCTCCATTTCTTAAGGTCTCCAATTGAATTCAGAAAATAGTGTTTAATCCCCCCCACACACATATCAACACCCAAGACTTTTAAACAAAACCCATTATTTTTCTTACCTCTCTAAACCTCCTACAGAAAGGAAAAAGTGATATTTTTGTTCTTTTACTGAAAAGAATGCTTCAGATTCACAGCATTCAAACTTCCTGGTGAATGAGAAATGGTGCATTAATAAGCCTTGACCCTTTGCAAATAGCACATCATTAGATGGTTTAAATAATGCAGTTGCTGACTCCCCAGGTCCAAAACATGTTTAATAGACAATACGATTAAAACTGAATGGTAATTGAGTGATTAGTAATTAGGAGGGCAAACAGTTTTGAGCATTTTACAAAGACAAAGAGTACAAAATAGGGGTTTGTTAACCTCTGCAATGCTTCTTCCTACCACAGAATTGTTGAGAATTGTGAGCTTTTAATTAGCTCACAAAAATGCAAGGAAATCCATACATGTATATACTTTGAGGTTCTTATTCATTAGGTAAGAAAGCAACATTTGCTGAAATGCTTTTTAAACCAGATGAGCCCAGCCCAAGTGAAGAAGACTAGATTTTCTTAAGTGATATAATGAATAGAATGAAAACGTGTATATTTATATATTGTAAAGCTGCTTTGCCAAATCCTTGTATAAATGTTATACACATGCACATATATATATACATTTAATTATACATGTATATACATACACATATCCATGTGTATATAAGTAGATATATACACATGTATAGTTTTTTTTTTATTTTGTAGACTACTTAAAGAATTAATGCTCAATTCTCTTTACTAAGGAATTAGACAGTCTTTTGTTGCAACCATTTTCAAAATCTTCCTTTTTTGAAATTTAATTCACTTTTTATTTCAGACAACCATCAACCAACACAGATATTTTAACATGCAGAGATGAACAAGAAAAAGTCTTGCTTAAAAAACTGTGAACTTCTACTATTTACCGTTTGTAAGTTAAATTTATCAAATAGTAACAAAGCTCCTTTCTTTGTGTCTTCTTATGCGCATTTTTACTTCTGTGAATTAAAAAAAATTCTAACACTCTTTTTAAAGTGTCTCTATCACTACCCACTCACTTTCCCCCTCCCTAGAAGAAGTCTTCCTTTGGAAAAAAAAAAGTGAAATAATTCAAGAAAAACAAAACAACATTTAGACCATGTTTGAAAATGTATATTTTGCTCTGTAGCCTTTGTTCTACTGACTTACTTTTGGTGATCACCACACAATGGGTAGTGCTGATGTAGAATATTGGGAAGGATAAATACAAACACATACATACTATGTGTATCTATGTATATATGTGTGGTACAATGGAAAAAAAAAGCTAACATTAGTGCCTCAAGCAGCGCACAAGACTATAAATTGCAGAGTTTTGCCTATTTGCGCTATTAGATTTTTCATCAACGTAATTGGGGTCATTAAAGGAACTTTGCAATATCCTAAAGGCAATCAATCTGTTTTATTCTCTTGCCTCAATTCAATTCATTATTCATTTGTATTGTCCCTCCTGGATATACAAACTGATAGACAAGTTTTAGAGGTGGTCCATTCAACTTCATGTCATAATTTGTGCAATTCTTCATTCACTTGTTCTTTCCTCTGTGAATGATTAGACCAAAATTCTTGAATAGTTACAGATCCCTTCCACAAGGTTCTGCAGTGTTCTAGATTATGAGGCAAGCAGTGGCACAATCCTTGTTATCTTCAGAAGAACTATCTGAAGAACCTCACCATCTACAGGGACTCCCTCTTCAACTTGTATTATATAAAGGATCTCTTGTGTCACAGCAGCAAGAACATGAATTGTTATAAATCTATACATGGTGGGCATGAGTAGGCTGAAATTTATCACCAATGAGGAATTTTGAAGATGAACAGGAGTAAAATGTGTTATTAGGGAAATGTTATGAGAAGTACTATAGGAAAAGATAACCTAATGTATAGGGTAGAAACTAAAATCTGTCCTGTGGTAGAGAATAAAACACCCTCTAAGTTAGTAATCAAATAGTTACTTTCCTTAAGCAGCTGCACAAAAATTCACAGGGTAGAGGCAGACTGTAGATATCTAGAGTTTCTTTCAAGTCTAAGAAGCCTGATATAAGTAGGCAGTTCTTCTCAGAGAAGGCACAGTACTCTGGGTGGCCACACATTCAGAAGCCCACTCCTACATCTTGGATCATCCACCTAGGGCAGTGGTTCTCAACCTTCCTAATGCCACGACCCTTTAATACTCGTATGTGGGCGTATGTGCATGTGGGCAGACCCTCCTGGAGATGAATAGAGGAGCAGTGTCTTGACTCCTAAGACCATCCCTGTGAAAGGGTCGTTTGACCCCCAAAGGGATCATGACCCACAGGTTGAGAACCGCTGACCTAGGAGATAAGGTCCTCTTGAGCTCTAACCTCCTGGATCATTTTTAATTCAATTCTGGTCTACCAACCCTTTCTCTCAATGACTTGGGTCACCAATTGCTAGAAATGGCACCCCCACCTAGGATGAAATACATTAACCTCATAACCTAGGAACTGTTTCTCCACTGGCCTCTGGTTTCATCAAGGTAGATAGGTATTGATGTAGGGGATCCTTTTCCAACTCTTCATTCTCAGAAACTTCATAACATATTTTTTCCTTAGTCCATTACTGAGTTAGAGAACAATTATATTTTTAAACACAAGGCACTATATTGAAAAAAGCAGTGTGGAGATACATTAATGATAACAGAAAAGATAACAGTGATCAAAGAGGATCTACTTTAGTTGCTGACCAGTAGACCTTAATATGATACGCTTTTATATTATTACCATTTTCCAGAGTCACATTAGGCTGTGTATTCATTTGGTTGTTTTGCCCTCCTGACCACCACAAATTCTAAATCATTTCACCAGAGTCTACCACAAATATTGATACTTTCTAGGATAAACTAGCATCTGCTCCTTTCTGACAAAATAAAACACCCAACATTTTAGCATAGGATCAGAAGGTTGTTTAATTGGACTATCTATGCAAAGATACATAGCAATTATATGTGAGTGGGCCTACTTAGAGCTAGAGGTTTCATTAGATCTGAGAAGCCTCAGAGGTAAAGAAAGGATGTATAACTCCTAGAGACTACTCAGAGAGGCTTCTCTTCTTAAGATGGCTATTCATCAAGAGGCCCAGATCTATGTTCCATTTAATCTATTTTAAGGGAAAAAATCCACCTCAGATCCTGCCATTAGCTTTTGAGGCTCTTATCCCAATTCTAGCCTATTCATAGATAGTCATGTGATGAGGCAAACAGGTGAAAAGCTAGAATATTACAATAATATTCCCCTGTTGTTAGGAAAAAGAGAAGATGACTTCCCACATGTTGCTTGGACCTCCTATGGCAAACTTGTAGGAAAATATGGAAAAGAATATGCTGGATGGAATGGTATGGAAGATCTGTGATTTGTACTATTGGAGTACAATTGGAGTACTTCTTAATGGATGAGACTACAGAGTCATTTGAGTATCTATGTGTGTGTGTATACACATACACACATATACCTTCACCCACACATATATGTTTATGTGCATATATGGCAATATGGCAATATATGGCAACCCTTCCTCTCTGTCTCTCCATTTTCTTATATCTACATTTTTCTCGATCTATGTCTATGTTTATCCCTAGGAAGCAGCTAGAATAGAGTGCTGGGCCTGGAGTCAGGAAGACTTGAGCTCACATTTGGCCTCAGATACTCATTAGTATGTGACCCTGGGCAAGTCACTTAACCTTTGTATCTTTAATTCAGAAGAATGAAATGGCAAACCATTCCAGTATCTTTGCTAAGAAAACTCCATAGATAATACAGTCCATGGAACCATGAAGAGTCAGCCATGACTGACTGAACAAACAACAACAAAATATCCCATACCCAAATCTATATCTATGTCTATATATTGATGTTTGTCTATAACCATAGCCAGATCTGTATCCATCTATCTATAATATAAATATTTATATGTCTATCATTTGTTACCATGTATAATCTTTGTGACTTGTCCCAGAAAATCTCAGAATTGAAGAAACATCACAGACCATCTAATTTAACCTACATATAAATAGAAATCTCCTTTACCTCATCCCATTGTTCATTCTTCATTTTTCAAGACCAAATGTCATCATGAGTGATGTTTTGATTTGTATGTGAATTGGGTGTGAGACCGAATTGAGTAAAGTTGTCAACTTCACTCTCTCTTCCAGTGTCATAAAAGTCCAGCAACAAGACAAAAATCAAGATGACTGGTGATGGCACAGGATGCAGTGGATGACCCTGGTGTCTTCAGTGTCTGACAAAGCTCTAAGCGCTCCACAGCACCTGCTTCAGATGTCTTCAAAGCTGTTGGAATAAATTGTTCTTATCCACCCATTCCATTGAGGGAAATCTTCATTCACATGCTTTAGGTAGACATTTCCTTAATCTGTCAACAGGTTCGAGACCTGTCAGTTACTCTCAACTTGGTTTAGTCCATTCACCAAGATAGTTTTACTGGTATGTAGTTATTGTATGCTACAGTTTCTTGGATCCACAGGTGAGACTGAGTGACAGATGGACACCAAAAGTGGATGAGCAGCCCTGAAAAGGGCTCAGCAAGCCCCCTTAAAGACCTCCCATGAGGAAGAACTCACCTCCTCCTGAAGCAGCAGCTCATTGTACTTTGGGTTAGCCATGTTTTTTTTAGGAAATTTTCCCTTCCGTCAGGCTAAACATTCCTACTTCTTTTAACCAACTTTCAAATAGCAGAAATTCCATGCCCTTCATATCTATAGTGCTGCTCTGAACAATCTTCAAATCATCAGCGGATTTCCTTTTATGTGATAATCAGAACTAGACCCAATATTCCTAATTGAAAGACCATAACTGAGTAGAGTGGAACCATCTGTCATCCTTTTCTCTAGATGGATCTCAGATATATCTAGTATAAACTACACATGACCAAAAACCCTTTCTACATCACTATGAAGTGATGATTAGCCTTTGTTTGAAAACTGCTAGTAAAAGGTAGTGACATCTACTGATT
>CM053589.1:53425865-53443399 GCA_028646515.1 Pseudochirops corinnae | reverse complement strand
TGATCCTTGTCTCCCCAGGAACTGAGATTGCTGAGGGCTTGCCTCGAGTGAAGATGAAAGAAAGCCCTTTCCTTGGGTATTCAATGCTGAGATGATATCTTAACCTTGTTGTAACTTAAGGGTGGATGGCCTTTTGTGTTCTCCTGCCCCTTTTGAGATTCAGGGGTGGGAAGCCTTTGACTTTGGTTTCTTTTTGTGCTCTGTGATTGACCAAATGAATGTACTTTGTTTAAGATTGGAGACTAATCTCCATTTAAGTAGAGACTTTGACTGACTAAATGAATGTACTGTCTAGGGGTGGAGTAGTACCCAGATTGAATTGAGAACTTACTTGCTAAAGGAACAAGTTATACTGTATTTTGACTTTCTCTGTCCTGTGAATGTTTGCTGAATAAATGGGGTTTGCTGTGCTGGTAATCCAAACCTTGGAAGTTGCCTTTGCTTGGCATTACACCATTGTGGCTTAACTCCTTGAGAAAGTCACATGCCATCAGTGCCTCCACTCTTCCTTCTCTTTATTTCTTCTAAACTCCTTGAAATCTGGCTTCTGACTGCCTTGTTGAAAGGAAACTCACCTCTCCAAATTTATCAATGAGCTCTCAATTGCCAAATCTCAAACCTTATCCTCCTTAATCTCTCTGCAGTGTTTGACACTTCTAATTACCATCTCTTCGTTGATATGGCCTCCTAATTTCTGGGTTTCCATGATACAACTCTCTTATTTATCTGACTGTTCCTCAGATTACTTGAGTAGTTCCTTCTCCGTGTCCTGCCCACTGACTGCTGGTATCTGCCAAGGCTCTGTCCTGGGCTCCCTTCTCTCTTTCCCCTGTACTATGTCACTCAGGATTTCATAATGTTTAGTTTATATTGTCATCTCTATACAAATGATCTCTATAAATCCAGTACAATATTACTAACTATCTTTTGGACATCTCTAATTGGATGTTTTGTAGGCATCTGAAATTCAGTATGTCCAAATCAGAACTCATTATTTGTCCTCCAAAATCTTTCTTCTGAAATTTCTGATTACTATTGAGGACATCACCTTCCTCCAAGTCCTAGGCCTACAACCTCAATGTCATTTTCAATTCCATATTTTGATTCATTCCACATATTAATCTGTTGTCGATTCATGTTTCTACCTTCACAAAATCTCTGATATATTTCTTTCTTCTACTCACATAATTTCCACCTTTATTCAAGGACCCTCATCACCTCTTTCCTGGGTTATTATGATCACTGTCTCACTGGTCTCCTCACTTCAAGTTTACCACCAATTGAATCCATCTTTCATTTAGTTAAATATGTAAATTTTTTAAAACACAGATCTGATTATTAGGATCAAATTTGAACTCATCTGTTCAGAACTTTAAAATCTTCATAACTTGGCCCCTTCTGAATTTCCAGATTTTTAAAACTGTTCTCCCCCCAAAAAACTCTGTAGTCTGTATTGGCTTACTTGTTGCTTCTTCCACAAAGGAGTATGCTGGCAAGTGTTTAACAACTGATTTTGGGGGTAAGGGTGAGGCACATGTTGGTAATGGTACAGTGGATAGGGTGCTAGGCCTGGAGTCAGGAAGACTCATCTTCCTGAGTTCAAATCTTGCCTGGGACACTTACTAACTGGGTAACCCTAGGCAAGGCATTTAACCTTGTTTGCCTCAGTTTCTTCATCTGTAAAATGAGCTGGAGGAGGAAATAGCAAACCACTACAGTATCTTTCTCAAGAAAACCCCAAATAAAGTCACAAAGAGTTAGACATTGACTCTGAAAAGGGGGGGGGGGGGCATAAGGCAAACCTTTAAGTTCAACCAATAAACCAAGCCCTGATTTGCAGTGCTTGCCCATACCCAAGGTGCAAATGCTCACACTAAAAATTTAACAATCATTTTTACCAAAGTAGTTTGAGGTGGCTCCCACATGCTTCCCATGCTCCCATATGACCTTCCATTTCACATATATGTGCCTTCATACAACTGACATGCTTTCTCACCTTCATCTCTACCTCTTCTCTGGCTTCCTTCAAGATTTAGTTCAAATCCCACCTTCTGAAGGAGATTTTTTTTGCCACTCAATTCCCCAATCCTAGAAGCCTTTTCATCTGAGATTACCTTCCATCTACTCTAAGTATATCTTGTAATTATATAAATAGCTAGTAATTTACATGTTATCTCTTTCCTAAAGAAGCAAGAAACAAAAAGAAACAACAACAACAAAAAACTCCTCAACTCTTAGAGTGCCTCTCTTTGTATCATTAGTGCTTACCACAAAATAAAAAGTTAAGAAATTATTTGACTAAGTGACTCAGTGGCTGTATTCTGCAAATGTAAAAGGATAGTCACTGTCTTAAAGGAGTTCATATTCTAATAAGGGAAGATAAGAAAAATAGGTAATGGTGGCTAAAAATGGGAGATTTGACCTGAGAGATCAGAGAGATGGTGAGATGATAGATAGGAGAGTCAATGGATAGGCACTTTTCAGAATTAATATCGATTTAATTATAATTCGCAGAGGTGGTAATTATAAGGAAAAAGGAAGGAGGATAGGGGGTGCCAAGTACATAATGACAAGGAGGCTAGCTAGATGATGGGATAGGATGTAGAAGTAAACAATGGTCTGGGTTTGGATCCAGAAAGCAGGTGGAGCTAAGTGAGTTAGTTCATATTCACTATCATATTCACATATGAGCTCTGCCCTAGTATCTAGCTGATATAGTGAATAGAATATTGAACTTCAGGGCGGCTAGGTGATGCAGTGAATAGAGTATGGTCCCTGGAGTCAGGAGGACCTGGGTTCAAATTCCGCCTCAGACACAACACAAATACTAGCTGTGTGACCTTGGGCAAGTCACTTAACCCCAATTGCCCTCCAAAAAGCAAAAAATAAAAAAAAATAAAAGAATGTTGAACTTTGAGACAGGAACACACAAATTCAAATCTTGCCTCAAGTATTTCCTGGCTAAATGATCCTGGGCAAATCACTTAACCTCTCTGTTCCTCAGTTTCCTCATCTATAAAATGGAGATAATAATAGTACCTATCTCCCAGAGTTGTGAAGATCAAGTGAGTTAACAAATAGGAAGTTGTTTATAAACCTTGAAAAGCTATGTAAATACAAATTATTATTGTTGTGTTATGGTTGTGGTTATGGCTATGAATGTGGCTGTGGTTGTCAATCAATTGGACTTGGCCCCAAGATGATAACTCCAAAGATAAATGGATTAATTTCCCTCGGGACTAGGTTTTGAATTCTGGAGGTATAGACTTTGGTTCAGGATTGTTAATATTCTAAAAAGCCAGGGATTAAATATGTAAATCACAGAGCGGAAAAAAAAATCTTCCATTTCCTGATTGCCCTTTCTTAATGACATCTTTTTTCTTAGGTGGTAGGGATCATTAAGTCAGTCAGCCCCTTCTTAATGAAACATTAAGCTAACCTTAGAAAAGGCCAGCAGGATACAAGTTTTGTTTAGAAGTTTTTTGCCCCAGAAGGTACTACATAGACATTTAACTTCCAAGAAGGGCTTCTTGAGATACGGGCAGCTAGTATAACCAGCCCAATTAATCACTCAGAAGTTTAGGAGACTCCTTTCAACCCCCTAACATTGATCATTCTCAATCAGATTAGGGAAACTGAGGTCCTCTATTTTCTAGCACTAAGTGCCTTTAGACACCCTGTATTGTGTGCTAAAAGTGGGACTATTTGTTTTCAAATATCCCATGTTGGTTTTCTTGAAACGAAAGTTGGAGGCTTTTTTCTTGAAATCCTAGCTTTTAGAGATGGGAGAAACCTTATAGATATTGTCCATATAAATATTTGTCATTCCAAGTGAGTAAACAGAAATGGAAGTCATCAAAATGAAGAATTACAGAATTAGTAAGGACTGGAGAGGCAAATCTCCTAGCTACAGTTATAACATCTTAAAGTACAATGGGCTGCTTCAAGAGGTAGTGATTCCCTCACATTAGAGTCCTTAAAGAAAAAAAAAACAAACTAGTTGACCAACTATTGGGTATGTTACACTAGGGAAATTTTTCATGTATGTATTGGGCTTGTAGGCTACTGAGTTACCTTCAAATTCAAAATCTACGAAACACTGAAAGTGATCATCTAGCCTTTGTTTGAAGACATCCAGGAACAAAGAACTCACTACTTAGAGTGATGGAGCAATTACTGTCCTAAAAGTTAGCATACTTGTGTGCCAGTCTAGTCTATAGGAATTTCTTTTTTACTTCAGCTCTAGGTCTATTTTCCTATAATACTATGACCCTTTAGTCTCCAATGATGTCATATAGATACAATTACATTTTTAAAGGATGGCAACATTTCAGAGTTAGAAGATACTTATCATGTCTTCCCTTACCCCTCCCAAGTCTCCCCTGTTCTCCTCATGCATTCTCTTGTTCATCCACATAGCATTCAACCAATTCTAGAGTTGTTTTCTCTCTCCTCATTTCCCAATTAATCATTCTAGCCGTGGTAACCTGATTAAAGTCTGGAGGTATGGCAAATATATACAATTGGCAGTGTGCTCAAGTGACCGAAGTCCCAGTGGACTTTTTGACTAAGAAAAGTATCAACTTTGGACATAAAAGGTTTATGTGCTGTTTGAGGTGGGGATTAGCTCTTACTGCAAAAAGTATCAGGAAGCATTCCAGGTATCACTTCCATGATACACGGATGCACCATATACCACAGAAGAAGATCCTAACCTTCTATTACTCACACAACATATCCACCTTCCTCCCTCTCTCAAAAGCACCATTAAAGCACTTCAAAAACAAGGGTTGCTTAGTCCTTGCATGGTCATTTCAAAGAGTCATGGAATCTTAGATCCAGACAGGACTTTAGACAGATTATCTGACCCAACATTCCCATTTTTAATATGAGGCAACAGACTTGGGGAGATAAAATGGTTTGGCCAGTATAACAGTGTCACTTAAATGACAGAGATAGAAGTCAAATTCTTCCTCCAAGTATAGTTCTCTTTCCACTATATCCTGATCCTTGTATTTTGTAGCCTGTGAAGGATGAAACGTTAGGTCTATTTTTGCTGGAGATTTAACAAGATGGCCAATAAAGAGTAACTTGGGTGATGCTCTTTACTGTAGGCACTGGAAAGTACCATGGATCATGGAGTAAGAGAATCACAAATTTAGAGATGGAATGGACTTTATCGGTAATCAAGTCCAAAACATGCATTTTTTTAATGGAGAAAACTGAGGCCCAGAGAGGTAAATATGATTTGTCCAAGGTTATATATGTAAGTCCCAGAACTATGATTTGAATCCAGATCCTCTAACTGCAAATCAGGGCAGTTTCCATTATACCATACTGTCTCATGGCTGAGCCCCAAATGTTGATCCCATAACAGTCTTGCTGTGAGTCCTCTCTCATTAATTATATTGGATCTATTATATTTAACGTGGATCAATTTTGCCATTCTACATTGGCTTTTATCTTTGAAATTCAAGTAAAGAACTTCCCATAATGTTCTTTTTTAAAATTTCCATTCAAATATGAAAATGATTCTGGCTGATTTCCATATCCTTGTCCTATGGTGTTGTATAAGGAAGAGAATTTGCTGCTTATCAAACTTGGGGTGAGAATCTGAAGATTCTTGAATTTCTGTTTTAAATTTTCTTAAAAATGAATAGAAGATGGGGCAAGTTAGGTGGTGAAGTGGATAAAGCACCAGTCTTGGTGTCAAGAGGACCTGAATTCAAATCTAGCCTCAGACATTTACTTGCTGTGTGACCCTGGGCAAGTCACTTGACTCCCATTGCCTCTAAAAACTAAACAAAACAAAACAAAATGAATGGAAGATTGTTGATCAATTCAAGCAATGCAAAATTGGATCATATGCCAGCATGTTTTCAAGACTTCTATATGGAATCTGAACATCTTCTCCATGTGAGAGGTGAGATCTTCATATTGCAAGTGATAAATATCTGCTTACATAAAATTTAACTCTTACATCCCTTTTAGCCACAGAAAGACTTCGACAAAGGACTCATAGAAGGCTGTGTTCATAAAGGTACTTTGCTCATATGAGCTTCTCAATCATAGCGATATTTCACATTTCTATAGCTCTTTAGTGTTTTCAAATCACTTCATACATCTTCAAATCACTTCTTCCAGTTTATGGGATAGATATCCTTATTCTCCTTTCATAGATGATAAAACTAAGGATCAGAGACGCCATGAGATATTTCCAAGGCCATATAGTCAGTCAACAATAAGCATTTATTGAGCACTATTATGTACCAGGCATAGCATAAAGTGTTGATTATAGAAAGAAAGACAAGAACATAGTCCCTACCCTCAAGGAGCAGAGACTTTGAATCCAGGTTTCATGACTCTTTTACACTACAAAATGAGGTATCTCAAGGCATCTGATGGCACTGGACTTTTGAGCACACCTGGTATATGTGCAAGTTTCTTAAAATTCTTCAGGCACCCCAGTCACTAAGCCATCCTAGCCACAACTGACCTTTCTTTCTAAAAACAGCAGCTACGGATTTTTTCTTCTTCTATATTAGGACAGAAAAGAAAAGAGAAGCTTTGCAATAATTACATTTATCACATGGTTTTTATTTCCAGATAAGTCACAATACAACTCTTGTGACTAAACACTGTGGATTGTTTGGTCTGGTAACTAATTTGCCTTCATCATGAGACCTTGCTCATTTTGTCACATATAATCAGATGTCAGAGTTCTTTCTGACAGAGAAAAAGAGTGATTTGTCTGTCTCTAATGTTCAGCATGATCATTGGAGATATCAATTAAAATTTCTAACATTAAAGCTCTCCATCATTTTGTGGTTGTTACCAATACAGTTGATTTGTTCTGTGTGAGGGTAACAGAGAGAAAGGTTGTTCTGGAGCTATTTGTAACTGACTCCTAAGAGCCGATTGTTAATTTTCGGGTCAAGCATTTGTGTCTCAAAAATCAGTGAATGTTACACACATTTATTGTTTTGTTGACTATCTAGACTTAAGAAAATGTTGGAGAAAATGTCAATAATGCATATTAAACTTAAGAGTGTGTCGTGGGTACATGTTTTGCTTTGTTTTGTTTTTTCCAGAGAGTCAGTTGTTAAACATTTACCAACACATCCTTGGAGAGATGTCTGCAGGAACCAGTCTTGCTTAGAGACTTGCTCCATCTTTCTTTATAGAAGCTTCTATTGAGTCTTTACTTTCACATAACTGTTTTTTGTTGGTTTGTTTTGGTCTGCTTTCTGCATTTCTGAGAGATAGTATGGTATGATGGAAAGTGCTAGATTTTGATTTGTGTGATATAGAGTAAGTAAGGCTTCAGTTTTCCCAGCAGTAAAATGAGAAGTTAAAAGTAGATGGCCCTTAAAGTTCCTTCCAGCTCTAAATCTGGGTCCTATGATCATCCTACTGCCTATTTCTCAAAGAGACCCAGTAGATACCTTGGGCTCATGGGTCTGGCCCATTAATTTAGAAAAGACCTTAAGAAAACCCTAGTCATTTGTATAGAAGGATTGATATCATTCCTTGCTCTGTGATTTCCCCCTTAACATCTATGTGTACTTTGAATTATTGAACCTTGAATCTTTAGTTTTTAATAGCCTTCATCTCAATCACTCAGGTTATTTATAAAGTCCAAATCACCAATCCTCTAGCTGACATATTATCAATAAAAAGAAAATTAATAATAGCACTTATATATAGCAGTAAAATTGAAAAAAAATTGTTCTCCTTACAACAACTCTAACAGCTAGATAGTATAGGAATTATTACTCCCATTTTATAGATAAGAAAACTGAAGCTCAGGGAAGCTGAGATTTCCCTCTGGTAACTGAACGAGTCAGTGCTGAAGCTGAGATCTGAAGCAAGGGCAGTGAATTCTAAACTCAACTGCTTTTTGCCATGAATGGCAGATATTCTCTGTTGTCAGACTGACTAGTCTTCTCTACTCTAGCCAGAAACTAGAAAGCTTTTATTCACTACTAAGCATTGTGTCCCAGGTCCTCAGTTTGGATCTCAACTGTCAGTTACTCTTGGGATGTAGTTGGGCAAGACACTTACCCTCTACAAACTCAGTTTCTTCATCTGTCAAATGAGGGGGTTGAAGTAGAAGAGATGACCTTGAAGATCCTTTCCAGAGTGACATTTATGTTCTTATGATGTTGCCAGGTCTACAGCATTTGTTCTTTCAAGATCCCTGGTGATGATGGCCATAATTATCCTAGCCTGGGTAAGGACTGTTAATTTTTCATTTCATAAATCCCACCTCCCAATCTCAATCTACACAGGGACCTTCAAACTAGATGCCCAACATAAATGGCCCCTATTTTCTGGGTGATGCTACTAAAATGGAATTCTGATGATTTGTTATGCTTGGTGGCAAGAGGAAAGAGCCAAAGATAAAAAAAGAGAGAAGAGAAAGAAGAGAAAGAGACAAAGAGAGCAAAAAGATAAAGTGAAAGAAGAGACATAAATAAAGAGACAGAGAGGAGAAGGCAAGAGTGGGAGAGACAGAGACAGATAGACAACTGTACACCAGTAAGTCATATAAACAATATAGTTTCAAGGGAGGGGAGAAAACACTAAACTTCAGGAAGGGCCATCAGGAGAGGTCTCATGCAGGAGATGCTACTTAATTTGACCTTTGTATAGCTCTTAGGTGTGTGTGTGTGTGTGTGTGTGTGTGTGTGTGTGTGTGTGTGTGTGTGTGAGAGAGAGAGAGAGAGAGAGAGAGAGAGAGAGAGAGAGAGAGAGAGAGAGAGAGAGAGAGAGACAGAGAGACAGAGAGACAGAGAGAGACAGAGATTGAGAGAGAACAAAGAGAGGGAGAACAAGAGCAAGAGAGGGAGAAAGAGTGTGTATTATTCCAGGTATGGAAGATATATAGTCTAGGCAGAGTTTGAGAGGTGGAAGACAGAAGCTTATGTGTGGGCAAGACCAAAGTAGAATAGTTGGGCTCCATTCAGTTAATGAGATGGCCTAAAGCCAAGAATAAGTCATTTGTTGTTGTTGTTCTAGTGTTTTTCACCTCATAGACAAGTGCCATATATGGATAAATGTCATACCTAGGGGAAAAGTATCCCTTAGACCCCCAAGGTTTTCTCCTACAATTAAGGAAGAGAGAGAATAAAAATTCCTACTTACCTCCAGCAGCCCCCATTGTTCTCCCTGCTGAGATTCAAGTACACACCAGTGGATCCTTCAAATTTTTGTTGTTGTTGTTTTCACTGTTGTTAGATGATTCTTCAGGGACCCTCGGAATAGCAGCCACCCTGGAGGCTTCATCTACCATCCTGCTACCCGCCTGAGCTTTGGTTAATCTTCTAGAACTTGTGCAGTGAAGGTGACGGGAGTGGGTGGTAACACACCTGAAAGTTTCATTTGGAAGAAATCAGTACATTCTTTTCCTGTCTTACCAATAAAGCTCTGGGTTTGCTGCTCCATTCCAAACATACTCAATCCTGCTCAAAATGAGATCATGACATGCTCCCTTCACAGAACACTCTTGTACAATTTCAAGGCACTCTCCCTCTCCCTCTTTTTCTCTTTTGCTATGCTGCCAGGTTTAGATCAGTTTGAACTTTCTAAAAACAATTATGGGAGCTTTTATCTAAGCAAAATTTTTATTTCAAGTGTCCATTAAATCTTATCATTAGTGGCCTTGATGGTAATGCAGCCTAAGCTAAAGCTACTAAGGAGGAAAAGGTTCATTTTCTAAACAGGCCCTTGTGGGGAAATTGTGCCTTCATAACTGATGACTGATAGAATTCAGCAGAGGAGAGCTTAATATGAGTATTTTGGCCTCTTTGTAGTATAATCTGATAGAGGATTCTGCTTTTTGTACTGACAGTTACTGCAAGAGATGCCACTCCATTACATTAAGAAATAAACATGGTTGTTTTTCATTTTTACTCCCTTTTGTAGTGGTTTTAAAACTTGACAGCTGCAGTTGTTATTAACCTTTCCAAGAGCACCAAACCATTATCTCCATGTTGTATACAGCATACTATGCAAGAGTTAATAAATTTTCAAAGCTAATAAATGTGAAATGAAGCACAGATAAAGGATGAAGATGGCACAAATGTTCTAAAAGGAACAGTGATGCAAATGATCATAAAATGGTTATTTTTACAGACATGTTAATCTGTTGTATATGTGTTACTTTTCCTTTTTTAGTAAACTTATGTTAGGGCTGAATAGAGATGGGGATTTGGACCTGAGGTTTCATTGAGGGGACTCCCAAGTGAGGAAACTCCCTTCACTAATTCATGTTGGTACCATCTTTGCACTTAAGGTTATCTAGATGAATAATATAAAACTCAAAAAGTAACAGGGGTTAATAATCCATATATAATGATCCCTGTGGTCTGCACATTGACTTATTTTAAAAATGCAATGTGATCTGTATTTTACATATATTATATGTAATGCATATGTATATATAGTTGATACATACATATATATGTAGTTGAATATAGAACATATATATAGTTAAACATAGCATATATATATATACATATACATATATGTATATTTAAATATTTCCCAATTTTGTTTTAATCTGATTCAGGTAACACTGGGGGAGGGGGAAGGGTCACATGTTTGACATCTTTGATCAAGAGCACAGAGAGGTTACATGACTTACCCAGAATCACATAGTCACTATGTATCCGTAGTGGGACTTGAATACAGCTCTCTTTAGAACCAGAAGTTGGTTCTTCAGCTACATTTCACCTGCATGAATAGTCAATGAGGGCAGGGGGCCAGAATTTGACTGTTGTCCATTCAAAATAAAATCTCATTTGAGATTTGATTGTGAGGGGCAGCTAGATGGTGCAGTGGATAAAGCACTGGCTCTGGAATCAGGAGGATCTGAATTCAAATCTGATCTCAGATACTTATTAGCTGTGTGACCCTGGGCAAGTCAAGACACCAATTACAGATAGAGACAGACAGACAGACAGAGATTGCGAGATAGCCTAGCAAGGTAGATGACAGGTCTTAGTATTAAAAATAAACCAAAAATCTAGGTTCAAGCCCATTCTCCATTATACTTGTTATTACTTGTAGACAATCAACCACTCAGTAGCCTTGATAGCTCAAGAAGACTCTAAACTCCACAAATATGGTTGATTTGCAGCTATGAAGGGAGATGTGACTTTTCCTATACCAAGAGTTCCAAACCACACAGATGAAATCACAAATCCAGACCCAAAATAAAAGAGTTGATTCGCATCTTCTATAATTCACTCAGGTGTTACAAATTGGCCAAGATTCTCTCCTAAGAGGTGTCTAATGAGCTCTATCCCTTCTTACAAAGAAAGGTTGTTTTTAGCAAAGGGTTAAAGGGTTAGGGAAACATATAGGAATAACTCCTGAGATCCAACCAACACTGAAGAATTTATTCAAGGTTGTTTATCAAAATAAGTTCACTGCCAGGGTCGAGAGCATCTAAGGGTTGCAGCCTGGAGGCACTATGGCTCAGGAAGAATCTTTTGATACCAGAGTGCCTTGCTTTTGGTAGCAATCGAGTGGGTGCCAAGTACTCCTGTTCCTACTGAAAAAAGTAGAATAAAATCAGTCTTTTTTCTTGGCTTTGGAGAAAGGTAAGCCATAATCAATTTTAATAGGACAAAGTCACTAAAGATTTCATCACACTTTTCACTCAATTTAAACAAATGGGCCAGGGGTCATAAAACCTGTTAGTGAGTAGCCATCTTAAGGCAGATAGAGAAGAAGCCTCAACCCCAATATCAGGGTTGATACTATTTGGCCTTGGAGAGAACTAGAATTAGGGAAACATTATGGAGAGGAGATCTCTCCTGTGGTAAAACTCATTTTAGTAAACACACACAGTAACCAAGGACCCAGAGGTACTGTATCAAATTCTCCTAGTGCCTGTTAGATGCATTTGGAAGGACTAACTTCCCAAATAGACCCCTGGAAGCCTGAATGAATTAGCATAGCTTCCAGTGCCACCTACTGCCAGCCTGGGTGTGGTTATGTCGATTTTGTTTATTCTCGCTAAGAACTAGATCTCATCTCAACTGGAAGAGATCAAATGACTTGATATTGAGAGAGTAGTCCAGTGTACCTCGTCAAAGCCTAAACTTTGGAAATCTCTATCACTAACAAAGCCTAATTTCACTTGTCAGAAGCTCACAGGAACTGACAGGCCCAAATCCTGTTTCGTTTGGGTTTCCTTTCTTGCTTCCTTCTGATATGTGCTTTGATTAAGAAAATGGTTGTCCAGGAAGAGAGTTTGTCTCATGTGACTACTATACTTCAGCTTCCTTGTTATGAGAGAATCTTTTCCTCTAAATTAGATCTCCTGTCTTCATCAGGGCCCTTACATAAATTTGATACATTACAAAATGCACCAGTTCCCTAGAGATTCTATGATAGATTGTGATATTTAAAACCCATATTTCCATGGGAAATAAAAGCCCAGGCCATGGCCAAATATTTTATCAGCTTAGCATTATCTTGAGATAATGGCACTATTAATGCTTGTCACCACTGTCTGCTTCCCAGGGATTTTGTTTGCTCTTTCCCTGCTGTTGAGAAAGGTGCTGAAAGTTTTTAAGAGTTTGCTTCCTACTTCCAATCACCAACCCAGAGAAGTGCTCTTTATTCTATGCAGCCTGGCATATAATCACCCATGATTGCAGCCCCACTATTATTTTTCCCTCACTAGTTCCTAATCTGATTACCAATTACCATACATGGCATGGGATCAGTGTGTGCCAGAGCTCAGCCGTGCTGGGCTTGTGAGACAATGACAAGACAGAGTTTCACAGCAGTGAAGTGGTTACTGGAGGGTGGATAGAAGGAATGTAATAATCTGAGAGACAGACTGAAAACACACTCCAAAGACATGCTGAAGTGCAATCGGAAGCAATGAAACCGCCAAATTACTAGCTAAGAAATGTCAGAGGCACCCAGATTGCACAGAGAAGGAGCAATTAGAAGCAAATCTTCCATTGGTATATTCAGTTGCACTTGAATCCATGGAATACAACTAACAGCATTTTTGTTGAATGTGAAACCCACAGAGGACATGTTGGCTATACTCTCTCTTCTCTCCTTTCTCTTTCTCTTTCTCTTTCTCTCTCTCTCTCTCTCTCCCTCTCTTCGTTCTTTTTCTAGTTCTTTTCTCAAGAGCTGATTCCTTGTAGATGAAGAGGTCATTTTTGATCTCCCCTTTCTATTCATCTTGCTTTTCATCCTATATTTGCTCAAGTTTGAACCAATGAAATAAAGGATGTCTACGTAGCATGCATACTGCCCCAGAAAGGACAGAAACAACTATTTCTCAGGGCTTTGCTCATATAATTTAGCGTACTAATTTTAAGTTAGCTAACTTACATTAGCAATATGTGGGATAAAAATGGAATGACAATTACAAAACACAATTTTTATTTTTGTTAAGATCCTAAATATTTCCAAAAAACAGCTATACCAATTAACTTCTAAAATCCTAATACATGGGTCTGTATTAGGAATCAGTTAGTAATTTATTACAATTGTAATTCCTCTTGAGAACAAATTGTGGTATAGCAGATAGAATATTGAATTTTTAGTTGAGAGACCTTGGTCTAAATTCCTTCTAGCACAGTGACTGGGTAGGCTGTGGTGGGAATGTAATCTAATTTCTCAGGTTCTCAGTCTCTATACCTCTAAACATGTAATTATGCGAAAGAGATTTATGATACCTCCTATGCGGAATTCTCAGTGTGGTAATTCCTTTCAATAATGCAGATTGTAACCTAACTCTGGATTAGTAGATAAGTCTTAAGAAGTCAACTGAGGCACATGCAAATTAAGTTAATTTGCCTAAGGTAAAAAAAGCTAGTAAGTGTTAGAAATAGGTACTTGAACATGGGTCTCCCTGATTCTTCTTTCTTTTTATTTATTTTAAACATTCTTTTATTTTTAAAATTTGATTTTCAAATTCTCTCCCTTCCCATCTCTTTCTTCTCATCTGCTGAGAGGGCAAATGATAAGATATTAATTCATGTGAAATCATGTAAAACATATTTCCATATTAGCCATATTTTTTAAAAAAGAAAGAAAAAAGTGAGAAAATTATACTTCAATTTGTACTCAGAGTTTATTAATTCTGTCTCTGGAGACAGATAGTATTTTTTTTTCATTATGAGTCCTTTGGAATTGCCTTAGATTATCATATTGATCAGAGTAGGCAAATCTTTCACAATTCATCTTCATTGTAACATTGCTTTTACTGTTCACAATGATGTACTGGTTCTTCTCACTTCACTTTGAATCAGTTCATATTTGTATCTTTTCTTTTCTGAAACCACTCTCCCTCTCATAATTTCTTATAGCAAAATCGTAATCCATCACAATCATATGCCACAACTTGGTCAGTTATTCCCAACTGATGAATAATAGCCCCTCAATTTTGAATTCTTTGTCAGCACAAAAAGATCTTTTTTGTACATAGAGGTCCTTTTTTTTTTCTGATCTCTTTAGGATACAGACCTAGTAATAGCATTGCTAGGTCAAAGGATAATCAAAGTTTTACAGAACTTTCTTCTTAGTTCCAAATATTTCTCTAGAATGTTCAAACCAGTTTGCTATTCCATCAACAATTCATTGGTGGAGGATTCTGGGAAGATGGTGGGGGTCGGAAAACTTTGGGCTCTCATATGTTCTCCACAAAAAATAAAATAAAAAAACATTACATCAGAACAACAGAAATAAAGACAGGGTAAAGCAGTTGTCCTCCTAAGACATTTTGAGAAGACACCAGGAAAGACCCATCCTCTTGGGGATGGAGGTTAGGTTTCAGAGAAAGCACCTCCAGGACAACTCTGCAGAATCAACAAACAACAAACGCTGGGGAAAGCTGGGTTGGAAGGCAGCCTCAGGCTCAGAAATTGCCATCTTAGACATGGTGTGAGGGTCTGATTGCTGAGTAGGAGAAGATTTAAGGACCATTCATTCATATATTTTAGAACATCTAAAATACCTCCTAGACAACATAAAATACCTGAATATATGCTTGCTGAAACAGACACAGAAACTTCATGAACAAAACATAGCATACTTTTTAAACAAATAAACTCAGATCTAAATGATCAAAGTTGTGTTTATTGTTCATGGGTAGGTAAAGCCAATATAGTTTTTAAAATGACAATTGTACCTAATTAATCTATTTATAAATGTCATCCCAATTAAAGTACTAAAAAATATATATTTTTCAGAGTTAGAACAAAAAAAAGAACAAATTTCATCTGGAAAAAAACAAAAGGTCAAGAAGTTCAAAGAAACCAGGGGAAAAAGATATAAAAGGAGTAGATTCAGCAGTATCAGACCTTATGCTATAATTTAAGGTAAGAGCTTTGTTGAAATACAAAAATGATAATTTTGATTATTTTAAATTAAGATTTTCTTGTATAAATAAAAGCTAGGTAGCCAAGAATAGAAGGAAAATAATAAATGCGGGTGGAGGGGGAGATTTTCATAGACAATCTCTCAGATAGCATGTGAATAGGTTGGAAGATTCCTGTGGAATAGGAAATGAAAAGTTTGTTGATTTAGAAAAACATGGAAAGAATTGGACTTATGAAGAAAGCTGCTATCTACCTTCTGAGAAACAAATGCTAGAAGGAAATAAGCATAGCATGGTTTTACATATAGGTGTGAGTGTATGTGTATGTTTATAGATATCTGTGTGTATGTGTAGATAGAGAGATAGATAGATAACCACTTAATTGTTGCCTTCTTTAGGATGGTGAGGGGAGTGAGGGGAAAAAAATAAAGGAAAAAGTATACAGCCAAGAACAAAAGAAAACTAAAAAGGAAACGAAGAAAAGCTGGGCAACTTTGAAAACAATATGTAGTATTTCTTATATAGGTTTTCTTGAAATGGAAATTTATTGATTTATATTGAATCCTCTCATTGCTGGCTATGTACATGGCAATGTTCTTTTACTTTTCTCATTTTGCATTTAAGTTTAAGGAAAAAAAATAATTACAAAGAAAGTTGAAACTATTCATTAGAGTAACTTGCTTTGCTTCATCCACTCCAGCATTTGTCATTTCTGATAATATGTGAAGTGGTACCGAAAAGTTGTTTGGATTTGCATTTTTCTAATCAATAATTATTTGAGCTTTTTTTTTCATATGACTACAGACAGCTTCGATTTCTTCCTCTGAAAAGTGCTGTTTATATCCTTTGATCATTTATAAATTGGAGAATGTCTCTTACTTCTTTTAATTTGACTCAGTTCTATACTCAGCACACATTTGAGAAACAAGGCCTTTATCAGAGGAACTTGCTGTAAAATTTTTTGATACTCCTTCATTGTGATGGTTCCTTTTAGCAAAATGTAGCTTCCCTGACTATCTCTCTTAATTAGGTCCATTTTTGCTTTTACTTTTCCTGAGAACATGATTGCTATCTTATCTTTTTATTTTTTACTTCATCTGAAGCATATTCTATTCAGCTCCAGGCCTCCCCACTCACTTTTTTTCTTTCTTTTTTTCTTTTTTGCCTCTGTGTGTCTGTTTGAATGTGTTTCTTGTAAATAACATATTGTTGGATTCTGTTTCTAATCCATTCTACTGTCCACTTCCATTTTTTGGGTATACTCATCCCCTTTACATTCACAATTATTATTACTATGTAGTTATCTCTATTCTGCTTTCTTTTGTTTCTTCTCTATCTTTTCATCGAATCTCTCCTCAAAAGTTTATTTTGCTTCTAACCACTGACTCCTTATTGTGTCCCCTCTGCTATAAACCATCTCCCTTTCTATTATTCCCTTCCCCTCCTATTTCCCTATTGGGTAAGTTAGATTTCTATACACAACTGAATGTGCATATATATTCTTCTCTCTTTGAGGCAATTACAAAGAGAGTGAGGTTCAAGCATTGCCACCACCTCCCCCCCTTTTACCCTCCATTGTAAAATGTCTTCCTGATATGACTCTTTTCCATGACAAAAATTTTCCCCATTCTACCTCTTCCTTATTGCTTCTCCCAGTGTATCCCATTTTCTCCTTCATTTTTTGAGATCATTCCAACATAATCAACACACATTCATACTCATGCCCTCTTTCAGTATAAACTTCCTTTAATGGCCCTAATAATGATAAAGCTCTTAGGAATTACATGTATAATCTTACCACATAGAAAGGTAAACAGTTTAATCATATTAAGTCTATTACGATTTCTCTTTCATGTTTACCTTGTTACTCTTCTCTGGAGTCTTATGTTTGAATGTCAAATTTTCTATTCAGTTCTGGTCTTTTCATCACAAATGCTTCAAAGTCCTCTATTTCATTAAATAACCATTTTTCCCTAAAGGATTATGCTCAGTTTTTCTGGGTAGGTTATTCTTTGTTGCAATTCTATTTCCCTTGCCTTCAGAATATGATATTCCAAGCCTTCCACTCCTTTAACATGGAAGCAACTAAATCTTTTTGATCCTGACTGTGTCTCCACAATATTTGAAAGGTTTCTTTATGGTTTCTCTAACTTAGGAGATCTGGAATTCATCT
>CM053589.1:53399804-53416758 GCA_028646515.1 Pseudochirops corinnae | reverse complement strand
GCTGGGGTCCTCCCAGCTGCTGTAGCTCTCAGGAAGATGCTGGGACTCTTCCTACTTACTTCCAGCTGACTGGATAATGAAGACTCCAAGACCGAGGCCCAAGACTACCATCCGGATCCAGGCCGCTCAACGCGAGAGCACTGGCCTGAGAACAATCCCTTAATCCCCCTGCTGTCTGCAGGCCATGGGTGGGAACCTGCAATGCGGAGGCAGGTGCAAAACCTCTGCCTTTCACTTTTCCGCTCTGGAGGCCTTTCGGCCAGACTGCTTTTCTCCCTCTTTCGCAATTCCCACTTAGCTAATTCTGAACGCTTCTTGCAGCTGCTGCTAATCTGCTCACCAGAGAGACTCCTCTGCTCTTCCTGTCCAGCCACCCCGGGGCACAGCCGCGGCTTCAGGCCAGGCTGGTTTAGGTCCGCAGTGCTGATATGGTTCCTCGTAGCCGAGCTGACTTTAGTGGGAAGTATCTTTGTGTGTGTTTTGGAGTTCTAGGATTGGTTTAGAGTCCTATTTTATAGGTATTTTGGGGTGGCTATGTGAGAGCTGCGATATGTTGCTGCTGCTACGCCGCCATCTTGGCTCCGCCCCCCACACACCTGCTTTCAAGAAAAGATGATGCACTAGAGATAAAGGATGAGGCATACAGTTTCAGATATGAAAAGTGATTTATTTGCATTTATTTGTTTTGTTTGAGTATACTTATTTATGATAGAAAGTTCCATGAGTGTTGGGGCTCAGTCAGTGGGAAATGACAAAAAAAGGTCATTAATACAACTTCAGAATCAAAAATCAAAATAAATTTCTGACACTTAAGAGAACCTAGAGATCATCTAGTTCAACTCTTTTTTTATAGACATGGAAATTGAGGCCTAGGGTAATTAAATACCTTATAATAGGTCACTGAAACTAGACTAGAGTGAACTTCTCTGACTCTTTTACATTATACCATGCTGACTTATATTTAGGATTGTCACCCCTTGTGATTTCTTTCTATTCTGCCAACTTCTGTAAGCCTTTTTCTCCCCATCCATAAAGAGATCATCACTGGCTTTTGCTTGAATTTATAGCAGAAGGCTAGGCAAGAGCTTTTGAAGAGTCCTTGAACCAATGACATTGACCATCACCATTTATTGTTTTTCAGATATCATCACTTCTCAACCACAGTCATGGCAGTCTCACTGAGAAACGCTTTGAAGGTTACATGCAGTAGATAGTGTTGGACTTGGACTGTTAACACTGTGGCTTGGGGTTCCCAATTTTCCTCTTTCCAGTTTTGCAATTCTAATGTAACTACATTCTTCCTCTTGACCTCAGTTTCCTCATATATAGAATGAAGGAATAGGACTAGATATTCTCTGAGGTCCCCAATTTCTTCATTGGTCAAATGAGAATATTAATAGAACCTACTTCCTGGAATTGAGGATTAGAAATTATATTTCTAAAGTACTTGATAAACCTTAAAGTGTTATTTAAGTTCTAGCTATTTTTTGGAGGTACTTAGGTGGCACAATTGATAAAGCCCTGGGCTTAGAGTAAGGAACACCTGAATTCAAATCAGGACTCAGACACTTACTAGTTCTGTTGCCCTAAAAAGATCAGTTAATTCCTTCTACTTCAATGTTCTTAATTATAAAGTGGAAATAATACTATAGTGTCCCAGGTTGTTGTAAAGATCAAATTAGATAGTTCTAAAATGTTTAAAATAGTAACTGGTACACAATAGTTCCTTAATAAATGGCCTTCCTTTTTTTTTCTTTTCAGATATAGTATTTAAAAATCTCTCCTATTTACATAAAATTTTACATTTTACAAAAGCATTTTTCATATATCAGCTCATTTGAACCTCAAAATAACTCTGAGCAAGAAGGAAGACATATTTTTTGGTCTAGACCTATAAGAGAAGTCCCCTCATCAATGAAAATCAGAGCATCTGAACTTTGTAGTTTTAGGAAGTTTTTTTAATTTTAATTTTTGAGGAGTGGCAGTAAAAGCTTCAATGACTTGTCCAGGTTCATACAACCAATAAGTATTCAAAAGTAAGACTTGAACTTAGATCTTCCTGATTCAAAAATCGGTATTCTATTCACCCTACAATGCAACCTTGTCAACACTTTTATAGAAAAGGTAACTAAGGCAAGGGGAAGTTCATAAGATTATAAATTCTAAACACATAGGAACCTTAGAGGTCACCTAGTCTAACCCTCTTCATTTTACACATGAGAAAACTGAAGCCCAGAAAGGTCATGACCTGTTTTAGGTTAACAAGGATACTAAATGTTGAGCTTCAATTCGACCCTATAACTTTTCAGGCCCACTTTCAGTCCTCTTACCCAACTTTTCCACACTGCCTCAACTACTCTTTTGAGTAGGCACCAATATGGGACACCATTTTGGTATTTTAGAGATATCTTGACTGCCCTTCTTCCACTCCTCCGGTCCTCATGATTTTGGGAAAGGATTTCATAAGCAATAGCTCTTGACATTTCAAACTTATAATAAGATGGCAGTTGGACTGGATGTTTTATTATATGTAAGTGCTCCATGAAAAATGGCATAAATCAAGCATGTCTATCAATGCCAAATATCAAATGCTAAGCAGCGGGAACTCAGGACAAAGATCTGGCTGTATATACTTAATATGAAAGAATTCTATTCCCACTGGATTTCTCTATATAAAAAGAATAATGCTCAGCCTACCATCCATCATGGGGATTCTTTGAGCTCTGTGTGTCCAGAAAAGAGGCCCTATTTCTTGTCATAGTCCTGCATCTTTGACTGAGGCAAGCTGATGCTTTCTTTTCTATATCTCTATGTCCTACCATTTCATACCTTCAAGAGCTATGCAAAGTGGCTATTTTTTCCCCAATAATTAAATGTAAACCTTGAATTGTTTATGTGGGATTTCATGAGTCCTAAGTAGGACCAGATAGCAAGAAATCTATAAAAGCACCTACTACATCCAGGACACTACAAATACCAAAATTGACCTAGGTGGTACAGTGAAAAGAGTTGAAATTCTGCCTCAGACACTCACTAGCAGTCACCCTGGGCTAGTTATTGAAGATCTGTCTCCGTTTCCTTGTCTGTAAAATGCGACTAATAATAGTTCCTAACTTTCAGGGTTATTATGAGGATAAAATGAGATACTGTCTATAATTTGCTTTGCAAATCTGAAAGTGCTATAAAATCCTAGCTCATTATCATCATCACCACCACTACTTTCTTATTTTAAAAAAATCAATTTATTTTAAATCTACATACTGAAACAAATACAAAATAAGAAAAGAAAAGAAAAGCATTGCCATGCATACAGTGGAACATAAGTGAGGCTTCAAAATATACAGCAATAAATTTCCATGTCAAAAAAGCCTACATAATAAACACCATACATTGGGTTCAGAGCTGTCCATCTTTTCTTTGTAAGTTTTCTTACCATACTTCACTTGTTTGTCCTCTATTTATCTGAGGGTGGATAACATCTTATTTCATAAGTCTGAGTCTTTTCATATTTTTCTAAGTTCACCAACTCATCATTTTCTATAGCACAGCAATATTCCAACTTTATGCTGTCTAGTTATTTTAAACAGTCTAAAACAGTGTTGATTAATTTGGTTGACATATTGTGTAATTTCCCTATTTTTCTCTTTTGAAAACTTTGAGATCATGATTACTACCCCTGTTCTTTTCCCAAATAAATTCTACTCCTAACTTTCATTTTTTGTTTGCATGTATCTATTATTTCTTATCCCTCCTGACTCCTCTACTTTATTTCTGCTACCTTGCCCTCCTATTACTTAACCTACCTCACCAAAGAAAGATGCCTTCCTTATTTTCTACTCCTACACTTTCCCCTTGTTTCTATCTGAATTTAGAAGACTTTTAGAGCCTGTCAAATATATAGATGGATAGATGGGTAGATGGATAGATGGATAGATGGATAGATGGATAGATGGATAGATGGATAGATGGATATAGATATAGATATAGATATAGATATAGATATAATATAGATATAGATATAGATATATTTGGCAGGCTCTAAAAATGCCCTTTTATCCCATTCCTGTTTATCTAGACACCCTGTTATACCCCTCCCTTATCCTATTCCCTCACCCTCTCATTTCTTTACAAATTTAGAAGACTTTTATTCCCTTCTTTTATAAATTCTGAACATTTAGGAACCTTTTTGTTTGCTCTTTAGACCAGATTTGCTATAAGTAGGGTTCCCTCTAAATAGCCCTTCTTTATCCTCTCCCTCCTCTCTATCCCTTTAGTTTTTTCTTCATGAATTTAGAAGACTTTTATACATATGTATGTAACTATGTATGTATGTATGGTTCCCTCCTTCACTCATTCGCAACGAGAGTAGGGTTCCAGGACTGCCAGCCTTCTTCTTCCATCTAATTCTTCTGTGTCAACTCTTCCTCTCATACCACATTTGTATAAGAGAATTACTCTTTTTTTACTTTTCTTAACCAATTTTGCTTTTTAAGATCACATGATACATGATCTTTCTTTCAAACTACCTAACTACTAATACCAGTATTAGACATATATTTTACATTTCCTCATACAAAAAGTAAAGTCTCTCATTTTTGAGTCCCTTGTAATTAGTCTTGGATGCCATATTTTCCATTAAGTTCAGGGTTTTGGGGTTGTGTGGGTTTTTTTGTTGGTTTGTTTGTTTGTTTCAAAAGTCCTGAAAATCTGGCAATTCATTGAATGTCCAGTTTTTAAATTTTTAAATTTTTAAATTCAGGATTATGGTTAACTTTTGCAATTTTTGGCCACAACTTTAGTTCTTTGGTTCTTTATTATATAGTTTTCCAAGAGCTGCAGTCTTTTACTGTAACCACTGCTAGGACTTGAATGATGCTACATGTGGCTTCATCATATTTGAATTCTTTTTTGTTGTTATTGTTGCTTGTCATATTTTCTCCTTGAGGTGGAGTTTTTGGAATTTGACTGATATTCCTGTAGGTTTTCCTCATAGAATCTCTTCCAGGTGGTGATTAGTGAATATTTTTTTCTATTTCTACTTTTCCCTCTTGCTCTAACATTTCAGGACAATTTCCTTTTATTATTTCTTGTATTATTGTATCAAGATTTTTTTTTTATTATAACTTTTGTTAGTTCTATTATTCTTCTGTTTTCTCTTCTCAATCTGTTTTCCAGATCAGTTGTTTTTCATATGTGGCATTTCGCATTCTCTTCCATTTTTTTCATCTTTTATATTTTATAGTCATTTTATTCCTTAAGAGTCTGGATCTCCTTTTCCAATTGCTTAATTTTCTTTCCATAATCTTATTTTCCTTACATTATCCTAATTTAAAAAAAATTCTCAATCTCTCTGATTTAACTTTTAAAAATCTTTTCAAGTTCTTCTATGAATTATTCGGGCACAGGTGACCGCTTAATGTCACCTTTTTGGACTAGGAGAGAATTTTTTTATTCAGTATGCTCCTCTGAAGATGAACCACAGTCTTCTCTATTCCCATAGTAATTTTCTATAGTTGGGTTGCTTCTCCTTTGTCTGCTCTTTTTTGTTTTTGTTTTTTAAACTTTGTAGTTTCTGCCCTCACTAGATGTGTGCTGGTTCCTTCTTGCTCAGGGTTACATATGAGCAGCACGGTTAGGCCTGGTGTCCCTTATCAGCAGAGATTTGCTCAGTCTCCCCCTGCTCAGACATCACACACTATCAAGGAGATGGAAACTTCTGTGGTTGGGCCCAAACTACCTCCCAACCCAGCTAGCCCCAGGGCTTACTGCTTGCTGTTTCAGTGGAAGTAACCTGGAGGTGCTTACACTTCATAAGGAACAAACCCTGGCAATTTTCTTTAGATTGTCTCAAGAGGACCACTATTCTGCCCCAATGTTGATTTCTTTTTAATGCTCTATGTTCACCCTGGGGTGCTATTTTGTCTCGTTTGTGGAAGAAATCTTGGAGAGATTGGAATTTTCTAACTTATTCCACAATCTTCCCAGAATCCTCTCCCACCACTTTCTCCAGGAAGCATTTCTTAATCCCTCTTTATTCCAGTTCCTTCCCTCTGTTATTTATTTATCCTGTATGTAGTTTGCTTTGTATATATTTCTTCACGTTTTCCCCACGTTAGACTGTTAGGTCTTTGACGGAAGGGACTGTCTTTTGCCTCTTTTTTTGCATCCCTAGCATGTAGCACATAACCTGCCACATAGTAAGTGCCTAAAAAATATTTATTAATTGATTGATCATCATGATTATCATAGGGAAAAGAGCCCTAGATTTGGTTTGATTAGGACCAGGGTTCTTGTCTCAGTTCTACTACTTACTGGTTTTGTGACCTTAAATCATTTACTTTACCTACATGGGCCTTATTTTCCTCTTCTATAAAATATGAATGGCTTGGGCTAGATAATGTGAAGGTCATAGAATCATAGGACATAAGACCTGAAAGAGAACCCTCCACCTCTTGAGATAGCCAGTTTCACTTTGTGATGGATTGAATTGTTAGGAAGACGTTTTTCTTGGTGTCCCTAAGTTGACCTCTTTGCAACTTCCACTCTTTGTTGCTGGTTCTGGAGCCAAACAGAGTAAGTCCAATTCCCCTTCCACATGGCAGCCCTTTCAAAGTTTGAATAAAATTGTCAAGTAATTCTAAGTCTTTATTTTTCCAGGCTAAATGTGTCCAGTTCTTTCAACTCATCCTCATATGTCACGAACTCCAGGCCCTTCACCATTCTGACTGTCCTCCTTTGGATGATTTCCATAGTTTATCAACGTCCTTCTTAACCAAGGTGCCCAGAATTGAATACGATGTTTTAGATGAGGTCTAGTGAGAGTAGAGAAATGTGTGACTATCATCTCTATTCCTGGAAGCTGTACTCCTCTTAATAAAAGTAAAAATTACATCATATTGCTAATTCATATTCAGCTTGCAGTCCAGGAACATACTCAGATTTTTCACAAGAATTAATCAGTCAGTCAACTAGCATTATTAAGAGTCTCCTATATGTCAGGTACTGTGCCAAGTACTTGGGACACAAAGACAGAAAATAGTCCCTTTTCTCAAGAAGTTCATATTCTAATGGAGGAGACAACATGTAAACAACTATGTACAAGCAAAATATAGACAAGATTAACTGGAAATAATCAACAGAGGGAAAACATTAGCATTAAGAGGGATCTAGAAAGACTTCTTATAGAACATGGAGTTTAACTTGTGAGGGGGAGTGGAGGGTGAGATGGTTACCATTTGGGAATGGCTAAACAAGTTGTGGTATACGAATGTGATGGAATACTATTGAGGTATAAGAAATAACAAGCAGGATGTTTTCAGAAAAACCTTGGAGGACTTAAATGAACTGATACAAAGTGAAATGAGCAGAAACAAGAGAGCATTGTACATAGTGAGCAACTATGAATGACTTAACTATTCTCAGCAATATAATGATCCAACACAATTCCAAAGGACTGATGATGAAAAATGTTATCACCTTCCAGAGAGGAGGAGGGGACTGATGGAGCAGGAATGTAAATTGAAGCATACTTTTTTAAACTTCCCTAATTATTCTTAGTTTTTTTAATTTGCATTTTCTTTTGCAAAATAGCTAATATGGAAATGTTTTGCATGACTGCACATGGTTAATCTATATAAAATTGCTTGCCTTCTCAAGAAGGGGCAAGGGAAAGGAGGAAGGAAGAAAATTTGGAATTCAAAATTTAAAAGAAAAAATAAATATTAAAAAAATTTTGTTTATATGTAATTGAGGGGGAAAAAATAGAAGCTAGAGTTTGACCTGGGACTTAAAGAAAGTCAAGAAGTAGAAAAGGGGAGGGGAAAAAAATTATAGGCATAGAAAAGAACCAGTGAAAATGTACAGTCAGGAGATACAGTGTTTTGAGCAAGGACAGTAAGAGGGCCAAAAGAATCACAAAGAATGAGCAGAAATGTGTAAGAAAACTGAAAAGGTATGGCAGACTTCGTATTTCAAACAGAAGATTTTATATTTGATCCTGCCTGTAATAGAGATCCACTAGAGTTTATTAAACAGTGGAGCAACATAGTTAGACCTACATTTTAGGAAGATAAATTTGATAGCTGAGTGGAGGATAGACAGGAGTAGGGAGAAATTTGAGGTTGGGGAACCAAGCAAAAGCATATTGAAACATTCTAGATATGGGACAATGAGGGCCTAAACCAAGAGGTGGCATCAGAGGAGAGAAGAGGACATTTTTGAGAGATGTTTCCAAAGTACAGTTGAAATGACTTGATGCTAGATTGGATTCGGGGGTAGAGCTGATGGGTGAGGAGGGTGAGAGATGGTGGGGAGTTGAGAATGACACTTAGGTTGTGAATCTAGATGTCTGCAAGGATGGCAGTACCATTAATAATAATAGGGAGCTATGGACAATAGAGGCTTTGGGGACTAAGAGAATGAATTCTGTTTTGGACATCTTGAGTTTAAGATCTCTATAGGTCATCTAGTTTGAGAGGTCCAATGGGAAGTTAGAGATGTGAATTTAGAGGTTAGGAGAGAAGTTGAAGCTAAATGAACAGATTTGCATCAGCACAAAGACAATTAAATCTATTATAATCTATGATGTTTATAATAGTTGTATGAAGTAAGGAGATTGGGTATTGTTATTCTAATGATATGTCTGAGGAAATAAATTCTAATCATGGGACTTTAGAAAAGAAAGAGACCTCAGGGGTTATTTAGTCTAATTCATATTCTTTGTAGCATAGATCACAGACTGTAGGTTTATATTTATATTTTGATAAGGATCTATTCCTAACTTTTACAGAGAAGGAATCCCAGGCCCACAGAAATGATATGACTTGTCAAGGTCACAGATTTGAACCCAGGTCTTTTGACTCTAAATACAATATTTATTTAGCTGTGTGCCATGTCCCTCCCTGTAAGTGATCAAACATCTGCTTGAAGAATAGTAGTGATGAGTAATTTACAACCATCTAAGGCAGCAGTTCTCAACTTGTGGGTTGTGTTCAATTTGTAATAATGAAAATACATCCTGCATATCAGGATGTATTTATTTTTTTTTACATTATGATTTTTACATTTTGATTACTTTATGTATTTACATTTTGATATTTACATTATGATTCGTAACAGTAGCAAAATTACAGTTATGAAGTAGCAACAAAAATAATTTTATGGTTGGGGGTTACCACAACATGAGGAACTGTATTAAAGGGTCACGGAATTAGGAAGGTTGAGAACCACTGATCTAAAACAACCCATTGCATTTTTTAAACAATTCTAGTTTCTATGAAATTTTTCCACCAACTAATATATTTTTTCCCCTCTTCTGCCATCATATCCTTCCCCATCTTCTCTTCTCCATGCCAAATATACCAGTTCCTTTTTCAAATCTTGTATACCAAAGTATTAAATCTTTAAGAATTCATGGGATCATGGACATGGATGTGGAAAAGAAGAGACTATCTCTACAACTCCCTTGTTTCATAGATGAAAGAACTAAGCTTTGCTTGACTGGAGTAAGACAGGTAGTAAACTTAAGTAGAATCTGAAGACATAAGAGAAACTGGTAGTCTCCATTAATTCCCTATCCCAGTTCACTACACTCGAGACTTTGGGAAAATTCACCTTGAGTGAAATCTAGGACTCTCTTGGTTGATCTGAGTTTTCTGCCAGTGGAGAATTGTCTAGTATATATTTTTCTACATACACTTTCTTTGATTTCTATTTTGCTACCTACCTAAATAAATGTCTTTTCTTGGCTAAGGGCTATTTAGTTGGGAAAAGAGTTAAGCCTTGGCTATAAAACTTCGGGTCCTGCTTTCCCCCAATAATGAATAGTTTTAGAACTACTTTGAACTTGAAAACATCACCCTTCTAAAAGTATCTTAGGGAACAAATATATACTATCCCAGTACCTATCCTCTGAGGAGATCGCAGTGGCCTCCATCCCCAACTTCCTGCTTCACCTCTTGGCGGTACTTAGCCTCCTTTGGAGGAAGGTATGAGAAGAGGCAAGAGATATCTATTCTGCCTCCTTTCAAGAACACTGTGTTTGAGGGCAAAAGATCTGATTTCTTGCCCTAGTTCTATTATTAATTGTATCTATGACTATAGGTAAGTCATCTCATTTCTCTGGGCCTCTATTTTTCCATCTATAATATAAGATCAACCAGATCTCTATGTTCTCTTCCCATTCTAAGATTCTACATACTTAGATTCCTAATTCCTAGTAGACTTCAGTGAACTGATCTATGATTTAATCAATGAGGATACTCTCTCCAGGAGAACACATCACAATCCATTCACTTTTTCCCATTCTTTGTGACCCTTGTCCATGTCTTCACACAAAACCTCTTCATTAGGTGGTCCATTCAACAAGTCAGAAGTCTTCTAGATTTCCTGATAGTGAAATGATATCAATGATTCAGTCTTGTTACATAAGTGCCCTACCCTTTTATGTTCATGTACCACTCTAAATATATCCATAACAATATGCAAGCCTGGCAAATTCTTTGTTAGCCTTATGTCAGTCAGACTCACTACAGCTCACAGCCATTCAGAATTGTGAAAAGATGTTGTGAAAAACTCAGGCTCCTATTTCTAGGAGAAACCTGTGGTTATTAAATATGCCTTTTATTTTTCCAAATACTCCATTCTGCTCTCCTGCTAGATCAGTTCAATAAGCTTCCTATCCAAATGGGCTTCTAACAGGGACAGTCAGATGGATTGCCTGATCTGGAGTCAGGAAGACCGGAGTTCAAATCCAACCTCAGACAGTTACAAGCTCTATGATATTGGGCAAGTCACTTAACTTCTGCCTACTTCAGCTTCTTCAAATATAAAATTGAATAATAACAGCACCTATATCCCAAGGTTGCTTGGTAAGATAATGTTTGTAAATAACTTAGCATGTCATAGATGCTATATAAATGCAAACCATTATTAAAGGAATATCAGGCTCTTTCCAGGAACTTCTTCTCTTCTGTCTCAATATTCTTTCACATAGCAACTTCATGAGCATTCATAGGATCATTTTTGTAATTTTTACTCAGGATTTTGCCAGATCTGTCTATTCTTAATCTCTCTACTTGAACCCTGGTCCACATCACCAATTAAAAATTAGTCATTTCAACATGGATTTTATATAGGCATCCCAAACTAAAGGTTTTCAAAATGAAATTAACTCTCTTCCTCAAAATCTATTTTTCTTCTGAACTTCCCTATGCACATAAAGGGAATCACAATCTTTTGAGCCCCAGGTTTGTAACCTTGTAATGATCTTCAATTTCTCATTCTCATATGCCCTACATATTCAAACAGGAGGTAAGTCTACCTCCACGCCACTTCTGGCATCAGTCCATGGTCTCAGACAGGTACCACCATAACTCAGGATCTTATCACCTCTCTTGGGCCGTGGCAATTACTTCTTGATAGGTTTCCTTCTCAAACCTATCCTTGTCCTTAATCCATCCTAAAATTAGATGCCAAAGGGGTATTCCTAAAGTATAGTTATGCCAATGTCATGAAGTTCTCTCTTGCCTCTAAGATCAAATACAAACCTCTCCATTTGGATTTTTAACAATGATAATGATGATAATTAGATTCGTATACAACTTTAAGGTTTACAAAATGTTTTAGAAATGTCTCATTTTATGATCCCTATAACCTTGAGAGGTAGGTGCTAACTATTGTCCCCATTTGACAAATGAAAAAAAAATCTGAGGCAGACAGAGAGTGTGTTATTTTCTAAGGGTCACTATAAAGATGTTTCTGAGGCAAGATTTGAACTCAATTTTTTCTGGCTTCAGGTCCAGGATTACAGGATCAACACTCTAGTCATTATACCACCTAGCTACCTTTTAAAGGTGATTACAACCTGATGACAGGCTACCTTTCCAAATTTATTGCATATTATTTCCCTCCTTACACTTTACAATTCACCAAAATTGAGCTACTTCTTCTCTTTCTACATGACATCCCCTCTCAGATCTATATACCATTGCGAAGGTTGCCCCCCCCCCCCATCCCATTCCCAGCCTCAATCCCTGGAATGTATTCCATCGATACTGCCACCTATTAAAATACTTTATGTATTATTTCATTTACTTATTGGTGTCCATGTTGTTTTCCCCAATACAACTTAAGTTCCTGGAGGGGTAGAGTCATTTCCCTTTGGTCTTTGTATTCCCAATGAATGGTACAGAACATTGTAATAGTCCTCTTAAAGAATGAGGAACAAACCACACACACACACACACACACACACACACACACACACACACACACAGCCACAACAAGGCAAAGTGCATGGAAAATCCTTGCTAAATGCTTATCGCATGGACTTGAATCAAACTGAATGGAATGGAATTTAAAAATGTTGAAGTCAGAGCAGTTATTTGGTTTTAAGCAAACAAGGAAAAAAATGACATAGGGCTGGGTTGATTTAAAAATGCTTTCAATCCTTTGTGTGAATCTAATGTTCAAACGAATGATAAGAGTTCATTGGCAGGGGGGAGATCCCACATCTGTAACCAGGCTTTAAAATTCTTCCCTCTCTGAGTTAATCCTCCCTCAAACCCATCCCCAAGAAAGGAAGAATATGATCCCCCGAGACTGACTTAATGGTTTATTTGTTTTGCATCTAACCTGTGCACTTAGGCAGGTGAAAGTAAACAGTATCATTACTGCATTCCCATGTTTTTCAACTTAGGGTTTTATGAAGTTGCTCTGTGTGCAATTTCTTCTAGAAAAAAATAAAACTTTCACTTCTTCCCTAGTAATTTGCACAAATGAATGAGAATAGAAGGAAAACAAAGAACAAATACAAGCAAGATACTTGGGAAATGCACTCCAACAGAGGAACCTGTTTAAAAAAAAATCATAGTTATCAGGCAGAAAAAAATAACACATTTGAATAAATATTTATGTATGTTTTCACAGTTTCCTGGCTTGTGCTCCTGTGTATACCTTGCAGGCAGTTAAGGAAACAACTATAAATCATAAACACGACATGAAATGAGCTCTATGAAAGTCTCCTATTACTCCATTACAGAAATCCAGCTTAGCAACCCTTTTCTTTCCTTCTTTAGAATGTTTCCATAAACAATTCAAAATAAAGTTGTAGCATTAACAAAATATATTTAATGTAAATGAAAGCAGTAGAACAAAATTATGTACAGCTAAGGAGAAATTAATTCATCTTCCCCTCTAGCAAAGGGGAGGTACACTGGAATAGCTGTTTATTCCTAATAAAATACCTCATCAAAGAGATTTTAAAATTACTTCAGAAAAAAAAAAGGCACAAAGTTTTAGGGTTGGCTAAGAAATAGATTTGAAATTCAAGCATTCACCAAGCATTCTAATCGTTCTCTGCCAGAGACTCACTGAATGACCTTGGGACAGTCATTCTACCCTGGCTTATTTAATGAGCAAAGTGACTAAGTATGCATATATCAGCTTGGCTGACTGAAAAAGAAAAAGAAAAGGAGGAAGAAAAAAAAGAAAGAAAAGAAAAAAGAAATTAGGTTCTAAATAATGAATTCTGTCCTATGATCTCAATTTTGCTGATAGATAGCAAATATTGCCATTTCTCAGAGTCAACAATAAATAATCTCTTAGGAATATAGAGCTTTCATTTAAATCTTCCACTTTAGTCCCCTTAGATTACTATCTCAATTTTACTTATCTTTACTTAAAGCCCTACAAAAAAGAATCTAATCTATTTCTTGCATCCCTGAGGGCTTTGGATGGGGCCACAATTTTATTATTCGTGCTTTAACAACATTGCAAGGAATAGATTCTCACCATCCCGGGTTCCATAGAGAAAGTCCTGCCTCTTCATAATTCCCGTGTAATTCTTCCCCACCCCACATTTTCATCATCCTAGCCTTCCACCTTCCACCCTCCATCAGTAGTGCAGAAAATCAAGTGATTTGCTGTGAACAAGTAACTGGGTTATGACCTTATAAAGCCTCAGGATAGCACTAATAAGAGCTGATATACAACTTCTTATATGTAGTCATGATACAGGAGAGAGAATCATAGACAATACAATCCTCTTGCTTCTTATTATTGAAATTTAATTCTGAATAAGTTCTAGTTATTAATGTCACACAGTACATTCTGGATGCAGTTCCATTTTCTTTATGAAGAAAACTAGCAGACATTTTCTCTAGTGAATTGACAGCAAGGTGGGAACTAAAATTTATTGTTCTCAATTTTGTCAGATGAGGCCACTGGAGAATCATTTCTGCACCACTGTACTTTTCAACTTGGTTACTAAATCCAAACCAGTATTTTAAAGTATTAGTTAATGAATATTGCTTTTATTCATAAAAAATGCAAAAGCACGATCAATTAGTCAAAACAAATAAGGTGACCCAGATAATTTGGCATCGAGGTAGTGAGCAGAATTTAAAGCAGATGGATACAAATTAAGGGGTGTTGAAAGGAACAATTTTGAAATATCAGTTTAAGAGTAATTGACAAGTCTGTTCAACCTAGAGGTAATGAAATTTTTCTCCTTGGAGGGCTCCAAAAGAAATAAAAATAAAAATAAAAAACAGAAAAGCTGGTTTAGAAAGAGTAAGTATCTAGCTATAAAAGGATGCACCTACTGACCTTCAAAGTTCCATTTCTTCTTGACTCATTTTAAAATGCACAGGAATAAAACTGTATTAGCCATCAAATGTCTCCTTATACAATGATGGCCTTAGGTTTTTATAAACAGAAAAAAAGTAAAAGAGAAAGGCATAGGAGAAATCAAAGTGCTATTTGACTAGTAAATGAAAAGTCTTTATCTAGACTAATTTTATATAATGGTGCTAAAATTTTTGTTCATTAAACTCATTCATTCCACAAACATTTATGAAGTAACTACTATATAAGGCATTATACTAGATATTGTGAAGCAAAGAATAGGACAAGATTATTACCCCCAAGGAGCTTATAGTCCAGAAAGACAGATAAGACATACACAAATATCATACAGGGTTTAAAGAAAATTAAATTATGTTTAAGGCAGTTACAGTAGTAATTCGAAGAGGCCATGTTTACATAGAGCTGGATCAATTTAGGCTCCATTGGGAACATGAACTTTGAAGTAGGCCTTGAAGGAAAAATTAGACAGAACTAGTAGGGAGGACTTTCTAGGAAGAACGTACAATATAAGCAAAGGCACAGAGGTGGAAAAATAGAAAATCTCTTAGAAAGGGAAATGTTAAGTAACTGTATTTGGTTATATTAAAGAATGCCTTAAGATAAACAGAAGATAAGATTGGTAAGGTAGTTTGGGTCAAAACCATGAAGAACCTAAAGGGGCAAGCAAAGGAGTTCCAGTTTGTATTTTTTTTTCCCCAAAAGGTTAATGAGGAGGCATTGAAAGTTTATGAACATCAAATTATGCATGTACAGCCAAGATGAAAAAGTAGCAAGAAGAATTACTGCAAGTTCTGTTCTCCTCCCACATCCAACTCCTTTAAACAGATCTAGAAAATGTACAATACCAAAACCTAATTAGGAAATCCAAGGAAAAAATAAATCACAGTAAGTCATTTTTTTTTTTTAGGCCAGATAAACCTAAGGAGACCTGGAGACCTGCAGAAAAGTCTGCAGATGGAGGGACAAAGTGCAGAGGGGGTTAGGGGAGGAACAAAAATATAAGAAATGGCCAGAAACCTCATAAAACACTTTAGCATGGGGAGTAGCCATGTACCAGGGGAAGAAGAGGACTCAGTTCCAACATTGAGGGGTCTGAACTTGGAATAGGGTGATAGACTGGGTGCCGATTCATGGTTCTGCTGTTCATTGCTCTGTTCTGAATCATAGACACAAGGATGGCAGAGGAGTAGATCAATAGCTAGGGGGTGTATTCATGGCTGAGGATGGGTCACAGAGTCTTTATCAAGGAGCAAGTGTGGAAGCAAGTAGTAGTTTTGTGGTTTGGATTCTAGGAGTGGATCAGGGTCTTAGTCCTAGTTTCCAGCCTAGTCTGAAGCAAAATAACTAGGGCAGAAATTCAAGATCAAAAGGGAGCTTGAATTTCTGTTACTTTAAACCAGAAGAGTGTTCCAGATATGTGATAGTGGCTGAGTGCAGCAGCAATCTACTAGAATTCCAAATGGGGCAAGTCCATCGTCGTGTTGCTTAGACACAAACGTAGGTCAGGAACTTTCAAAGTTGAGAGCAGAGAGCTAGTGATCAAACTTTGCTGTGGAGAAAAACACTTTGGGAGAGCGGAAAGCTTACAAGTCCCCACCATGAATTGTTTGTGGGATCTTGGAATAACAGAAAACTTAGCCTAGCCCTAACAAGAATCAGGGAATCAGCAAACAGAAAAATAATTCCATCATAAAATATAACGATGGTGTCAGAGACACTGAAAACATAAACTCAGAAAAAGCAAATGACTCTAAAACATCTACAAGCAAAGCTTCAAAGAGAAACACAACTTAGGTACAAGGTCAACTAGAATTCCAGGAAGAGATGAAGTAAGAATCAAAAGAAATTGATAAAAATATCCTTGTAAATGAAAAGGAGAGCTAAAGGAAAAACTGGAAAAGAAATGAGAGCTATAAAAGAAAGAATTAGAAAGGAAAATAGTTTGACAAAACATACAAAACTTTGTCCAGGACAAATTCTCTTTAAATTAGAAGGGGCCAAGTAGAGGCTAGTGATTATATTAGACAAAAAGAAATAGTTTTAAAAGGAAAAAGGTTGAGAAAATGGAAGAAAATGTCAAGCATCTTATAATAAAAGTTACTGATTTGGAAAAAAAAAAAAAGGTCCAGGAGAGATAACTTAAGAATCATTGAACTACCTTAAAGTTATTACCAAAAAAAAAAAAAAGGATTATAGACATCATATTTTAAGAAATGTAAAAGAAAACTGCCCATTTGATCCAGAAAGCAAAACAGAAATACAAATCACTAGTTAGTTCCTGAAAGAAACTTCAAGATGAAAATTCCCA
>CM053589.1:53378416-53399304 GCA_028646515.1 Pseudochirops corinnae | reverse complement strand
TCCTTATGATTTCTTTTCCATGTTTACCTTCTCATGCTTCTTGTATTTGAGTGTCAAACTTTCTTTTCAGTTCTGTTTTTTTCAGCAAGAATGTTTGAAAGTCCTCCACCTAATTGAATGACCATATTTTCCCCTGGAATACTATACTTAATTTTGCTGGGTAGGTGACTCTTGGTTTAAATCCTAGCTTCCTTGATCACTGAAATATCATGTTCCAGGCCCTTCAGTCCCTTAATGTAGAAGCTGCTAGATCCTGGGTTATCCTAATTGTGTTTCCACAATATTCAAATTGTTTCTTCTTGGCAGCTTGTAATATTTTCTCCTTGATCTGAGGACTCCGGAACCTGGCTGTAATATTTCTAGGAGTTTTCTTTTGGGCATCTTTTTCAAGAGGTGATCAGTGAATTCTTTCAAGTTCTATTTTGCAATTCTGGTTCTAAAATATCAGGGCAATTTTCTGGAGAATTTCTTGAAGGATGCTTTCTAAGTTCTTTTTTTGATCATGGCTTTCAGGTAGTCCACTAATTTTTATATTGTCTCTCCTGGATCTGTTTTCCAGGTCAGTAGTTTTTTTCAAGAAGATATTTTACATTGCCTTCTATTTTTTCATTTGTTTGGATCTGTTTGATAGTATCTTGATTTCTCATAAAGTCATTAGCTTCCATTTGCTCTACTCTAGTTCTGAAGGAATTGTTCTCTTCAGAAAGCTTTTGTGATTCTTTTTCCATCTGGCAAATTCCACTTTTTAAGGCTTTCTTCTCCTCATTGGCTTTTTGGGACTCTTTTGTCATTTGAGTTATTCTATTTTTTAAGGTGTTAATTTCTTCAGTCAGGTTCTTGACTCTCTTTTCATGATTTTCTTGCATCATTCTTATTTCTTTTCCCAATTTTTCCTCCACTTCTCTCATTTGGTTTTCAAAATCCTTCTTAAGCTGATCTCTGGCTTTTTGGCAGTCTTTATGTTTCTTGGAAGCTTTTGGTGTGGGAGTTCTGACTGTGTTGTCTTCCTCCCGTTCCCTGCTTTGATCCTTCTTGCTCCCAAAGAAGGAATCTAGAGTTTGATTGCTATTCTTACTTTGCTTCTTTTGCCTGTTCATGATGGCCAGTCAATGATTTTTTTAGCTCTATGAAACTCTGCTTCCAGAGAGGAAACTCTGTCCCAAATCGCTGAGGTTTTCCCAGCTACTGGAGCTTTTAGGAGGCTGCTGCACCCCCACTACCTTTGGCTCACTGAAAATGCACCCCAGGACCACCACCCAAGACCACGATCCGGATCCAGGCTGGTCAACGCAAGAGCACTTGGCCTCTGAATGATTGCTTTCCCCCCCTGCAGTCTACAGGCTGGGAGCTCTGAAGCAGCAACATGGAGGTGGCCACAAGGCCTCTGCTTCTGCCACTTCCTTGCCCTGCAGGCAGTTTGGCCGGACTTGCTTTTCTCCCCCAATTTTAGCCGAGTTCTACTGACCTTTCACTTAGTCCTTTTTTCTTATGGCTTGATAATTTTGGAAACTGCCACAGCTGTTGCAGATCTGCTGTCTCTAAGCTCCAGCTGCGGCTCATCTTTGTTTGTCCAGCTGCCCCCCGGGGCAAAGCCATGGTTTCAGGCTGGGCTGGTTTTGGGCTCCCAGCACTGAGATGGTCCCTTGGAGCCTAGCTGCCTTCAGTGGAAGGTAAATTTGTGTGCATTTTAGAGCCCTGAAATTTGTTTAGAGTCATATTTTGTGAGTATTTGATGTGGCTGTGTGGGAGCTGCCATACCTTGTGCTTCTATGCCGCCATCTTTGTGAGAGGAATTCTAGTCCCATTTTTTTCAAATGAGGAAACCAAGCTAGCCAGAAATTAATTATTTGCCCAAGTTCATGTAATGAGTAAGTCTCTGAGGAAGGATTTGAACTTTTCTTCTTAACTCAAAGTCCCATACATTATCCATTGAAACACTAAGCCACTTCACATGGAACTGCTCTGCAAACAATTTTAATTTTTTTTCATCAATGGCTGCAGAACCACTATATCTATACCCTAGTATTTTAATCATTTAGGTTTAAAATGAAGAAATAGCTATACCAGTGCATTTGAAGCTGGGAAGTGTTAACTGGATGAAATCAAACATGTCCAGAAGAAATCTGGACTGTATGTTCAGTAATCATTTCCAGGATGATTTTGAAAGTGCTTAGAGTTCATTTCTCAAGATATCCAACAGAAGATGCAATATCTACAGAATAAGGGGGGGGAGGAATCTTAGATGAGAGATCTCTTATCTTTTCTTGGGATTCTACCAATATCTGGCATTCCCAGTGAGCAAATTCCCTCTACTGATGCAATTTCTTCTACTGTAACATCAATTTTAGAATTACCTGAAAAGTTAAGTGACTTATCCTATTCACATATCTAGTGTGTGTAAAAGGGAGGACTTGAACACAGATCTTCCTGACTCCAGGGCCAGCTTTCTGTCCAAAGTATCCATGCTGCCTTACATTGATTATATTACTATAGAAAAGTTAACATGAACTTGGTATGCATTAAGAGGGCCTTACTTTTTAGAACTTTGAGTTAAGAAAAAAAATTTCAAATCCCTCCTCAGAAACTTACTCATTAATGAACTAAGGCAAATCATTAATTGCTGACTATCTTGGTTTCCTCATTTGAAAAATAGGAATAATAATAACACCTATCCTCTGGAATTGTTTTGAAGATAAAAAGAAATGGTATTTATAAAAACATTGATTCATATTACCAATGATAAATCACTGTACTTGTTCATTGCTCTCCAGCTCATCAAATGTCATCTGTTCTGGACACCTTGATTTATGAAGGACATTGATAAGCTAGAAAGCATTCAAATGAGTGTCACCAGGATGGTGTAGACATGGGAGTTTATGACATATGAGGATCAGTTGAAGAAATTGGGATAAAAGAAGATTCATTGGGAATATGATAGTTGTCTTTAAGTATCTGATGGAGTATCATGTGAAGGCAGTGCTTTATGATCTTATAAAGCAGAACTGGGAATAATAGGGAAATGTTGCAAAGAAGAAAATTTAGACATGATGTCAGAAAAAAAAAAAAAAACAACCAATTTCCTAAATATTACAATTGTCCAGACATGGTTTCCCTCTCCTTGGAAGGCTGAATGAACCACCATTTTTGACATTTGGTAATGGTGGGGATTCATTCTATCACTTGGAGTAAATAGCTGCTAAGAGGTCTTCTCAAACTCTCAAATTTTTCTTTGTGTGATCCCAAGCTACTCTTTGAAACTAATCTCCCAACTCCTTTTTTAACACCAGTTTTATTCAAGTGATATTCTATAGTAGTGGGTTATGGAACAATCTGAAAGACTCAATTATGGGTCATCCAGTGGACAATGGAGAGACATATGATGGGTATAAAATATTGACAGCATATTTTCCACCCTACTGCAACTATCCCACTCTTCAAATTGGAGCTCCAGAAACCATGCCTAGGAGGAGTTTGATGCCACTCAATTCTGAACTTCTCAGGGCAGATTTCTTCAACTCAACCATGCCTTTCCTCCTTCTGAGAAGTATCATCAAATTAATTCTGCAATTGCCTCTGGAAAGAGTATGTAAATCAACTTCACTATTATACCAATCACCATCTCTTCCTGTGATTACTCACACCAAAACATCCTTCATTTTTTCCCCACAGTAACTACCCTTCTCCTATTTGTATGGTTGTCTCTGTTACATAGGAGGATCCTTAAGGGCATGAGTTATCTTGTTTTTCTGTTTGTATTCCCAGGGGTTAGTTAGCACTGTACTTTGCATATAAGCGTTTATTAAATGATCATTCATTCATTCATTGATTCACATCACCAGGAAAAATTTCTATTCAAAATGTGGCATAAAAATGTCCCATATATGATAGAATTAGAATTGAAAGAGACACAGTAAATGTAAATAATTTACTCAAGGTCATATAAGTAGCAACAAACCAAGACAGAATTCAAACCTCATACTTTTTCTCCAAAGCAAATTTTCTGTTCTGGGCTTAATATAGAGAGTGTCCCAAAATCTTAGTGCAGTTTTAATCTTTAATAACTTTAGAAATAGAATTGTTACAAATTTACAAAAACATTTTAAAGCATAATTATTTAAATTTCTTTTATTCTTATTTCATTCTGTGAATTTTGGGTAGGACAATTTTAATTTAAACTTTAAAAAGATGAGACATCCTGCCATTATGCATTTGTTAGTGCAACAATTCCTGCATGACATTTTTTCAGACCACTCAATCAGTAGAGAAGACCAGCTTGCTTGGCTACCTCAGTCAGCTGATCTCCCTCCCTTAGACTAAATTTTTCTTGTGGGGCTATCTTAAGACTGCCATGACTTATATTTTGTTCTTTGGGTAACATTAAGGCTAGGACTACAAAGACAAACTTTTCAGTCACTGAGCAGAAGTTACTGAAAGCTTTTTTTTTTTTTTTTACAAAGTTGGAAAAGCAAATAAAAAGAAATATAGCACCAGATGGCGATTAAAGGTAAGAAAAACATGAAATTTGGAAAATTTAAATAATTAACTTTTCAAATGTTTTTTTTTTTTTTGGTAAGTTGTAGCATTTAGACTTCTGAAGTTATTAAAACATAAAATTGCACTAAGACTTTAGGGATATGCTGTGTGAATAGCCTGAGTGCTTGGATAACATTTTAGACTTGGAGACAGGAAAAACTGAGTTCTAATCCTGCCTCAGACATCAGGTGTGTGACCCTGTGTCAGACAATTCAATCTTTCTCAGCCTCAGTTTCCTCATCTATAAAACAGGAATAATAATAATACCTCCTTCAGGATTGTTGCACAGATTAACTGAGCTCCCATATGTAAAGTACTTTGGAACCCTTAAAGTAACTTAGAAAAGCTATGCTATGCATAATTTTAAAACAATAAAATTCAGAAACAAAACTTTGGTATATTGCATGGAGGATTTGTGGGAAGACATAATAGTCAAACAGGATGGACAGAAGGGGACGGATACTGATTTTCAGCATTGGAGAGAATATCTTTAGTAATAAGGTCATAGATTCATTGAATTGCCAAGGTACCAATGTGTTATTTTTGTTGTCTCCTCATTATCCATATTACCTTCACACAGTTGTGCTCACTAAATGTTTATTGAATCCATGGATTTATCTACATATAAGCTGTTGGCATGCTAATAATTTCTCTATCACTGCACTATATGATGAAATGATCACTGATCCAGCATCAGGAAACCAGAATTCTGATCCTGGTCCCACCACTAACCCACTCTATAAACTAATTTTTCTTCTATGGATATCATTTTCTTCATTGGTGTAATGAAGACATTGGACCAGATGAACTCAGAAATCTCTTCCATTGCTAACATGCGATGATTCTAGAGTTCCTCACTGGTTGTGACAGGGTCTGAGTTAGAAGTTGTTTAAAATTTTTTTTTTTTTATTAGCTGAAATTTATGAACTTCCTCCATGTTCTTTTATATGGATTAGGGAAAAGAAAGTTCACTCAGAAATTTTATTCTCTTACAAAAAATTCAATAAGCCTAATCAAATGGCCTGACCTCAATCCTATAAATATAATAGAACTAGACACAATTCATTCCTAAATAAACCCGGTCAAAGAAACTGATCTTCCAAGTATTCACTTCTTGGAGGTAAGAGAGTTTGTTTGTTTGGTTCTCTTGTATTCAATTAATTTGCACTGTTGAACTGGATGCCTTCTCAACTAAATTCAAGTTCTTTCATCAATGAGTGATTTTCCAATGGCAACTTGACCAGAGAACTATAAACCTTTTAAAGCAATTATGTACTTATAGGGCTCCTGCCAGGTTTGACTCTTAATATATTCAAAAATAAAGGTTTATTCAAAAACAAAACAAAAAAGTGTTAGAGAATCAGGGAAATCACAGCTGTTGATTCAGATTGTGGAAAGCTTTGCACAAGTCTCCAATTAGAAAGCTAGTCCAGGATTTTATCTTTTGGATATAATTGTCACTAAGAAGAATTAGCTCAATTGGCCATGGTATGTTGGGATTATAAGTCTGGTGGAGGTGAAGTCAGAAAAGGGCCCAAAGTGGGATGATTCAGATTCAGTCTTCACTTAACTCAGTGTGAAGGGCCTTGTTGTATAGAGGGCTCCATCCTGAAAGAGATAGGGCAAAGAGAAAGGTGTTAGAGTTAAGAGTTAGAATAGGGAAAATCTGAAAAGAGTGAAGTGAAGAAGGATCAGTTCCAGGCAAAACCAAAAGTGGAAAGGTCAGTGACCAAGAGGTTGAAGTGGAGTGTTCAAGAAAGAGGGAAACTGTAAAGTAGGAAACAGGAAATCAGGTTGAAATATCTAACATAAAGAATCATTTCTAGTATGATTCAGATGCTTGTACTGTTGGACAATTTGTACATGCAGGGTTTAGTTGGCAATAGGCTACATAAAAGCATAACTCTTGTCCTTGTATAAGACCAAATTCATTGGTTTGACTACAGGAAAGCAAGTTAATTTCCATTATCTGGCCATTGAATATGTCCTTGACCAGCAAGCATGCAAATGTGTGCTAGTAATCCAAAAAGGATTTTGTTTGAAATGGTGTGTAAGGTAGTTGTGATGTTCTGCTAACAGTCAGTTGATAAGCATTGAGTAGGTATCTACTATGTGCAGGCAATGTACTAAGAACTGAGGATACAAGGAAAAGCAAGAAGTCATCAAGGAGTACTGTTCTCTAGGAGTTCACAGTCTAATGGACCTTATGTACGAAGATCCAGGTCTGGAATTTTTTACCTGTGTGACTATGGAAAGTTACAGTTTTCTCATGTGTTAATGAGGAATAAAAATATCTCTCATACCTCAAGGGCAGTTGTGGGGATCACATGAGATGATATATGTAACATGCTTTGAAAGCTATCAAGTGCTATTCAAAGTTTAGTTTGACAATATTATAAACTTGTCACTCTCAATTCAAAATAGATTCATTAAATTCATATCATATGCAAAGTACTATTGTTTGAGGGACTGACATTTTACTGGTTAGTGTAGGGAGAGGAAAGAATGCAACCTGTGAATGTGTGTATATGTATGGATAGATATGACATTTTGCTGATTAGGGTAAAGGAATGCAACCAGTGAATGTGTGTACATATGTGTTATAATGTTTTATAATATGCATGCATGTGTGTAAATGTGTATATGTATATTTGTATGCATGACATTTTACTGGTTAGGGCAGGAAGGTGAAGGAATGCAACTAGTGAATATGTGTTATGTATTATAATACACATGTATGTGTATATGTATATATGTATGTATGCCATTTGACTGGTTAGGGTAGCAAGGGGAAGGCATACAACCTCTGTGTGTATATGTGTGTATGTGTACATATAAATATGTATATGTGTATGTATGGCACTTTACTGGTTAAGGAGGGGAAGGAATACAACGTGTGTGTGTACATGTGTGTGTGTGTGTGTGTGTGTGTGTGTGTGTGTGTGTGTGTAAAGAGAAGATAATTTGAGAACAGTGAGAACATTAACTGCTAAGGGAGATCAGGGAAAGCTTCATGGAATAGGTGGTGATTGAAATGAGTCTTGAAACAAAGCAAGGATTTTAAGAAGAAAGGATGCATTATAGACATAGTAGGTTCCTCATGCAATTGCATGCAACCATGAAAAAATTTTTATTGATTCCTATGTAGAAAAAATTCTTCTAAGTGCTAGATGAGCAATAACAAAACAATTTTCAGGTCATGGGAGGGGGGTTAGAATATATACAGATAAAGAAATACAAAATACATATATAATAAATGTCTAAATAATTTTTTGTTGTTGTTGAGAGCATTGATACCTGGGAGAATCAGTAAAGGTCTCATGCAGGAAGTATTCCTTGATATCAAAACAAGAGGTAGCTAGGGGTTCAAAGAAGTACACAGTGAGGAGAACAGAAAAGGGTGATAGTGTGTACAGATGTTAAGTTAAGAGTTGGATGTCCTGTACGAGGGACAGCAAATAGGTCAGTGACTGGAGTGACTGGGGGATGAGAGGGGAGGGCAATGTGTGATCAGCCTGGAAAGATAAGTTGGACCAAATTATGATGAGATTTAAATGACAGAGGACATTTGTATATCATCCTAGAGTTAATAGGAGGCCACTGAAGTTTCTCAAACAGGGCGTATTTAAGAATGTCAGTTTGGCAGCTGTACGGACCAGGTGCAGAGGCTGGAAGTAAGGGGACTAATACAATGACTTCTGTAGTAGTCTAGGGAAGAGGTGATAAGCACCCGAATTCAGTAATAGCGGCTACAGTTGGTAACAGTATAGTTTCATAGGAACAGGCTGGCAACCCATTCTGCCCAGCAGACATGAGGGTCTGCTATCTGGTAAAAAAAAATAGGACTGCAGAGTTGTTGAGAGGATGGTTAGACTTAGCCAAAACAGGCCTATGCTGAATGGAGATGATTGATGTGATTCGGGCAGCAGAACTGAAACAGATGTGAGTGCTGAGGATGATTACAGCTATGATGATGATAACTGCACTCATTTATATAATACATTAAGGTTTGCAAAGCACTTTTCTCACAAAACCTCTGGGAGATAGGTAGTACAAAGATTATTGTTCCCATTTTGCAGATAAGGAAACTGAGGTCCTAAAAGGATAAGTGATTTATTTGCTTATGGTTGTATACAAGTCAGTGTCAGGGCCAGGACTGGAACCCAGTCCTGCTGGCTACAGCTTTTTCTGCTCTAATTGAATATCAAAGCTATACCCTTTGTTGAAATTGGTTGGTATTAAGTGCAGTAGCTGAAAGGATTTAGCTTACTATGTCAATGCAAGAAGTATTACTTTTGTATATATAATATTCCAAAAGTCTTAGTACAGTTTTAATATTATGTATATATTATATTTTTATATAATACACGTATTATATGCAATATTTATATACATATACATATATGCATGTACACACATGCATATGTGTGTGTATGTACATATATGTATATATGTATACACACATACATATTCATATGAGCACATGCATACACACATATAAGGACAATATAGTATGAATGTATATGTAGGTATACACATATATACAAACATATGTGGATACATGTGAATATATCCAAACACATGTGTATATATTTGGAAAATTTACATATATGGATATTTTTATAATCCATATATACAATGCATATAGGCAATACATATACCCACACACATACACATACGTTCACACATGTATACATACATACATACATGCACACATGCATATGTACACACATATAAATTTATAAGCACCTAGGCAACCTGTATCAAGTTTTCTTACAGTAAAATTATTTTAATGTACTCAGCTAGTAGGACCAATGCTGTTATGGTAAGTTAACTCCAAATTTAATCTTCTTTATAACAATAAGATAATATGCAGTCTCATTCTTTGACCTGCAGGCTGAAATTCAGTCTGGGAAGCCTCCTATAAATTTACATGGAGGTAAGAGACTTTGCTTCTATCTATCTCCTGTCACAGACATAATAGATGAAAAGTTTTCTCCCCAATGCTCTTCAAAGGGCAAATTGTTTTGCCCTGCAGAGCCTGAAGGAAGTAAGAAAAGACATAAATAAGAGAAGTTTAAAAAACAACCAAGAGCCAAGCCTTTGCAGAGTATTTTTTTCTAAATTGTCAAGTTTTAACTCCAGAAAAATTCAAAATCCAATCATAGGTTTTAGGGGCCCTTGTGGCTCCTTGGAGCCTGTTTTCCTTTTCCATCCTGTTACAATAAACAGTATATGGATTCTATCCCCTCTACGCCATTATGGGCTTGAGTTTATATCATGGGTTCTTTTCATGGTACTTTCCTACCTTGGCCCATTCACCCTCAATCCAATTTGACAAATTAAAAGTTTTTAAATTAATTTAAGCTTAGGTATTTAATTGTTTACCATGCTAAAAGTGACAGATGAGGAGTAGCATTGGAACAATGAACCATTTAAATGGGATAGAAATAAACAAACAAATAATGTGATCATATCCAGCCTTCCACTTTCCACCAAAGTGATCTGGAAAATTGGCTCATTGAAAAGACACATGGCCTGGTTAGAAAAACAGTCTAGGTCAGGTCCCTCTGCAGCCAGAGTCAGGGATAGGAAACTTCAGTGCAGATGGCCTTGGGCTTGATGTTTCAAAAGTGTTCCTGCCAGTAGCTCCTGCTGTCTGTTGATCACAGCTCTCCTGGCTGTCTGCAGTCTGTAAGGTAGGTCCAGGCTTGGCTTAACTCAGACAATATGCCTTGCTTCCAGCTATAATCATCTCTGCCCTGCTCGCTCAGCTGGTCTCTCTCCCCTCTGTGTCACAAATTACTGAAGAGACTTTCATTATTAAACCTCCATCTTCCTGGTGGTGCTCCTGGTTAGTCCTGGACTTCTTTGGCAATTTCACCTTGAGGATGAAGAAGAGTATGTTCTCAGTCCTCCTCAGTTGCTGGTGGCACACACACACACACACACACACACACACACACACACACACACAAACTTTTTCACATGTGCCATTCCTATACAATGAACTTCACTCTCAAATGGGAAGAGAAAGGAAGGAAGAATTGCATAAAGAATGGTTGGAGAGCTATTATACGCACTAAGGTAGCCATTCAATCGGGCAGCAATGGACAGAACACCAATCTTGGAGAAAGGAAGACCTCAGTTCAAACCTGACCCCAGAAACTAGCTGTCTGTATGACCCTGGTCAAGTCACTTAATCCTGTTTGCCTTAGTTTCCTTATCTGTAAAATGAGATGGAGAAGGAAATGGCAAACCAGTTCAGCATTTTAGCCAAGAAAACCACAAATGCAATCACTGAGTCATACATGACTGAACAACAACAACAAAAAATACCATAGCAGCTGAGCTATAGAGTGAGTGAGCTGGGCCTACAAGACTGCTACAACCTTTGACTCATTCTGAGGCTTCATGTAGGCAACAGATAAAAACACAGGCTGGCTCACTGAATTGCTTCTGATAGGGCTGGTTGGCCACAGAGGAAGGTGGTAATTCATATTTGTACACCTTTTGAAGGTTTACAAAGCACTTCCCCCATCCTCCCCAATCCTGCAAAGTTGGTAGAACAAACACTATTACCATTTTTCATATGAGGAATTTGAGATACAAGAAGGGAAAAGCATCTTGCTGAGAATCACACAGTAAGTTTCAAAGCTAGGTCTTCTGCCCTGATCTATACCTAGTTCCCAAGAGTTTTTTTTTTTTTGTCATAGTAAAGAGAGAGGCAGGTAAAATCTTTTTCATAATAGTGTTTTTAGATGGCTTTCCATGTGTTCCAGGATTGTACAACCTTCAACTGTATGTAACTTGGAGAAATCTTTTGTGGTAGGTCATGCTGTGAGCTGTGAAGTTGCAAGTTTTCTGAGGTCTTAAGTGTAGAAAACTCTAAAAGGTTAGGTGGTTTTGATTGTCACAAGGTCACTGACAGCTACATCCATGACAACACTCTCTGAGCCTTTGTCCATGTTCTCAGGTATCTGTGTTTTAGTTGATGGGGGCCCTTTCAGTTCGAGGTCATGGCTATCTGGAATATCCTTCATGAGTTCCTAATCCTACCTCCTTTATAAAAGGGGGTGGGGTGGGCTTCACTGAACTTAAGGGCACTTCTCTAAATCCCTTCCCCTGAGAAAGGCCAGATCAGCACCCTAGTTAGTAGAATTTGTCTTGGAAATTCTAGACTATGAAATTTCCCACTCCCTACCTTGACCCCCCCCCCAAAAAAAATATTATCTGTAACCACTCTGATATTTATATGTTAACACTTTGGTAATATCACCTTCCTTCTCTTCTCCTTCTTCCCTTTCCCACCCCCTGCTGATTTTCTACTCTAGGTGAGTGACAAGAGCGCCATTCCCCCCATTGAATTATAGTAGCACAGGCTATCAATATTCATGAGGTGCTACATATACTTCTGTACTGTGCAGGATATCATACATCTTCTGATAGCATCTATGAAGGAATATTAGCCTTATTAAACCTTCCTAAGCACAAATAGATCAATTAACAATAATTTATTAAGCACCTATTTTGTGCCACTGTGCTAGGTACTAAGGATACAAAAGTAAAATACTTCCTACCCTCAAAAAACATATATTCTATTGAGGGGAAAAAGTAAACCCACACAACATCAAAAGTTGAACAATCTCTGCTCTTGCCCCTTGCAAATTGGATACAATAGGCCTCCTTAATTTTGTTTTCATTTTAAAAAGCAGATCTCTTTATGAAGGGGTGTACTAACTAGGTCCTCACATTTCAAGTTCAATATTCTTTTACGGGCCTTTTAGAGGAAGTAGGAGGAAAACAACTGTTTTCAATATTGAGATTACAGAAAAAATGATCCCTTCACTCTAATTCCTTACACAAGTAAAGGCTTCATGGTTTCTAAAGCACTTTTATATACAAAGTGTCCCAAAAGTTATGGTGCAGTTTTAAGATTTAACAACCTGTATATCTTCTTATTTGTTTCTCAGAACAATCCTGAGAGGTAAGGTCACAGGGCCTATGAAACTGAGAAGTGATGGTACATAATATGATGATGCATCCCCTGGAGGAAATAGTAGCTCTTATCCTTTCTCTCACATTGATAAGTTGGGTTTCACAGAGAAAGACTACATCTCCCCATAAAGGTTCTAGGAGTGCACCTGAGGGGCTTCAGGGTTCTTCTCTAATGCCATTGTCTCAATCCCTGATTCCAGTGAATTTTTCCCGTTGTCTAATGCCAGTTAATATCTTGTCCACATTATTTACTTTTGATAGTCTCTACAATATCATGTAACTAGTTAACATCAGTTAGCTTTTATGCGAGGGATATTTGTGGAGAAGATAAAGCAAACACAGAAGTACCAAATATTCTTTCCTTAAACACTGGAGACACGCTCTCCAGTCACCAGAAAGAGGGAATTCAAGTTCAATGTGGCTGCTTGTAACATTTGCCCATACCAGATTTGCTTCCAAATACTGCAAAGGCAATGGACAAAATTGCTCTCTTGATTACAGGATCCAAAATTTTGTATTGGGACCAGGCAACTGAATGGGTTAAGTCCTAGTTGCTATTTGCAAACCATGGCATGGACAGCAGCTCCTAGACCTCTGATGGCTCATTCTCCTGATCTTTATAAGCTTATGAGATTTATAGTCTCGTCTATTCTTCACTTACAGCAGAAAAGAATAGTCACAGCATGAAGAGAAGCAGAAGTACTTTGTGCCCATGCCTTCATGTTGTCCTAGGGGATAAGATCGACAGCTGGTAGGAAGAAACCACAACTGGACCTTCCACTACCGCTCTCAGCAACAGCAAAGCATGTACTCTGAGCTTCATGGATGAGAGCAGATTGGGGGTGGGGAGGTTCTGCTGCATGTGGGGGCCCACAGCTTATTTTCCTTGCTTACTACCAGGGAAGGAAAAACTGGAGTTGTTCTTTGATACACAAGGTAGGAAAAGGATAGTCAAGGAAGTAGTACATATGCGGGGAAAGAGAGGTAGACATGTCATCAACAAAGATGACAGTTCTATCCTTATGATCTGGATTTGAATTTGAAAGAGATTTAGACACAAATTGTCCGAGTCAAGCCATTATCATGGAGCCAACATATTGACTGGTAAACAGCTTAATCTCCAGGTCACTAGAGAAGTAGAGATGGAATCATTTCCAGAATTTTTAAACATGAATTTCTTGTGACCAATAGAAAAGGGTACATGGAGATTCCAATTTCCATTGAGTAGGCCACCCTGATATCAACAAAGTGACTAAAAATAGCCTGCTGAATTTATATTTGAAAGATGTAGAATATGGTGTTATTACTGAAGCTTGAATAAGAACTAGAAACCTGAGGCTCATTGGATATACTCCAAACTTACTTCATAGATCAGAATTCAAATGCTTTTGACAAAAGGTCTTTGTTAAGATTCTTGAATAAGTTTTAGTTAGTTCTATAGGATGATAAGCTTCCTACTTTCTGCATTTGTCAGGCTATGTTTACTGGTGGTGGATGAAGTAGATGTGGGTAGTTGAGTCTACAGGATGCCTGGGAATAGAGCTAAATTGCAGGCTCCAGTCACAGTTGGATAGTTCTCAACCATCAACATAGGCAAGCATCCAGATTGCTTGGAGCAAGTGAATGGCTGTGTGGTTGGCCCCATCAAAGCTTCCTGAACATTAAAGTTCTCATTGAAAGCACCTTGATTGTTTTTCAAGTGTGGCAACAATTAGGGTATCTCATATCTCTCCTTTGCCAGCTCTGTAGTTAATAACAATCCTGACCCTCTGAGCAGGCAACCATCTGCTTGGTGAGATTTTTAGTAACACTGAGGCTTTTTTCTGATCCCTGAATCTTCCTTATGTGTGTTTTCTGAAGCCTTAATTTCAACAATTATGGATTCATTCCTTTGACTTAGGTCTTCTTGTCCCAAACTAATATAAAAATTCCTTTGGTAATTTTATACCATTTTTTATGTACTTATCATGACTTATTTTGTTCTATAACTATGTATATTTGTGTTATATGACCCTAGTAGACTTCTAGTTCCCATGACTACAAAGACTGTGCCCTATCTTTATATTTTCTCCCAAATCTAGAACAAGTATTCTGTACTTAGTAGGCATTTAATTATTTTCTTGAACGGATTTGAATTAAAAATATATCTTATTGTGAATATTAATTAGATAATTCTCTAAGACTAAATATTGGTAGTCAAAAAGGCATCAGCATAATGGGTGCTGGGATAGAAGTAGAGAAGGCCACTGAAGAAGAAGAAATAACCAAAAATGAAACTTTATGGACTTTATCTACTTGTGCTTAGGGCTATTCCTGACCAAGATGCCTTCATTTTTCCATTGGTGCACCTACTTAGATCAGGACACTTAGGCAATTGTGAAGGAAGAAACGAAGTTTACAAAACAAAAAATTGCTGTTCTCAGAGAGCTTAGAATCTAGTGGGACATAAAACAGACCCCGATAAGAATAGTACATAGTATTTTATGATCAGGGCAAAACAAAAATGTTAAAGGAGATAAGACTGAGATGGTCATTAGGATCAGGGAGGCTTTTTGCAGAAGGTGGCAGAGATTCAAGATTAACATGGATTACTGATGGGAAATCCCAGTCTTCAGGCATCAAACCAAGAAAAGCAAACTTAAAAAGTCATAATACTGTCCAATATCATCCAATAAAGTCTTATGATTGCTAGTGCTTTCTTCTAACTAGGAGGGAAGGAAGACAGGCCTAGGACTTCTCTATGTTGGAAGCAGGGAAAAAAGTTGAAACATTGAAAAGCTGGTAGATATAAAGATTATCATTACTTGGAAATAGGTCCTACCTCACACACTTACTAACTGTGGCCCTGGGCCAGTCACCTAACCTCTCTCAACAATAGTATCCATCTGTAGAATGAGCCGGTTGTATTAAATGTCCTCAAATTACTTTTCCAGCTCTATATTTATGATCCTATGACTTATTCACACATCCCTTCTTCTCTATTTTGTTTTACAGTTATTCGTGTAAATGCTTTATTTTTCTTGCTCCCTTACTTCCTTACAGGGGTTGCTAGGTAGCATGGTGGATAGAGAACTGAACTCAAATCCGGAAGTTCTGAGTTTGCAAATCCAGATTCAAAAATTTATTAGCTATGTGAACGTGGGCAAGTCACTTAACCTCTGTTTGCCTTGATTTCCTCATCTACAAAATGAAGACAATAGTAGCAACTACCTCCCAGGATTTCTATGAGGATCAAAGAAGAAAATAATTTTTAAATGCCTGACACATAGTAAGCATTTATATAAATGTTAGCTATTATTATTATTAATATTATTATTACTAAATTGCAAAATTTCAGAATGAAAGGAAGAGCTGTTTGTCTTTGTGGCTCTCTTAGTGATTAGCGTAATCCCTGAGACAAAGTAGTTGCTTAATAAATGTTTGGTAGGTGCTTAATAAATGTTTGGTAGGTACTTAATAAATGTTTGCTGAATGCCTAGATGGATAAATGATGCCATTAATGAGCACTGAGAATACATTGATGACCATCTTCAACAAAAGACTTTCCCAGCTAGAGACAGCTAGGTGCCACAGTGGATAGAGCACTAGACCTGGGCTCAGAGAGACGAGTTGAAATCCCACCTTACATGCTTACTAGCCACGTGACCTTAGGCAAGTTATTTAACCTTCCCTTGCTTCAGTTTCCTCAGCTGCAAAATGAAGATTAAAAATAGCAGCTACCTCCCAGAGTTGTAAGAATCAAATGAGATATTTGGAAGGTGCTTTAACCCCAAAGTACTATATAAATGCTAGCACTTATTAATAAGATTTTCTGTGGAGTTGGTTGGAAATCCATTAAGATTTTTTAAGCTGATATAGATCCAATAGTGTTGATTATAGCCATTACTTAATCAGAAGGTTCACAAGTGTGCCCAACTTTGAATAGGACAGACAGAGGTGATGAGATCACTGGGAACATTTCACAGCTGACTTAAGTAGTTGTTACTGTCTGTGAGTGACACATTGTTCCTACTAATCCCTTCATGCCCACTCAGTTTAGTTCAAATAATCAAATTAGTTGTGTGTGCAGACACAGTCAGGGAAAGACCATGAAATAAAAGAAAGATAATTAATGTTCTTGCATATATTGGATGAAATGAAACACAAATTAAGTGCTAGCTTTTTGGCCACAAATATAGACAGGAAGCATAATACCATCCATTCACAGTCTTGTAATATAAAATATAATATAAAACGTTTAAGATGTTCGAAAATGAAGAGGAAATTGTCTTTTCTGCCCTGTATTTGAACACAATTTTAAAATCAACCATGTATTCATTAACAACGATAAATCCCCAGTTTACCTTAGCCTTGGTGCAGTAAACAGTGATGTGGCATCTACCGTTGAATGTATGCCTTGGTGTTATCAGCTGACTGGAGATCCTTAGTCAGTGAGTCACAATGGCCCAACTTGTCATGCAGGTAAGTCAGTTGAGCCTGACATCCTGATAATTAAAGGGGATGAATGGCATCAAATGAAAATCAGTAAAGAAAAGGGAAATCGTTTACCCATGGTATTTCATTTCTGATTTTTACAAAAGACTTTTGCTTCCTAAGAGTTGCTTGAATTGTAAAATAAATTTCCATCACCTCTCCCTGGAGCACTTTGGGTTTTAATTTAATTCAGGACTCAAAATGAGAATTATTTCCCAACTCTCCCTTCCCTTCTCTGTTAACTGCACTTGGATGCTAAGTAGGCCTAGTAGCAGAAGGGTGATGGTCCCCCAGCCTCTGTGGCAAAGCAATCCATCAGAACTTTATTTGGAAACTCCATTAACATTCCCTTCAACTCTTCATCTTCTCTTACTCCTTTTTCTCTCCCCTCTCAGATTTTATCTCGTTCAAGTATGTCTCCTCTCCGAAATACATTTTCATATTTCATAGGTTTTAATAAATGACTCTTTGTTTTGGGCACCTGGAATAGTTTGGGGACTAGTGTTAACTACTAGATTGAACCTTCTTTTTTGTCACCTAGAGATGAGACAGCTGCAGGCTTTCAAACTTGAGAGTGTGCCCACCAGACTGGGGGTCTCTAGCAATTGGTCCCCTCACACTCCATTTCTAAATTTGGCTCCGTGAACTATAAATCTGTTTATCTTAACAGTTGAGACATCTTGACAACTATTTCCTGTAACTTATACACAGTACACATGCAAGATGTTAGCAAGCGATTTACCCCATAGTGGAAATCGTTAGCGCACAAGTGGTTTCAACTGGAGCTATGCATGCTTTTCCACTCATTTATAATCAGTTAACATTATTTAATTGTTCCTGCCCCCTTTTTGCCGCAGCTCATTTGAAAGTATGATGACTGTCATTCTAAAATAACAAAAGCTGTGCAGGGAATTCATCTGTGAACAGTAGCTGGAATTTTTAGTTGTTATATTAATTATCCTCACGCAGAGGTTCAGGATGCATTGGCTCTGGTTACGCTGGTTTGTAATGTGCCATGTTAATAAATATAGAAAGATTTTCACCTTTTTAAAAGAGACCATATGCATGCAGATTTTTCTCCTCTTTCTAATTTGAAATTTAATAGGGGCTTCATATGTTAAATATAACTCTCCTAAGTCTGGAACACAAAAGCTAGATAACTATTTTCCAAAATTTGGACCACTAATTATTTACCCAGTCATCTTCTTCTCAGTCCTACTGTGATCCTAATGACTGAACTTCTGGCAGCCATCTCTATGAATACAGCCAGGTGAAATGAAAGAGAAAAAGCACATCTGTCTTCTTGTCAAGAATCCCAGCTTCTGAAATCTACGTCTCATACCTGACCCATTGTAATTCTGCAGAGTAAACATGGTATCATTGGTTGTGTTCTAGAAACAGGGACTATGTTTTCTTCACTTGCTGTAAGCGACACCTAGTTTTATATTCAGGAAGCTGCTAAATACGTATTTCCTAGAAGTAGGATTAGCAATTATCAGACTCAAATCCTCGGTTGGCTGACCTCTGTATGTGAAGGCATTATCTTCCTGCCCACTGACTCACTGTGGATTGGTCAAGTCTTTGAGTTGTTTTCCTAGGTTTGCCAAGATCTACACATACTTGCACAACCTTTCCTTCCTGAGACATGAACACAGCACATTTATGAGATAGATGCTCAGGGTAAGGCCTTTATTTGGTTTTCATGGCAGAGGGTAAAGCTGATTAGTCCATATAGAAAAGAAAGCTATTCTCTACCCAACTGAACTAATCCATTAGAGACTATTATGATAGTGAATGTCTAAGATTTACATATCCCCTCCTCACCTGGTTAATTAAAGCATTTCCCAAATATTCTCTTTATCATTATCTCCCAGTCCCCAGACTGCTATAGCTGTTTTGGAACTTAAAGGCTTTTAGCACAATGCCTGGCACATAGGGGCTTTAAATAATGCTTGTTGATTGATTGATTTTTACAGAAGAGGCAAACCGGACAAGGATGATAAAAAGAAGAGGCCATAATCACTAGCACATTTAAATTTATGCAAAGAAATATTTGAGACCTAGGTAGACACACAGGAGACATGAGAGAAGAGGGACAAAGGAAAGCAACACAAGCCCAGGAAAATGTACTTTCAATTAAGTTAAATGAATCCCAATTGCCTTCTATGTAACAGGCTCAAAATACAAAGATGTGATGCGTTATAGTTCCTACCCTCAACGTGCTTATAATAAAAGGGAGAAACGCAGGGTGGTAAGGGAGAAAGAACTCCATTTAGTCATAGGATCTGGGTTTGAATCCGGCTTCTACCACTTATTCTCTGTGTGAACTTAGGCAAATCATTCAAAATTTATTTATTTATTTTCTTAAATTTTTTTTTGATTTAATCTTTTATTTATTTATGAGATAATTTACCCCATTCTGTCTCTCCCTTTCTCCTTCTCCTATTATAGTCCTCTCATCTCTTAACTTTATTTTTTAGAGATCATTACTTCCTGTTCAACTGATCCTGTGACCTCTGTGTATGTATACATGTACACACATATATACATGCTCACATATGTATTTATACACATATACACCCTCTTGTACATACATATATATCCCCTTCAACTATCATACTCAGAAAAGTCTCATGAGTTACAATTATCATTTTTCCATGTAGGAATGTAAATAGTCCAACTTTAATAAGTTCCTTATGATTTCTTTTTCCTATTTACCTTCTCATGCTTCTCTTGCTTTTTGCATTTGAAAGTCAATCTGTTCAGCTCTGGTTTTTTCATCAAGAATACTTGAAAGTCCTCTTTTTCATTGAATAACCATATTTTCCCCATTATACTCAGCTTTGCTTGGTAGGTGATTCTTGGTTTTAATCCTAGCTGCTTTGACCTCTGGAATATCATATTCCAAGCCCTTCATATTCAAATCACCCTGTGTCTTCTGCCTACATATACATGTACATATATATAAACACATATACATACGCACATATATAATGCATACACATACACCCACCAATACATACATATGTGTATATATGTACATACATATACATACACACATATACACACATACATATAGATTCCCTTCGACTATTCTCATTCTGAGAAAAGTCTCATGAGTTACAAACACCATCTTTCCATGCAGGAATGTAGACAGTTCAAGTTTAATAAGTTCCTTATGATTTCTCTTTCCTGTTTACTTTTTCCTGCTTCTTTTGCTTGTTGAATTTGAAAGTCAATTTTTTCTTCAGCTCTGGTCTTTTAATCAAGAATGCTTGAAAGTCCTCTATTTCACTGAATCTCCATATTTTCCCCTGAAGCATTATACTCAGTTTTGCTTGGTAGATGATTCTTGGTTTTAATCTTAGCTCCTCTGACATCAGAAATGTCATATTCCAAGCCCTTTGATCCCTTAACGTAAAAACTGCCAGATCTTCTGTTGTCCTGATTATGCTTCCACAATACTCAAATTGTTTCTTCCTGACTGCTTGTAATATTTTCTCCTTGACCTGGGAACTCTGGAATTTGGCTATGATATTTCTATGAGTTTTCTTTTAGGGATCTTTTTCAAGAGGTGATCGATGAATTCTTTCAATTTCTATTTTGCTTTCTGGTTCTAAAATATCAGGGCAGTTTTCCTTGAGAATTTCTTGACGGATAATTTCTAGGCTCTTTTTTTTATCATGGCTTTCAGGTAATCCAATAATTTTTAAAGTATCTCTCCTGGATTTATTTTCCAGGTCAGTGGTTTTTCCAATTAGCTATTTCACATTGTCTTCTAGTTTTTCATTTGTTTGGATCTGTTTTATATTGTCTTGATTTCTCATAAAGTCATTAGTTTCCAATTGCTCCAATCTAATTTTGAAGGAATTATTCTCTTCAGA
>CM053589.1:53350767-53377916 GCA_028646515.1 Pseudochirops corinnae | reverse complement strand
GGTTTTCTATGATTTTGCGTGTAATAATTTTAATTCTTATCACAAGAAGTTCAGAGAGACCATTAAATAATTTCTAGATTATTGAAAAGGACTATTTTTAAGGGAATGCTCTGCAGAAAACAGAGTTTCCTTTGAATTGACACAGATCTGACTGTGGGCATTTTAGCCAGTTCCCCATGGCAAGGGAAAAAATGAGACCATTCCAAATAGCATGTGAAAAGAAAGAATTGTGGCATCAGTACTGAAAAGAAAGGAATTAAGTTGAATGGGGAAGTGTGTCTCGAGGACTTTGGTCTTTAAAAATTTATAACATGAAAGGAGATTTCTTAGCTCCATTTTAACATTGTATTTCCTTGCCTTTGCTTTTATTCATTCCTAAGGATTTCCATATTTTAAATGGAGCCTTATGAAATGGGTTGGGATAGGAAATGTGGAGGATTTATACCTTGGATTCCCAGTAAAAACAGACATAACCTTGAAAATTATACCACACTTATATGCCACATTACTACTTCAATCACCACCACCACCACCATCATCATCATTATGTAACTAACTAGCACTTAATTGTTGCCACCTATTGCATAGGGCCCTATTAGGTGGACTTTACATTGACTTAACTTACCAAGCTTTTACATTACTGTAATCAGGGAGGCAGGTCACTTGAGCAATAAGGATAGGAAGGCAACCCCAAGACTGTCACTTACACTGAGCAATATACTAGTCTTTCTCTTGCCCTAGGGTCACATGCAACCATGAGATAAAAGCAGGGGAGGATCACAGTTTGTATTTTCTCACTCATATTAAACACTGGAACAGTATGCTGCAAGTACAGATCTGATTTTCTTTGAAGGAGAGGGAGACAGTGAGCCAGGTGAATTTTTTTTTTTGAAAGGCAGTGTTGGTATAGGAGTCTGATGATTCTCAATTGTTTTCTCTGTGTATCTTTGTGTTACCTTGGGTCTGGAGAAAAAGGTTTTTTGGGTCATATTGTATACTGCTTGAGGTTTGGGAAACAACACTGCTGCTTCTTTCATAATACTCTGTCACAGGTTACATTTATGTCCTTGTCAACATCTTCTTGAGCCCTTCTTCTTCTCTTGAGTCTGCCTATATCATGGGACCCTATTAATAAGAAATCATAAAGCATTTATATTTCAGGGCTTATGTTTATGAACCAAAAATGGTACCATTTAATGAATTGTTTAGTCATTAGCTAGCTAATATATTTTCATCACTAATAATTCCAGTTGATATCCAGTGTAACAAACAGTTCCTTGGCACTTATAGGTAAGCACTGTCTAGGCAATGGGATACAAAGACAAAAACACAACAATTTATATCTTCAGGGAACTTAACATTCTATTCCAGGAAAGAACATTCAAGGTAGAGTGAGAAAGGAATGTTTTCCAGGCATGAAGAACCATTTATGCTAAGGTGTGAAAGCAGGAGATATAATAGTATTTCACTTCACGTGCAAAAAGTCAAACATAGATGATTGAGAAGGAATGAATGGCAGGGGAGTAGCTTGATTTTATCATTAATCCTCTCTAGGCATTGAAGAATCCATCATCTCTTCTCTTTGAAGGGATGTGAAAAGTTCATAGAAGAAAATGGGATTTTAGAGATGGTAAAGGAAGATGATAATGAGCAGATGTTTTATACTGTCATAAATAGGAAGCAGAGTTAACAACAATGGGTAATAGAGTGGGAAACACATGTTTGTTTCCATATATGTAAAAATCTCTGGAGAAAAGAAAGAAGAGACAAAGTAAGAAAATGTGTTGGAGATGGAAAATGAAGATGAAACAGAGAGACTTAATTTACAGTGAAAATGAAAGAAGAGTCATAGAATCAAATTAATATTACAGACAATGAAAATGGATCTGAAGGATTCATGAAACGATTAGTAGAGGACCACATTGGAGTTACCAGTTACCTGAGGTCAGGTCCTTATCAATCACATAATAGCTGCATGACCATGGCCAAGTCTCTAAGTCATTTGACTTTTCAATGCTCCAAGCAATATTTTATAATAATAGGTTACAAATGAGTTGTCAGTTACCTCTATATCTGTGAGGGGAGTTTTTATTCCAGGAGTTTTCTGTCACATTTTTTGGTTCCTCCTTCCCGTTAAACTCATTAACCTCCCGTGCCCCCAAAAACATGAGTTTATACAATTTTCAAGTACACAAATTATTATTTGGTAAAATGCAGATAAAAAAACAACTAAATGACTGTTTTTAACTTTTCAATTGATTGGTTGGTGGCACCAAAATAATTGATGGAAAAGTAAACCTTTCAATCAGATCTCCTAAGAAAAACATTTGATGAATTGTTTTCACTCATCAGTGACTTTTTTCTTTTTCTTTCTTCCCTTTTTTGCTGAGTCTATTTGTTGTATTTATGTCATGCACCCATAGCCTAAATGTTTATAATATCAAATTTCAGAAATGCGGGTGTCTATCTGCTTTATTCTTCTGATTTGTTTTCTGTGTTGTGAAGAAAGGAAAGAAAAGGGAAAAAAAAGATTACTTATTCAATCTGGGACATGATTCTGATATAATGTATTTTATTCATTTATATATAATGTATATAATATACAATAACTATTAGATAAGATTTCTAGTTCTAGAAATGGGAATCAGACACACTTAATATTTACAGACAGGAGGATAAAGCTTGGTGAAAAAAATGGGTCACAGAAAAATAATAGCTCATATATCCCATTTCAAAAGTAGCAAAACTCTAAGATGCTGGTTTAAATAGTAGAAAAGAGAAAATATATCAGTGCTATTTCAAATGTCACAATGGAATAAACCAGTACCCGAGACAGAAATGGCATGCTACAGTGCAAACTAATCAGAGCATATCCAGTGCTGTAGGGTTATATCTATAAATAAACACAGAGATCCACACATGCTCACATGTGATGGTTTTTCTTCAACATGATGGAGTGAGTTGGACTTTCCCTTTGCATATCTCAAGAATGTTGCCAAACTCTCAGAAGTTTGAGTAAGTTTCTACCTCGGAATTGCTAGTGGAATGTCCAAGAACAAAGGACACCAGGTTTCTCCTCCCTCCACTGACACAGCAGAATTCTTACCTTCTCTTCTTTTAAATTCCATGTTCAAATTTTTCCTTCTTTCCTAAAATGGACTCCTTACTGAATTACTTCAACTATACTCAATCCTTTATTCTTGAGTTCTCTATTGTTTTCCTATTGTGGTCCTCCATTTTACCAGCTGCTTTGTTACAACTTTAATAATGCTCCACTAGGAACAAAAAGGCAAAGAGATAAAAATTATTGTGGGATGACGGAGAATAAGAGGAAAAATGGAAACATTAATGGCTCTTATTTTTTTAACCTGTGAGAAACTCACTCTTGCAACTCTGCTATTTAAATATGGGTAGGTGGATATAATTCAAGGAATATCATAGCGTACAAGAAAATTATGTGGAAGATCATCAAAAGGATAGTAACAAGAAGTAGGAAGGTCATGAATAGACTGTAATCTATTTCCACCCTAGAAGAGAGTAAGAGGCATGTCTGGAAAAGTGGATTATTGAGTCATGTGCCAAGAATGAGGAATAATTTTAGGATGGTCAAAAATATATAACAAGGTCCCCAATATATTTGGATGGACCTTCTGGAGAGTATTCATGAGAGAATAAGGATAAAAGTTATAAAGGGTGAGAAGATATGAATGGGTAGCAGACTACATCATTGGAAGGAGTATCCATACTTATCAGCTAATGCATTGGCCTATGCTTGGTTTTGGAGAGTAAGAAATTTTGTTTTCCTTTCATTTTATACAGCTAGTACTTCTATTTGTGCTCCATGAAAACAAAGCAAAGAGCTAAATATGACCTACTTCTGTTACATAAAAACAGCGCTTTGTTTTTGGAGGGGAGAGATTTTGATAACATATGTAATCAGTGAATTGAACATTTTTATGTTCATAGCTTCTTTAGGACTTACTCAGGATGGAATAGTGCAAAACAATATCTGTCTTCCTACAGATTGTTGAAATGCTTCCATTAAATTTATTGGGCAAATTGAGGGCAGTAAGTATTTTGTTCAATCTGAATTTGATAGTATAGCAGTTGAAAATAGGTATGTGAACATCAGAAAGTATTGCAAACAACACTCAGCATAGCCCTTTCAGGAAATTTAATATCTAGGCGGGAAACAGCAAGGGCCAGTGAAATGAGAACTGACTCTAGAGGTAGAAACCTCAGTCAAATACCAACTTTGACCTTTTGACTTCAGTAACTCATTTGATGTCCTCACAAGTGCCCCCAGCTTCCCAGTTTCCCAGTCTACACAGCTCCTATCTTTTCAACTTCAGATACACAAATAGATAATTACACCCTGTGCTTGACATTACCCATAAGTGTTCCATTTCCATGTTTAAGAACTTCTAAATTTCTTTATCTAATCATAATTGTCTATCACCCCATCTTTTCCTATGCCTTATTCCTCCTTTTCTTATGACTCATTCCTCGTTCAAAAAAAAATCCCTATATACATATACATATATATATATATATGTATGTGTGTGTGTATATATATATATATATATATATATATATATATATTTGCTTTTTTGGAGGGGGAAAGGCAGGGCAGTTGGGGTTAAGTGACTTGCCCAAGGTCACACAGCTAGGAAGTGTTAAGTGTCTGAGGCCAGATTTGACCTCAGGTCCTCCTGACTGCAGGGCCAGAGCTCTACTCACTGTGCCACCTAACCACCACTCCAATATAGTCTTAATTTTCACCATGACCTTCAGTTTGTCCACCTCTTAATACTTTTCCAGTCTATCACCTCTATGCTACTATACTTTTCTTCCTTCTCCAAACTGACCCATTAGTGAATCAGTTCAGTTCTACGCTATATTTTATTCTTGAATCCCCTTGTCTCGTTTCCTATCATGGCTTCCCATTTTACCAAACACCAATAGTTGCTGAACTTTGCTCCAATTAATGTATTACTAAATAGAAATGAACGAGGTTACATAACAATATTCTCTGAGTTCACTACAAACTTATGTCATCTAAAATCAACTGAAACTTTATTGCAGAAAGACAACCTTTCTGGGTAGCTAGGTGATGCAGTGGATAGAGCACCTATCATAGAGTCAGGAAAACTCATCTATATGAGTTCAGATCTTGTCTAAGACACTTGCTATGTGACCTTGGGCAAGTCATTTTACCCTATTTGCATCAGTTCCTCATCTGCAAAATAAGCTGAAGAAAGAAAGGACAAATAACTCCAGTAACTTTGCCAATAAAACCTCAAATGGGGTCATGAAGAGTCAGACATGACTGAAAAATGGCTGAATACAACCCTTCTATTCTTCTTTAACTAATTATATATACCACTGGCCAAGTGGCTATTCCAAACCTTTTCTTCTCAGCCTCTCACAACATGGTCCCTAGTTGTCTTACCTGAACATATCATACAACTCAACAAAAAAATCAAAGCTATTTACCAAGAACTCCTTCTTCTCTCCTTATCATCTAACATCTCTGTAGCATTCCCACTCTTCTCCTTTACTTCAGTTTCTTATGGATAGGTAATCTTTCCACACTGAAGGCTTATAAGACCTTCATTAGATCTTACATTCTTCTCTCCTTGTCCTATATCTTTCCTTGGTTTCTCAACTAAAGTCCTTGAAATAGCTGTCTAAATACCATTTCCTCTACTATCACTCTCTTTTAGACCCTCTGCAATCTGACTTCTGATCTCATCCTTCAATTGATATGCCTATATCCAAATTTATCAATTGTATCTTATATATCAAATCTAATAAATAGCATTTTCACAGTCATCAGTCTTCTTGAGCTTTTTGTAATATTTGACATAGCCATTATATCTTGCTGGGTACCTTTTATTTTTTTCCTTTTGATTTCCATGATACTATTCTCTCTTGGTTCTTCTTGTACATCTTTACCTAGCTTTCTCAGTCTCCTTTGATGTATCTTTATTCATGTCATATTCACTAACTGTGAGTGTATCCCAAGGCTCTGTCCTCAAACCCATTCTCTTTTTACCTTATATCTCCTAAGTTGGTGATCTCTTCAGCTCTTCATATTTCAATTATCATTTCCATGCAAAAGATTCCCAGATCTATATATCTAGCCTTATTCTCCCCTCTGGATTCCAGTCCCACATTACCTATTTATAACTGGAGGTTTATACGTGGATGTACCCTAGTCATCTCAAATTCAACTTGTCCGAAACAGAACTTCTACAACATGAACCATTTTTAAATTTAATTTGTTTATTTTTAGTTTTCAACATTCATTTCTACAAGATTTTGAGTTACAAATTTTCTCCTCATCTTTCCCCTACCCCACCCCAAAATAGTGCCCCTACTGAATACTCCTTTCCCCAATCTGCTCTCTCTTATATCCTCCCCATCCCTCCTCTGACTTTCTAGTAGGGCAAGATGGGTTTCTATACCCCAGTGTGTAGGCGCCATTTTGTTGCAGGTCCTCAATATCTTATACCTGCACTGTTGCATTAGCCTACTGACTGATCTGTTTCTCACAATTCTATTCCCACTCTTGTCCATCCTTCACTCAGCTGTCCTAGTGATCTTCCTAAAGTGCACATCTGACCATGTCACTCTTCTGTGAAATCAAACGCTTTTGCTCCATATCACCTCCAGGACCAAATATAATATCCTCTGTCATTCAATGTCCTTCATAACCAACATCCCTCCTTTCTAGTCTTCTTATACCTTTACAGACCCTACTGCAGTCTGTAATTTAGTGACATTGGCATCTTCACTATTCCGCAAACAAGATAACCCATCTCCTGATTCAGGGCATTTTCTCTGGCTGTCTACCATCCATGGAATGCTCTCCCTCCTCCTTTCAACCTTCTAGGTTCCCTGGTTTTCTCCAAATCCCAGCTAAAATCCTCATTTCTACAGGAAGTATTTTCCAATCCCTCTTAATTTTGGTATTTTCCCTCTCTTGATTATTTCCATTTTATCGTGTTTATTGCTTGTTTATACATAAAACTGCATGTTTTCCCCCCATTCGATCATGAACTTCTCAAGAGCTAGTAACAATTTTTTATTTTTATTTTTTACCTTTTTTTGGATATACTTAACTCTTAGGTAGTGGTGGATAGGGAGCTAGCATTAATTAACACTTATTGACTGACTGACTGACCCAGGTTCTCATCAAAGATATACTCAACTCTTCGCATTTACTCATTTGATATATTCAATATCTAATTGATTTTGTTCGCACCACCTTCTTTGCATACATACAACCTACTTTGGGTCCTCATTCCATCTCACTGAGACCATTACAAGAACCTGCCAATTGGTCTCCCTGTCTCAGTTTTTTCTCCACTCCAATACATCCCCCATACACCTATCAAAACAATTTTATTAAGGTACAGGTCTGACCTGTCATTTTCCTACTCAATAAACCCATGGCTGTCTGCTACCTTGATGATCAAATACACATTATATTTATATTCAGATCCCTTCAGAACTTTTTAAACTTTCCAATATTCTTACACTTCATTGTCCTCTACATACATTCTATGGTCTAGCAATGCTGGCCTTCTTCCTATTCCTCTCACGTGGTGTTTTATGTCCTATCTCTGTTCCTTTGTACTAATTGTCCCCTCTTCTTTGAATGCTCACCCTCTATATCACTGAGATCCCTGGTTTCTTTCAAGGCTCAACTTAGCTTCCATCCTTTAGATAAGGCTTATCAGTGACAGTGCCCCCACCACACCCCCACCATAGATCAACAACTGTTGCCTTTCCATAAAGTTGCTTTGTATCAACTTTTTAGTATCTTGTGTATACCACATGTGTTGTCTTCCCTGTTAAAATGCAAGTGCATTGAGGGTAGGGACCATTTTGCTTCTGTCTTAGTAACCCCAATGATTAGTACAGTGCCCAACACATAGTAAGTACTTAATAAATGCTCATAGTTTTGATTGATTGACTTCCTTTGGCTTTAGTTTTCTCATATGTATGATGATAAAACAGAAGTAGATGACCTCTGAGGTCCCTTCCAGCTCTAAAACTATGTTCCTTTAATCTATAATGTTACCTCAAAACCTGAAGCAACAAGTAGCATAATTAGATTCCCTGTATTGGTTGTATCAACAGGTGCTATTCCTTATTTTCCCCAGAGAATATAATCAGCTATGAAAGGTCCTTTGAAATATATCAGACTTGTATTAGTTGTCTGAGTTTGTGATTTATATGTCTGCGAAAGAGAATATATGATATAAAGGGGTTCCCAGATATCAAGTTGAAATTTTAAGCATATTATTAAAGGTATTACAAGTTCTGGGGGAGCTATGAGCCATATTGTTGAAAAATCCTGTTTATGGAACATATCTTCATGTTTGAAGAGAGAGCCTTGATGCTGAGGAAATTTCTAGAAAGTATCAAATTTAAAGATCCACAACGTCTTCCTTTGAAATGTTATAACATTTGGCATAAGCAAGTTTTTAATCTAAATACAGGAAAAAAAAACCTCTTTGGATAGGAACTGCATTTAAATTTTAAAAGCCAATTGAAATTCAGTGGAGGGCAGACACTAATCCAGCACACCTTTAATTGAACTTCATTGAAATTTACTACTTTAATTTCCAAATATGCACAGCTGTAAGGATGACTACATACAATGCTTTTGTTATGCATGTTATCAAATGAAATTGACTTTAGTAAAACATTTCATTGGAAATTAAGCAAAGGGCTAAAGGCAGGGCATACATATATCTGCATGTATGTGTGTGTGTATATAAATGACATATGCAATAGATATATATTTAAAATCTGCTTTTGATATTTTCCTACTAAAAGTATGTTTTCTACTAAAAGCATATATTCCTTTGTTCACTAGGTAATTTTTTTCAGATCTCAAAAGTTATCACTATATATTATAATAGCATAGATTTTTCACACATATTCAGATTTTAAGAAGAACATTTTAAAAGATCAAAGGAGAGGCAAACAACCAACAAGAAATTCAGAAGAATGACATAAAACTCTAATGATAATTTCATGAAGAATAAAGCTCAAATTGAACTGACACATGTTCAGAATAAAACCAAATGGCAATTAAAAAAATAAAGTAACAATAAGGAAAGGAAAGAATGAGACCAATTCTTGCAAAACAATTCCACAATATTCAAGGGATCATGGCATTATAAAATCATAGATTTAGTGCTGAGAAGGGCTTTAGAGACTATTTAGTTCACCTCTGTCATTTTGTAGATAAGGAAATAAGACCAAGAGAGGTGACATGATTTACCCAACATCACACAGGTAGCAAGTAACAGTTTTGAACCTCAATCTTTTAATTTCAAATGTAACACATTAACTGTTGAATCATGGGCTTGATAAGAGTTGAATATTCTTTACCTTCCATTTCCTGCAGGTAGGAGAATGGATTTTGAAAGTACTAAAACAATCCATGTAAAGAGAATTATACATGAAGATATGGGATGGAATATTAAGGGAACACCTTATTGCTTGAATAAGTTCAAGTTTCCCAGCTCAGAAAATTACATGGCAAGTCTATGGAATAACAGATGTGGCTGTGGACTTGCTGTCAATTTCATCTTTAAATATAATGAAGAACGAGGATAGATGATAGGAGGCAAAGTATGAGGAAATGTTTGGATTTTCATACAGGAGAAAAAGGTAGATTCTATAACTCTAGCCAACTAAGATGTCAATTTCCAGGAAAATTATACAAGGGATTATTAAGCAGCTTGCAAGAATTTAGAAAAAAAATGTTATGATTGTTGTGAGAGTTGATATTCACTAAGAACAAGTCATAGAAAATTGTTCTCCTTTTTTTCTGATGGAGTTACAAGTGTGGTAGACTAGCAGGATGACCTAGTGTTAGATTGCACTTTTATTTCTGTGAAAGACCTGGAGTTTTGGGTTTTTTTTGTATCCTTCTTCTTGGAACACAAAGAAATCATAGGGTAGAGATAAATATAGCTTAGACATTAAAACTTCATTACATGTGACTGCATTCTTTGATTAGCTGAATTGGAGGGGGAAATGATATCATCCTTCCCCTCTATAAGCATATCTTCAAAGTACTTAATCAAAACATTAATAATATTTTAAAGATATTGGTGTGAATTCATGCAAGGAGACATCATTTTGACATAATCTGGTTTTTGCTCATGCCTGTCCATTTACCCAAAACTTCCTTTGCTCTTTTAATTCATTGATTACTCTAATAATACTTCACATCATACTTAAAGAACAAAACAGAGACCATGTATTTGCAAGCAATCCTCCTCATAAAGCTTTCAAGATGGGTATTGTAGGAAAAGAACTGAAAATGATGGAGAAAGGACTCGAGGACCCAAGGATTTCAAAGAATAGAAGAAGGAGTACTCATCCCATCCTCTGATCTGCCTTTGAGCCTATTCCATCATCATACTAGCCATGAACAAACTGAAGAGAGCAATTAGGCTCCTATACAGTTCACTTGTTATTGGCATCTGTTTTGGGAGACATTCAGAGGGCAGGATTAATGACTTGAGATTGTAAAAGAGTAAAGAACAAAGAAACACAGTGAGAGTAAGACTCAGTGCTGGGTCCTAAGTCCCCTCAATTAATTGTACCTGACTCTCTGAAAGATCAATGGAATAGCATGAGCGACAATTCAATAATTCACAGTGGAGGAACTGATTAGAAGGTTTGAATCTATGTATCTGAGCTACGTCCTTAGAATATTTTGGTGTGATTAACAGCTATAGACTTAAGGACTACCTGCTTTTCAAAGAAGTGGTAGGAACTCAAGCAAGACAATATTTTATTTGATTCCTTTTGTTTCTATGCATATGAGCTAAGAATTATATACTGATTACACATACAATCATTAAATTATAAACACTTTAAGGGCAAGGACAATATTTTGCCAGCTTTTGGCAACTTGGTGGTTTAGTGGGTAGAATTATCAGTCTGACTTTAGACACTTCCAAGCATGTGCCCCTAGAGGAATCACTTAACCTCTGCTTGCCTTAGTTTCTTCATCTGAAAAATGAAGATAATAATAGCACCAACCTCCCAAAGTTATGAGTAACAAATAACATAATTGTACTTAGTTTAATATCTGGCACATAGTAAGTAGTATAAAAATGTTAGCTCTTATTATCATTATTGCCTTTTTGGATTGCAGGGCTTGGCACAGTTCCTGGCACATAGCAGGACCTTAATAAATTTTGATTGATTGATTAAAATGTTTATAAATTGGTACTGTTAAAATAAGTGTTGTATGATTATTTACATTGTTATACCAATGTGTTCGAGTGATAGCACAGAAAGAAGGGGTGAATACTTTTCTGTTGCAGGGGCCTGATCCAAGTCTCCATTTATCCAAGTAAATCCATTAAGACCAAATCCCTACACTTTAAGTGTCAAACACACAACCTGCACATCTGCAAGTGAGACAGAACCAAAATAAAATGTAACTGGCGAATATTTAACAAAATAAATTTAAAATACTATAGAACATAGTTAATGTTTATTTGTGGGTTTTTTTTCAGTCAATAAGTCCAGTAGTGGTCCTTATATATGGTTTAGTGGTCCTTTTCGTATTCAAGTTTGATACCACTGCCCTGGAATACAAAGGGAAGGACTGCTACCAATTACATAAGAATAATAGTTAGCATTTATATAATGTTTTAGGGTGACAAAACACTTTACATAAATTATTGCATTTAATCCTACCAATTTGATGAGGTATTTTTGTTGTTGTTGAGTTTTCTCAGTGTCCAACTCTTCATAATCTTATTTGGGTACTCTTGGCAAATATACTGGAGTGGTCTTCTCTATTTCCTTCTCTAGCTCATTTTACAGATGAGGAAACTAAGACAAACAGGGATAAGTGACTTGTCCAGGGTCACACAGGTAGTGAATGTCTGAGACTGGCTTTGAACTCAGATCTTCCTCAATCCAGGTCCTGTACTCTATCCATTGTGCCATCTACTGGCCTAGAAAGTACCTTTAAAGTTCCTTTCTTTTTTTTTTTTTTTTCAGCCAAAGTAAAGCAATGTTTATTAAAGGTTTACCATAATTGGTAGATTCTTAAGGAGCCTTGATATCTGTGATGCTTAAACTGGACAAGCGGGCCAGAATAATCTGACACAGAGTGAATCTGTGCTAGATAATTCTCCAGCCTAAAGTTCCTTTTGGCTCCAAAATTTTCTAATGCCTTTATTATAAAATATTGTACACCATATACAAAGATGACGCCATTTACTTAGCATCCCATAGTCTCAGATTAGCTCCTATACCCCCAAGTTAAGGGAGATATGTGTACCAGGTATTAGTAGATGATTAAACCAGAAAAAGTTAGTAACCTGGGGGGAAGTGATCCTTATACTTCTATTGTATTAAAAATGCTAACAAAAAATAGTGGTCTTAAAATTCACAAAAATAACACATTCTTGGCTCTAAACTCTAAAGAATTTGATATCTGAATATGAGAGCAATAGGAGGTAAGAAATGTGATTCACTTATACGCTATGGTCAGTGAAACATCATGGAAAGGGAAACTTAAGAGTATCACATATATCTGATTTTTTTCCTGCAAAAAAACTATAGAAGACTGTATCCTTTTATGATGGAAGTGTGTTCACTCTTCAACTTCCAGCTGGAAATACATTGACTTTGGGCTCAAAGCATCAACAGAGGAAATGTTGTGAGTCAATTCACCATGGTATATGCATATTAACTAATATTTATCAAAAGCAGGACTTTGACATATATTTCTGACTTTCAGACCAGTTCTCTATGAATTCTAATATGCTATCTTTCCATATTATAATATATGCTTCAGATATAGTGAAATCCTTTGATAAACCAAGCTCTAGGGGTTACAGTGATATTGCCTTTTTATCCTCAAGCAATATTTGATCAGGGTTTTGTTGGATGTAATTGTTATGTTTTAAGGGACAGTATCATGCCCATTATATAATCAAAATTATGTAATAACAAATCATATAAGAACAGGATTCAACCACACATAGCGGGGAGGGTAGCATTATAGCCGTTCTAATGTATTTCTTTTGCTACCTATTCTCTCACATTTTTTGAATGTATTTTGGCTCTTCCTCAGCTGACTTCCCAACACTACCTATCATAAAGCCCCACTTTTCACACTCATTAACTTTCTGCTCTAGCATTAAATGCCAGTATCTGCTCTATCTATAATAGGCTCCTAACTCATCTTGAAATGAATTCAAAAGAAGAATTTGGCTGTAAAGTGGGCCAGAGCAGGAGCTGGAGTTTTCAATGTCATTATATAGTAGTTTAGAGAAACTAGATTTAGGGCCATCAAATAACTCATCTACATATTAGCATTTGATCACCAAAAGGTGAGAACAGAGACAGAATTTCATGCCTCCCTAGGCGTGGGGCAACTAAATGAATTTTAAAATGGTACTTCTAGACTAGAGAAACCTAACTGATGGTTTTATTCTATTTTGTTCATTGTGCATACAATGCTAAAAGGCAGCCTGATCTAAAGGAAAGGGAAGTCAACTTGGAGAGAGGAGACCTTGATATGAGTCTTGGCTCTGATATTTCTTAAGCATGTGTATTCATGTAAGCCATTTATTTACTCTCCGTGAGCCTCATTTTCTTCACCTGTAAAAATGGAAACAAGAATAATAGTTACAGGACTTCTTGGGAATTCCAAGACATTCTTATAGGTCTGTAGAACTCAAGACTCTCTACGTTCCAGAAAAAATGTGTGCAAATGAAATATTAGGACATCTCCAAAGCTGGAGGTTTTGAAAATATTTCTGGGAAAATCAGGAAAAGAGAGGAAAAGAGAATATGTTAGTGTTATGTCTGATTCCATCTGAGTCTCACTATTTAGTTCTGGGTTTCAGGGATCTCAACCTTTAGAACGTGAGATACTTGAGGTTATTTTCATTTTTATTTTTGTGTTCCTTGTACTGGGGAGTTAGGTGACATAGGGGATAGAGTACTAGGTTTGGAGTCAGAAAGACTCATTTTTCTGGGTTCAAATCTGAACTAAGACTCTAATTGTATGACCCTGGGCTGGTCATTTGACCAAGTTTGCTTCAGTTCCTCATCTGTAAAATGAGCTAGAGAAGGAAATGGTAAACCACTCCAGTATCTTTGTCAAGAAAACTCCATATGGGGTCACAAAGAGTACTACATGACTTAAAAAACACCTGAACAATGACATTCTTAGCACTGAAAACAATGCTTCATAGTAGTAGGCATTTAAGAAATGCTTGTTGTGTTAAATCAAATTGAACTGATACAACCATACCTCAGAAATATTGAGAGTCTGGTTCCAGACCACTATAATAAAGCAAATGTCTTAAACCAAATCACATGGTTTTTGGTTTCCTAGTGCATATAAAAGTTATATTTACACTGTACTGTACTGTCTACAAATGGGCTTACTATTGACATACCAAAAGCATCTTGATTACAGACCTCACATGTAAGGATAGCAACACAGCCCTGTTATGTGCTTAGCACAGTGCCTGGCACGTAGTAGGTGCTCAATAAATGTTGATTGATTGATTGATAGTATGTATATATCTGATTTGAATATGTATCTGATCCTAATGGAAATCATATTGTTTTGAAGAAGCAGCCTGATCTTTCTACTTCCAACATGATTTTTTTAAAACAAATATATGAACAATAGGACAGTTAGGTGGTGCTATGGATAAAGAACCAGGCCTAGAGTTAGGAAGATCTGAGCTTAAACCTAGTCTAAGATACTAGTTATGTGACCCTGGGCAAGTCACTTAACCTCTATTTGCCTTAGTTCCTCATCTGTAAAATGGGGACACACTAGAGCAATGGTTCTCAACCTTCCTAATGCCGCAACCCTTTAATACAGTTCCTCATGTTGTGGTGACCCCCAACCATAAAATTATTTTTGTTGCTACTTCATAACTGTAATTTTGCTACTGTTACGAATCATAATGTAAATATCCGATATGCAGGATGTATTTAAATTGAATATAACCCACAGGTTGAGAACCGCTGCACTAGAGAAAGAAGTGGAATACCGCTACCGTATCTTTGACAAGACTTCATGTACAAGTCCATGGGGTCATGGAGGACTCAGATACAGTTGTATCGAAGGCAGAGGTTCCTGACCTCTTTTTGTGTGTCATAGGCCCCACTGAAAGTTTATTAAAACCTGTTAATGGGCCCCTTCTCAAAAAGGGATTTATTCTCAGAAATAATTTTAACTGCAATAGTATTATGTCTAAAAAGTATGTACACATTAATTTTAAAAATACTTGCTAAAAATGCTAACCATCAGTTGAGCCTGCAGTGAATAATAATTCTTTGGTCAGCTGAGCGTCTTAACTTCATTGTTGATGGCTATTGATTGATCAGGGTAGTGGCTGCTGAAGGTTGGAGTGGCTGTGGCAATTTCTTAAAATAAGACAATGATGGAATTTGCTCCATCAATGGACTCTGCCTTTCTCTTGAACACCTAGAGGCCATTGTAGGGTTATTAATTGTCCTAATTTTAATATTGTTGTGTCTCAGGGAATAAGGAGGTCTGAGGAGAGGGAAGAGAGACAAACCGCTAGTCAGTGAAGCACTCAGAGAACAGACAACATTTATCTATTAAGTTTGCCATCTCATATGGGCACAGTTTGTGGCGCCTCAAAACAATTACAACAGTAACATCTAAAATCACTGATGACAGATCATCATAATAGATGAAATAATAATGAAAAAGTTTGAAATATTGAGAGAATTACCAAAATGTGACACAGATACACTATGTGAGCACACTCTATTGGAAAAAAATGGAGTTGATAGACTCGTTTGATGCTGAGTTGCCACAAACTTTTCAATTTCACAATATTTGCAAATAAAGTGGGCCAGTTTCAGAACAGAGGTATCAAATTGCTGCCCAGGGCTCAAGAAATCCACAGAATTTCTAGCATGTGGTAGGAACCAGATAAAAATGGAATTGAAAAATGTTCAATAAAATATAATACAATATAGATAATGTCAATTTGTGATTTTCTAGGTATTTCTATTTGAGTTTTACACTGCTGGCTCAGTGTTTCCATGATTCTACCTAGACTTTATTGCTTTTTCTGTGATTTTATTATTCTTTTTAAAGGAAAAACCAGCACACACAATACTGTTTCTACCAGTATTACATTCCCTACTGTGCAGATGTAACAATTCTGAGACTGCATAGAGAGAGAGTACACAAGTTGTTTCCTGTTCTGCTACCTTATGGTGCAAGATTGAAAAGTAGAAGCTAAGACAACTTATAGACTATATACTATGGAAGTTTAGAATGAGGCTCTTTGAAGGAAAACAGCTAATGAAGAACCTGCTGTCTAATTAAAATCTCTTTTTTTGCTTCCTATTCCTTTTAATCAAATGTCCTTTTAGTACTGTTCTATGATGCCATGTGATTAATATAGTGGTTGCATATGGGGAAGGGATTCAATAAAAGGGAGAACCATGATGGGTGCTCAGAGCATTAATCTGAGGAGAATATGCACCTAAATGTAGTTCAAGTAGTCTAATGTAATAGAAGAGACATTTTACAAAATCTTGTACTTAACAAAGTACAATTCATTGTGAAGAAAGCACCATGTGAATATGGAAGTGCTTTTTGGATGTGAATTGTTCTTATTTCTATTACCACAGAGGTGTATACAGTGTTAAAGGAGTACTAGCTCCTCTGCTATGAGGGTTTGCTGAGCCCTTTGCTGGGCTGCTCATCAGCCTTTGATGTTCAACCAGTTACCCAGCTCTCATCTGTGACTCCAAGAAGTTGTAGCATGCACAGCAGCCACACCCCAGCAGACAGGTTAAACTGGGTTAAGGGTAATCAATAGCCTCAAGTCCACTGGTGAGTTAAAGGCATGTCTACTTCAGCACGTGAAGGTTTCCCCCTGGTGGAATGAGTAGATGAGAAAAAATTGTTCCAACAGCCATAGAAGAGGCCAAGGTCATTCAGTGCATTTCAGGTTATTGTCAATCATCTTGATTTTTGTCCTGCTACTGTATTTTGATGACTGGAAGAGATAGAGTGAAGTTAATTGGATACCTGGAGTGCTTTTGGGCATCTCAGTGTCTTTGTGCAAATCTGCCTCACTTAAATACAATTCATGACCAAGTAAAGACATCACTAAGTGACGCCATTGTTCTTCTTTGAAAACAAAGCACAAACAGCAACAACAATTATTACCACAAGACAGCAATTGATCTTTCTTTGGAAGATTTTTATCTGCCAATTTATTTCCAAAGCATAACTCTGAAGCCTTCCTGGGAAACAGGATTTCAAATGAGACAAACCTAGAATTTGAAGCTAACCATAGATGTACTCTGAATGCAGGCAAGGTCTTAGTCTGGCTAATCCCAAATTGAATAAAATAATTTCAGAAAATATATTGGATTTTGATACAATACGAAGCAGTCCAACTCCTTTAAGAACAAACCTACCTTCACCCTGGAATGGATCAGAATTCTCAAACAGACATGGAGTCATCTCAATTCAGCTAAGAAGGTATAACAACATAGCAACTGCTATGAATGTGCATATGAATTTCCAGGGTAGATTCACAAAATATAATAAACTCTCTTTCTCAAAGGCAAAACCAAAATATTTATTTGGAACATCACTATTAGGATACCAGGAGGTAAGATTTAGCAGGAAGCGCCAACATCTTAAACATTCTTTCTGTTAGGCCTCCCCACAAACAAGTTCCCCTAGACAAGTTCCTTCCTCTGCTCTCTGCTCTGCCTCTCCTGCTCTGTTTCAGTCTCACTCTCTGCTTGTTTGGGCAAGGTCCTGCTACACTAGGCTCCACATGACTCAGGCTCCATATGACTCAGGCTCCATGTGACTCAGGCTGTATCACAGCTGTGAGCTGGGTCAGAGCTCAAAGCAGGTCATATAGGCCTATTAATGGCAGGGGTGGAGGGGGGGGGAAGATTTTCCTATTCCATTAACATTACAGAAGGTCTTTTATTCTTTAAGGTCCAAGTTAGGTGGGGGAAATTGGGTATCTTAGGACATTCTCAGAATTATTGGGTCCCAATTTGTGTTCCTGCAGACATTCTCTTCCCAGAGGCCACAAGTATCCTGCTATCTAGGAATATACATTGACCTCCATGTGCCCAACCGGTCTTCAATTGTCTTGGCATATGGTTACTTATCCACAACCCAATGATCTGAAGTTTCATAATATCAGGGATAGAATTCACACAAGGCTTAATCTTCATTCACATGACTTATATCAGAAAGTATATTATTATCACTGTGTCACAATGGAAAAAATGAATGTGATAGATATAAAGGAAGACTTTCTATGAAGGTTGTTCCAATAAGCATTTGGGAAAAACAAAAAAGAAACAAAACAAAAGCTCTATACTTTTGATTTGAGATTAATTACCGCAGGGATTTTGAGAGAGATTTCCCCAAGGCTTGCTCATGTGAAAATCAACATACAATGAGAAGTTGTCCTTCTAAATGTTTCCATTGGGCAATTGGAGCATGACCCTGACTAAGACAAATAGCTCACGACAATACCTCAAACAAATAGGACTAAGAAGTTTTCTTGGTTTGGTTGTTGCTGTTTTTAAATCATTAGATCACAATGTGGGAAAGAAATTTAAATATTATCTATTCTGGGTGTGAGTAACCTGCAGCCTTAAGGACACATGTGACCCTCTATGTCCTCAAGTGCAGCCCTTTGACTGAATGCAAACTTCATAGAACAAATCACTTTAACAAAAGGATTTTTTATGTAAAACTTGAACTCAATCAATAGGTCACAAAGAAGGACCTAGAAGGACACATGTGGAGTGTAGGTTGTAGGTTTCCCACCCCTGATAGTCTAACCTTCTAATTTTATGCATGAGGCTTTGGAGACCCAGAAAGAAATTTTAAGTGTCTTCAGTGTGCATGGCCTCAGTGTTTAATTCCTTTCACATTTCATAGTTTTTCTTCATTATTTGAATTTGTTCTTTAAAATTTAGAGAAAAGTGACTTATAAGAGAATCTACTCAATGTAGATTGATTAAATAGCCTTTTTTTTCCCCTGATGTGCAATGTACTAGACTAGATTCTAAAATGTTGTGACACAAGAGGGCAAACTTAATTGGGTTGATAAGGGCATGGACACACTGGTAGTGGGGGTTACAAAGGACAGGTATAGGCCCAGGACACAGTGTGAGCTTAGTCAACTGGGAAAGAGGGCAGCCTGTCCCACAGTCTTCAGACCACACTCTGGTGATGGATTCAGGGAAGAAGTGCCCCACTTCACATTGACATCCTTATGTTATTTTCACCCCATCTTCATACCCCAGTTATGGCTCTGAATGACATCTCTTTTGTGTGTAATTTATGAATACACTATTGATATGGAGTTTTAAAGTTTATCAGGATTTTTTTTTTCTTTTTATAACCCTCTACAGATAAAGAAACTGAGACTGAATGGACTTGAGGTAAAATGACTTGCCTATACTTAATCACTTGGTAAGTGGACAAAGTAGCATTCCAATGCAGATATGTTTGTTTGTATGTTTTCTGATTCCAAGAAAAAAACTATTCCCATTCATATAATAATATATATATATATATATGTATATATATATATATACCCACATCCTTTTCCCAGCATCGTTAGCATTGTAACATAAATGACAAACCAACTTCCTCACAACAACTCTATGAGGGAATGAAGAAATAAACAAATGTTTAATGATAGAATAGAAAAAGCATTTTTAAGCACTTCCTTTGTTCCAGGCATTGTGCTAAGTATGAGTAAAACAAATATTTAGAACTTATTTCTTGTAAGAGATTGTTAGATGTTTAAAACAAACCACAACAACAAAAAAGCATGAGCTTCAGAATCTCCTTTGGAACTCTCTCACTTTGCTTCCTCTCATCTCTCTTAAGCAAACCACACAGATATAAACTTACTTTGAAATTCTTGTGAACTAGGGAAGGTGAGGGAAGAGAGGAAGCAAAGTACCTCTAATATTTTAAGGAACAATTAGCTTTTTGTCTCACCTTCCTTACAATAGCATAAACTAAATTGTGCTGCCACATAGCTATTTTGAATACAAAGCATATACAATCCATTTTTTACAAAGAAAATGCTTTTGTTCTCTCTTATTTGTCACTGTTTATTTTCATAGCACCATAGAATTTTCAAGCTGGAAGAGACTTTAGCAATCATCTAGGTCAATCCTCTCATTTTACAGATGGGGGATCTGAAGCTCAGAAGGGGCAAGTGTTTTGCCCAAGGTCACACAGCTGGTTGGTTGCAGAGCCAACGATATCTCCTGATTCCAAAGCCATGGCTCATTCCATTGTATGGAGTGATCTTCTGAATAGTAGAAGCTAAATGATGTTTAAAAATACCACAGAGGCACATTGAAAGCTGCTTTTATATAGGAAAAAAAAAAGTTTTCTATGATCTCAGGTTTACTATATCAGGTAGAAAACTTGTTTTAAAAATAGTTCATTAGATCATAAAATTTTAGAGGCAGAAGAGGACCTACTCTGTTTTCCCCCATCCTTCACCCAGTATTTTATTAAATAATAATTTTTTAAAATATGCATAATATGGCACACAGACAGATTTTAAATTTATTTGGTTTAACAAGGTATTGAGTCAGTCTCCTCTGCCATGTGTCTAAATCACTCTCCACTAATAATTTAGCCACTTGGTGAGTCACATTAACTGTTTCAGGTCACTAAGCCATGAACACGCGTCATCGTGGTGACAATGAGAAGTGCAGAAAGGGACAGTGACAGTTTTGTAGCCTGTCCTATTTGCTCTCTTATGTGATTTATGTGATGTGCCTGTCTCCTAGGATGCTGAGGGAATTTATAAATCTGAGTAATAGAACAGGGACCCATAACTCAAAGAGGATGAGAAGGGCCAGACCCTGAGGCTTAGAATGTACTGGTTTCAGCTGAAACTTGGTTCCCTCGTGGATACTGTTTGATATCAAAGTGGCTGCAGGTTAGTCTGCCTCAAAGAAAGGCCATGATGAGAATACATGACATTATAGCCAGCCTGATTGTTTGTGTCTTGGATCCGTTCAGTTGAGCCAATTATCCATTAAGAACAATGGAAGTTCATGGTGTTCAGAGTTACCAGATTTTCATTCTCCCTTGTCATCTATAAAGTATTATTTTTTGTTTATTTATATGCAAGGGTAGGCACCTCTCAGTGGGGTGTTATCAAGATGAATAGGCAAGATCTTTGCCCTTGAGGAGGTTACAATCTAATTGAGGAGGTCAGATATGAACATGAAAAAATGACTTCAGCAAAAGGCCAATGAAAATAGTGATCCCTGTGGCTAGGATTGCCAGAAAAGGCTTCCCAGAGGAAGTGGGATTTGAGCTGAGATTTGAAGGATCAGTCAAAATTGTTCAGTAAGTGTATTTCCAGGTGTGTGTGTGTGTGTGTTTGTGAATTCTAGGCAAGGAAAATATCATGATTAAAGGTAAAAAAGCACAAAAGAGCACAGGATAAGGATACTAGCATAGACTATTTTAACAACAGTAACAAACCAATAAAGTTTGGATATGGAGAACTCTTTGTCTTCTGGAAACCTTTGGGAGGGTTTGATTCTTAGAGTTTTTCTAGGTATTGGCCCTCTTTCAATATGTTTATAGTTAAAATGTCATCTCTCTCTCTCTCTCTCCTAATTATACATAGTGAAATATACATACGCAAACATATATAAGCATGTATTTATTTGTACATATACATACAATAATGTATATAAACAAAAAATATTACTACCTACAGTTCTCTTTCGCCTTCCAGACTTCTTTTCTGCTCTCTATATTTGGCACATTTTGTTGTCAGTATTTCTGTTGTTATTTATTTCCTCCTTCAATTTGGAAAATTACTGTTACAAGTTCTGCCAATTTTTACCTGTATGACTTTGGGTAAATCTCTCAACATTCCTGCACTTCAGTTTTCTTATCTACAAAATGAGAAGGTGAGCTTAAATGGTATCTAACCTACCTTATGATTTTAATGCTAGAGATACTGAATGGCATAATTTCATTGAACCAATCCTCAAATATGTATTAATTGCCTGCTATGTGCTAGGCAATTTATTAGAGACTAGAAATACAAGCATAGAGAATGAAACAGTACCTACTCAGAATTTTTTTTTTAGTTACATTCTAATGGAGACTACAACAAACATCTATAAACATGTTAACGTTATAAGTAAGGTGAATCAATATAAGCATGAACAAAGTATATATAAGGTGGTTTTGGAGAGAGGATACTAGTAGTTTGGGGCATCAACAAAGACTTTCTGCAGAAGATGATGATTAAGCTGCATCTTAAAGGGAGAGAGGAATTTTATGAAGCAGAGATAAGGAGGGAATGTATTCCAGGTATAAGGGATTGTTAATGCAAAGATAGAGATATGGAAAGTGAGATGATGTGTGTGAAGAATGGAGGGAAGGCAACTTTGGCTGGATCAGAATACAAGAACTGAATGATATCCAATGATGCTAGAAAGACATATTGGAGCCAATATTGTATAGGAATTAAAAATCTAAACATAAAATCTTTAAAAGCTTAACAGAGACTTTTATCCTAGAGGCAATAGGAAGCCACTGGAGGTGACTGAGTAGAATTTAATAGTTAGATCTGTTTTTAGGGAAAATTATGTTGGCAGTAGGGTTTAATGGAATGCAGGGGCAACAGACTTATAATAAGGCCTGATGTTGAGAGCCTGAACTGAAATGGTAGCTCTGTGAGAGAAGGAAACAGAGGAGTGGCATACAGTCAAGGCAGAAATACTTGTCCACTGCTTAGATATATGGTGCGAGGAGGAGGGAAAAGTAAATGAAAATACTGAGATTTTCAACTTAAATATTCACAATGGTACCTTCAACAGAAATAGCAAAGTTTGGAAGAGGGGAAGTGATAGGGAGAAAAATGAGTTTAAACTTATGATTAAAGTTTAATCTTTAAACTCATTAAAGAAAATGATGAGATATTCAACTTGAAATGCCTTATAGGAAATTGATTATACACAATGGAAGCTCAGAGAAAAGACTAGGAGCTGGATATGCAGAATTGGGAGTCATCTTCTTGAAGATGATAGTTTAACCTCTGGAAGGTTAGGTTAAGAGAGAGTATGTAGAGGGTGGAGATAAGAAGGCCTAGGATAGAGCATAGAAGAACATCCACTATTAGGGACCATGGTGTAGATGGTGAAAGAGAAAAGGATCTTGAGAAAGTGTGGGACAGACAGGTAGTTTTATGAAAACAAAGAGAGGAGACATTATTCAGGAAGAGAGGGTGTTTGCAACTTGTAATCTTAGAATGATTCTGTAGTATGGAGAGGTAAATGACTTGACTAGGGTCACACAGCATGTGTCAGAAGCAGGACTCGAACTCATATCTTCCTTATCCTGAGGTTTGCTCTAGTTCAATATGCCATACTATCTCTTAAACCTTAACATACAAGATCAATAAGAGCAAATGGATCAAGTGAGTTTGTGATCCCACTATATTCTACTCTTGTCAGACCACATCTGAGTATCACAACCGATTCTGAACATCATTTTTAAAAGCACTTTAAGGGGCAGCGAGGTGGCACAGTGGATAGAGCACTGGCCCTGGAATCAAGAACACCTGTGTTCAAACCTGGCCTCAGACACTTGCTAGCTATGTGACCCTTGGCAAGTCACTTAACCCCAATTGCCTCCCCCCAAAAATAAATAAAAATTAAAAAAAAAAAAACATTTCAACATGTCTAGCAACCTCTGGCAACAATCTCCTATGATCACCACTATTTACCAATTTCCATGTGTGGTTCTAGAATAAAGAAATACTTTAAGAACTTCCCTGGTGACACTTTAATGAGATTTAATGAGAGAGTAGAGTCCTTGGAATTGTGTTTCACAGGAAGATTCACTTGGAGGAAAAAAGTTAGTAGTGTAAAAAGAAGATACTTTCTAAACTTATTTATTTATTTGGTTAAGCCATATGTATGATTTAAATGATTTAGAGCACTCCAGGAAGGGAAATCCCTCAACCAATGTTTTCTTTGGATACAGGACTGGTTGTCTTTTGCATTTTTTTTTTTTTGCTTTTTGGAGTGGGGGAGGTAGGGCAATTGAGGATAAGTGACTTGCCCAAAGGAATGGTTTTCTTTTGGAAGGGGGATGAACCTTCTTTTGCTTGATACCACCAAGAAAAACTTAGATCAAAACACTGAAATTTCAGAAAGAAAGAATTCAGGTCAACAAAATGAAAATAAAAACAAAAACAAACATACAAACAAAAAAACTTAAGGACAGGCAAGGATTAAGGCAAAGGTCTTTTTATGTCCCTGTAGGATTCCAATGAGCTTATGATTCTAAATGCCACAAGACATTCATCCACTCCAGGGCACATTCCCAGGTGTCTTGGGCAGTGCTAGGCCTGAGTTGTATTAATGACTGAAATTATCTTGGCACCAAGAGATTCAGATTCTTTACCTTCAAGCTTTTCAAGTCTTTGTGACTTAACTGAGAAGGAAGAATATTTCCTCTGATGCATTTCTAAGAAGGCCACAACATAGACTAATATGAATGAGTATTTGTGGTGAAAATTGTATGAATTATATGAATTCACACTCAATAGGGAATATAAATTCATTGCCTAAAGAGGGAACCTTGAATGACTAAGCATTTTGAAAAGTCTTTTAAAATCAATATATGTAGGGGGCAACTAGGTGGCGTAGTGAATAGAGCAATGGCCCTGGACTCAGAAGGACCTGAATTCAAATGTGGCCTCAGACACTTAACACTTACTAGCTGTGTGACCTTGGCTAAGTCACTTAACCCCAATTGTCCTGCTTTCCCCACTCCAAAAAAAAGCAAAAAAAAAAAAAATATATATATATATTATCAATATATGTAACCAGAAGAGAAACTGCTAGAATTTATTGTGTCTCCATGCAGATAGTATAGTGTTAGACACAAGATATAGGGATATGATGCTAAAACCACCAAGTCAATGTAACAGTTATAACATGGTTTGGGATTGCTGGGAACACCAAAAAGTCACAGTACAAGGTGGTGTCCACCTGGAATGAATTCATGCACTCAAACTATCTTCTAGTCTCCTTATCCTGTCTAGGCTAGAAGTGTTACAATCTCTCATCGGCCTTATCCCACAGCTGATCAGCTGGTTCATCCTAGCTCAGGCAGCCTGGTCTTCCCTGCCAAGCCCCCTCCCCCACCACCACCACCAAGAGATCACCACAGTAATGCTGGACCTGGTATAGATACCAAATCAGCTTTAGCCCAGCTGCAATTCATAGCTGCTAAAGTCAAGTGATCCCATGGCATCATCCTTCCAGGAAGCAGGAATTACAGGGGTGTGTATGTGACCACACCTAGTCAATAGTCGCACACACACTCCTTAAAGGACATGCAGAAAAGTAGCATGGATATCTTACTGTCCCAAATGGAAGCTGTTCTCTGAAACAGTAACTGCATTTGAAGCAGACAAGATATTTAGAAATGTCCTTAAAGAAGGAAAAACTGAAACCATAACAAGAAACCAACCACTGGGGGAAGATATTAACAATTTAACATGTGGGACTGTGTATTCCATTTGTCAAAGAGAATATTACAGGAATCTTTGGTATAAAGTACACCTAACACAGTAGAGAGGGATGGGCATCTCAGCTGGGTTTTTCATGATCTTATTTTCCTAACAGCTTGCACATAAACCTTTCACAAAGCCTGTAGATTGTTTTTACAAGGGTCATATATATTATTTTAAAGAAATAAATCAGATCTATTTAATTGTCTTTACAATGAACACTTTAATTTCAAATAGATATGGAATAAAAGAAGCTTGTGTAAATTTTGAAATAGTGAAAGATTATTGAAAAAACATCTAAAAACTCCAAATCTAGTTAAATATATCAGCAATCAATCTTCAACCCCATTAAACAAGCAGAAGGTCTGAATTTATCCTAGGTTTTGAACCTGAATGGGATCTTGAGTATGATCCAGTGTTATAACCTCGTCTTTATATTTGAGAAAATTATCACACAAAGATAAGTGACTTCTCCAAGATAGCATAATGGATACGATACACAGTCAAGATTTTTAACTTTTCCTTTTCCTCATCCTGGAAATTCAATTACTTGAGAAATCCATTGATTTTAACTCCTCAGTAATGTGTGTCTGTCTTCTCCTTTCTGACCACACTGCAACCACAGATTTTCATTACCTCTCATCTGCACAATAGTATCCTTTCCACCTCACAGTCTTTAATGCCATCTGAGTAATTTTCCTAAATCATAGAAAGTCATTCTATTGAGGGCCCCAAATACCTGTTGTGGTCCAATCTTTGAGCTTCAGAGAGAACTGGGTTTATGTGGACACTGCTGTTCAGTCTGATTCCACTCTCCCCAGGGACCAAGGTGATTCAGGGAGAGTGCACCCCTGAAGTGGTGGGGGGAACATTTGTACTTTTGTTTGTGCCAAGTCTTCCAAATAAAGAGATCCCTATTTTTTTTAAAAGAATGTCATTCTACCCTTCAGATAATCCCCAATCACATGCCATTTAAGATCCATAACAATCTGGAACAAAACTTTCTTTCTTGCCTGTACATACTCTATGTTTTAGCCAAACCAAACATTTCACTTTTTCTTTTTTTAAAATTGATTTATTTACTTTTAGTTTACATGATTCAGTTCCAAAATCCCTTGACTTTCAAATTTTCTCCGCTCCGTTCCCTCCTCAATATCCTATGGCGGCATGCAATCAAGTATAGGATCTGCAAATACTTTCACATTGGGCATTAGTCTGGTTGTATAGAAGGGTTGCAACCAATGGAGTGAAAAATGGGAAAAAGGAAACAAAACCAAACATGGAAAAGAACAATAGCATGTAGATTGCTTCAGTCTCCATTTAAACTCTGTTCTTTCTAGATCTTTCTCTGAATGTAGGTATCTCCTTCCATCCTGAGACTTGTAGAGTTATCTTATAACTGTGCATTGCTGAGAAGAGTCCAGTTTATCAAGGTTGGTCGTCACACATACGATGTGTCTGTGATTGTGTACAAGTTTTTCCTGGTTCTGCTCT
>CM053589.1:53309542-53340559 GCA_028646515.1 Pseudochirops corinnae | reverse complement strand
CCAAATAGGTACCTGGTAACCTGGATACAACATTATTACCAAATGAATAAGAATAAGATAAATGTCTTGAATTTAAAAAGGGGAAAAAAAGATTTATTAACTATCCTATGCCCTATAAATTTGATGGTTATGAGTGCATGCTCTCACTGCAGATTACTTTTAGTAGCATATTTCAGAATACTTATTCATGGTATTTCAGAGAAATGTGACAGTAAACACTGACAAAAATTAAAACTATCCCTAGTGCACATAATCCACACACATATAATTGGGGGTAACTGCATGTCAGCTAGCCTTGGTATTCATTTGGTATCATCTTCACCCTCAACCAGTTCATTACTTTCCTTGCGAGGAATAACTGGAGTTGGTTTATACTTCCTTATGCTGTTAAACATTGCTGTATTCATTTTCTGAATATAAAGTAACACAATGATTTATTGCAGCCCTCCCCACCATCCCACTCTTTTTCCTCCATGTTATGCTGCCACTGTGGGGTTACAAGCCCATTTCCGCCCTCATTATTTAAGAAGATAATAATAATAATATAACAAGAAAGTATTGTGAGCTATTTCTTTTAGAAAGGCATTTTCAAATGTTGGCTCTTATTGTTTCTGAGTAATATGTCAGTAAATACTTGTATAAGGGCTCCTACTTTACTCTAAAACTGAATCAAACAGTATTACTGCTATTAAGTAACCCCACTAAAAATTCAAGCTTCAAGGCATCTGTGCTTCCTACAAAGTGGGAGTAGAAGTACCCAGAGGCCTATTCCCCAAACAAGACTCTGCTGGAGATTTTGTTGTTGCTCAGTTATTCAGGGTTTTTCCCTCCAGGATAGTACCAGAAGATAGCTACTAGCATTAAAGAATTGAGCTTTCTCTGCAGCCTACAAGTGAACTAACAGAGTTTTTTATCTGTATGTAACCAAAACCCCCTGGGATTCTAATCAACTAAGCTGAAAGGCACTTGGGGCTCAGGTTGGAATGAGTTAGGGGACTAAGAGCAAAGAAGAGAGCCAGAATGATATCAAATCATAGTCTTAAAGAAAAGGACAAAAATATTTTCAAATATGTATTTAAAAACTGCCCAACAGTCTGTGTCTACTCTTTTATATCCTCTTTTATATCCATAGTGCTTATCTGTAACTGTAAAAAGTAATAGGCAAATTCATCTAGTTCATACTATAGATTTTCAGATTGAAAGCCACTAGATAGGAAGAATGGGGAGTCTGGCCTTGGCACACATGGGACTTTCATTAGATAGAGAGGAGTCTAGAATATAGACCACCCTAGAGAAGTGTCATGGGTAGCTTCCTGGACAAAGGATCACAAAGATGGTTCCCCCTCTCCCCACTTGTAGTATTTGGGGATAAAGTCAGTTTTGGTTTGTTTTTTTTTTTTTCTAAGATGGTTAAGGATCTGTTTTAGCCTCAATATTAGGAAATTTCAAGGACGGATGAGGAATATCAGCCATGACATTCATATGGAACCACACCTAGTATCATTTAAGTACAGTTCCGGATCCAGCAGTAACATCTTCTGGGAAGGAAAGGAGCATAGTGTGGAAGACAGACCTGTCAATAAACCAGGAAAACAATATATACCATGGCTAAGAAGATATAATTGCAAATCACAACAACAAAGCAATCAATACTGAATGCTATGAAATGACAATGACCAAATCTGACCCTCAAGAAGAGAAAAGAGATTTCACCTCCCTTCCTTCTTTGAAGAGGTGTGGGGCCATGAATGCAGAATATCACATTTAATGTTGGACTTGACTGATGTGTTACTTAGTTTTGCTAAGTTGGTTTTATTTATTTTTATTTTTTATTCTTTATTATAAAGGACGTCTCTTTGGGGTAGGAGAAATGTTTGTTGTTGTTCAGTCATTTTTTGGTCATATCCAACTCTTCATGACCTGGATTCATGTTTTCTTGGCAAAGATATCAGAGGGGTTTGCCATTTCCTTCTTCAGATCATTTGACAGATGAGGAAATTGAGGCAAACAGGGTTAATCAATGTGCCCAGGATCACACAGTTAGTAAGTGTTTGAGGTCAGATTTGGACTTAGGAAGATTCATCTTTCTGACTCCAGACCTGGTACTCTATCCAGTGCCCCTCCTAGTTACCCACTGGAATGTAGGTAACAGAAAAACAAAATAATTTTAAATTAAAAAGAGAAAAAAGTACACCTATTATAAGATTGATGGAGAAAGATTAAACAAATTCTGGTCTAAAAATACAATGGAATATTTCTGTGTCCTAAGAAGCAATAAATATATTGATTTCAGAGAAGCACGGGAAGACATTGATTGATATAAAGTAAGCAGAACCTTCTTGATGTGACACTTCAAAGCAGGGACTCACAAATCAAATGGTAGGCCTCATGTGGTGGAGACATTCTCAGTGCTTTAGGTAGATGTTATAGAGGAGTGAATGATCTTGTAAATTAACAGAGGAAAGAAGAATACAAAGTGAAAAAAATAAAAAACCTCTTGAAAATTTTTTTTCCTAAGCATGACCCCATACTTAAAAATATCAAATTGGTGCTTAAAGTTATTCGTTCCATGATGCAATGCAATGTAACAGAAGCAGGCTATTATCACTTATCAATCTAGCTATCATCTCGACTAAGCCCTAAGAAGAGGCATTTTCATTCAATTTAATAAACATTTATTAATTTCCTCCTGGAGAAATGAAACTAAAAATGAAAGTATTTTTGTCCTCAAGGAGCTGACATTCTAGTGATAGGATACAAAACATGATACAGAGAGAAATAAATATAAGATATTTCTTTCAACCCCAAAAATCCTTATAGTCTCTCTGGGCAAATTTCACTTCATATATGACTCAATCTTCCTGCAAACAGTGGCATTATTATCTGAGCAATTACTTCTTTAATACATTGTTGCAATTATTAATTGATGTTTTAGGAAATCTTTTGTTTGGGGGCATCTTCATAGGAAACTATCTTGGAAATATTTTCTAAATAAACATAGATATAGATTCAAGATGCAGAATTGTATTTTTTTTTTATTAGACAAGTCTTCAGTCATATTGTAGCTTTTAGTGATATTAGCTGCAGGGTTCTACTGATTGTGTGTGTCTTTTTTTCACTCTTTCCTTTTTTCTTATTACTTTGAGGAAAAAAAAAAAACAATTCTGAAATTTCCATTCCTCTACCTGATCACAGAATAGGTAATATTAGGAAAAAAAAAAAAAAGATAGTTGACTAGTATAAGGCAGCATAGTCTTAGTTAATAGAACATCGAACTTGAAGTCAAGAAGATCTGGGAACAAATTTGACCTCAGACACTTCCAAGGCATAAACTTCCAAAAGTCATTTAACCACTCCATTTCTCAGTTTTCTCATCTATAAAATGGTACTAATAATAGCACCCTGAGCTTGGAAACATTGTGAGAAATGGTTGGTTGTTGTCCTTCATGTTCAAAAAGGGGCAAAATGACATCACTATCTTGAAGTCAAAGTATGATGTGTCTGACTATGACCTGTTCAGACCAATATGAGCTTAGACAACTTTACCACAAATTGGGCAGAAATAGTCCATATGAACATTTGGAATGAAGATGTCTCTAAGTTTACACATCTCATGTTTCTTCTGAGCTACTGCAGTTGTGCTTTGCTTATAGAGCACAGAGCCTTCTCTGATATGGGACGTTGGGAGATAGTGGGGGATAGAAGGACATGACATGCTATGGCCCAGAGGGTCACAAAGAATCAGACACAACTAAATGACTGGACAACAAAAAATTAGCACCTATCTCATATATATATATTGTCATAAAGATCCAGTGAAGTAATGTATTTAAAGCATTATGAATGTAAATTATAGAGGTAGTGTTGCACAGAGACTAGAAAACCCTCCACAAAACAAAGACCTACTTTCAAATCCCTACTCTGACACATCATGACTGTGTAGCCCTAGGCAAGTCACAACCTTTCAGTGCTCTAGGCAATACTCAAAAACCAAGTTATAGAGACAGGATGATTTATATGGATAGAGAGATTCCGTTCAATTTGGAATTTCCTATGCCAATGAAATCACTATCCCAGGGTCTATACTATTATTGTTAATCCAGAGCTGTCCTACAGATACGAGTCCACTCTTCTTTCATTCCATACTTAGATTGCCTTTAAGAAACCCATCACACAGCCTGTGTTCTTCAAATATAGTTCTGCAAATACAGTTAGAGGCTGCAAAGGTATTGAATATATGATTTGTACTCTTACCTATTTCTCTATTTCATCTGTTTCTAATATATTCTCTTGATAAATGTTTATCCCTTCTTACTAGTCAGGCTTTTGCCTGATTTGGTGTAGAGTCCCACTGGCTCATGTTGAAATTGAAATGTATGATGTCGTACTGTTTGCCTTATATACCCAGAAGTCCAAGCACCGAGTTTACTTTTATAAATGAAATACAGAAGACAAACATGAAGCTTGTTGAGAGATGGTTGTATGGAGACATTGCTTGAATAGAAGTGGGCAGCACGAAATCTCTGTGACTTGATGTTTCAGCTTATATATGGATCTCTAGGCATGGCTACAAGGTCCCTCTCCTCACTGTACATGGGTATTTCATAGAATCTGTGTGTGATATCTTTAATACAGAAACAGAGCCCACAGAATCTAAGTGATCCAAGTCCATCTGCCAAACAACAACAACAAAAGGGGATTATTGCTATCTCCACCATTCAGCACAAATGAGATTTGGCTTTGAGGCTCTCTGGCAAGTGACCAAGGTGATCCAAAAGCCAGGGGCCACGGGAGTTAATTCCAGAAGAAACCAGTATTGAGGAAGTTGACTCAACAGAGTCTGAGCCAGTGACAACAATATATTAAGTGCATGCTCACAAGCCATGCATTTAAAAAATATATATTTCTTCAGTGAAAACAAAACAAAAATGGAAATGTCTGAATGCCTAGAAATAGCTATGTCCCAGGCTCTATTGTTCTCCTGGCAAACATAAGTGAAATTCAGACATTTCTTGGAATCATACCCATTCTAGGGGAACAGTGAACCAAAAGCCAAAACAGGGTGATTTTATTATACTCCTTATCTCTTTCTGTGTAGAGATACAGCCATGCAGGGAGAAAGACCATCTCCTCTTCTCCACTGGTAAGGATATCTATTCTAATTTATTATGCAAATTAATTTGCTGCAACCCACTGCTGAAGTTAATTCTTATTTTTGGAATTAATTAAGCTGAGAGCTGGACTCATGACAGACCATCTCCATCATGGCCAGCACAGAAGCTCAGGACAGATGACTATTTCAACTTTACTAGCCTGATATTCTGCATAATCAATGCATGTCAGCTATGAAGGCTTGGCTACTTGTGCTTATACCCATTTACAAGATTGGCTGAATGCCTTCTCACAAAATGGAATGCAAGTTCCACTAGGGCACAAGTGTCAACCAAAGATCATTTCAAAGAAGAAACTTGCATCATTTTGCAAATGCCACCATACTGATAAAAAAAGAAAAAGAAAGACTTTGCATTTTTTAATCTCACATTGCTGATAAATGGCTATTTACATCTATCTGATTCAATCTTCAGCCTCCTGGGAACTTTTACATAATGACTTATTGTGTTCTCTTTTATCCTTTTAATTTGACATTCCTGCTATACTTTTCAAATAGGAAAGAAAAAGAAAGTTTATGAATCTTTGCAGTCAAAGTAGATACCCATACCTTAGTTTCCTGTTAAATCTTTCTTTGGTGGGGGTAGGAGAGAATACAAAAAAAATATAATCTGAAAGTCCCCAGAAACAAAATAGAACAGTATATTTTATACTTTCAACTGAAATCCTTTAATATAATCTCCAATGAGCACAGTAAAGTAAATGAATAAAGTTTTCAAAGTTAAATGTCAATAAAAATCAATGACAATTGGCATTGATTAGATCTCTTGATTAGGAAAGAGAAATGCTTACTGTAGCAGTGGTTCTAAAACAGAAATATGCAAATTCAATTTTTCTTAATATTTTGACAACCGAATTTCAGTATGATTGGTTTCCTTGTTAATCCTATGCATTTTATTTTATACATTATTGTAAGAAGGGACCCATAGGCTTCACCAAAATATCAAAGGGGTCCATGACAAGCAAAAAAATAAATGAAAGAATTGCTTTCCAGGGGTGGCCAGGTGGTGCAGTGAATAGAGCACTGGTCCTGGAGTCAGGAAGACCTGAGTTCAAATGTGGCCTCAGACATTTAACACAAAACTAGCTGTGTGATCTTGGGCAAGTCACTTGACCCCAATTGCCCTGCCTTCCCCCCTCCAAAAAGCAAAAAATATAAAAAAAAAAAACCAAAATAAACAAACAAAAAGAATCACTTTCCTATAGATAGAAAAATCTGGCAAAAATTTTCAGACATATGTTGTAACTTTGTGAATAATTTGTCTTCCTGTTTCTTTCACCTATTTTTTTATTAAGGGAAGTGCCTCAAAAATGGGCAAAGAGAAAGCTTTATGGAAGTTATTGTTGATGGTTATCAGTCTCCTAATCACTGCAGGAAAGGAGCTCTAAGTCTAAAAGTGAACACATTGTAAAACATTTCAAATAAAATGATCCCATCGTCAATTTTGCCTTTCAGTTTTCACTTTAATAATTAAATACATCTCTTTCTCTCTCTCTCTCTCACCCTCTTTCTTTTGCCTCAGTTAATTTGCTAAAGAGTGGGAAATATTAGGGAAAAAACCCAATGAGAAATAACATGTGACAGTATGTTGTAACAGAATGATTACTGAATTTGTCCCTCTAGAGACCTGCATTCAAATCTCAGCTCTAATATTTATTTACTTAATGCCTGTGGGCAAGTCACACAACTTAACTGAACCATTGTTAGTTATTTCATCTCTACAAAGAAGATATGACTGAGGAATGAGAGGGAATAGTATAATGGTGGCATACAGAAGAGTGCTCTTGCCCAGTGTATGAGTGGGCCATACATATTCTAGTTCAGAGCTGAGGGGCTTGGGGCTTTCAGATGATGCATCAAACATTTTGGTGAAAACTATAGTGGAGGATTGACCACTGAAACTGGAAAAAAAAATTACCACTTAGTAGACCTTAAAAGGAGTGACTCTGCCCTCTGGGACTCTCTCTTCCATATAGCATCTGTCTCTCTCTACCTCTGTCTCTCTCTCTCTCCTCTTCCCTCCCTTCCACCTTCCCTCTGCATAAGAAATAGCAGAAATATAAAACTTTTGACTATGGCCTCTATAGGATGAGCTCATCCATGCATTCCAGAGTATGTTATATTAAGCCTCTGGTTACCTTTTCTGCTTTGTATTTTATTCCCTGAGCATAGATGCCTAAATGGGGATCATGAGAGAAGAATATTCAGGGATAGACATCTCAGGGATGTCTGAGCTCCTAGTTGGTACCAGATGCACTTAAGGAGGAGCACATTGTATCTACTGAAGAGCTTCTTGGAAAAGATGGCCTTATTCCTGAGCTGATCTTGTTATCCTGGAGGAGGCTGTTCCAAACAGTAGTAAAGAGGAAATGCCGATTCCACAACTTCACAAAATCTCTCACATTCTATAGTTTGCAGTTCTTCTTGCTAGTAGTTCATTTTTAAATCTTTGCCCATGTGTGCTTTTTGTATTTCATAATTTTTTCTTTAAAGAATAAATAAATAGCCGTCATATACCTAAATCTACATAATACATTGAGCACCTTTATATTCCACTCTTGGAAATCCTAGACATGATAAGCCTAAGATTTAAGTGATTTTTTTTCCAATTTGGGCTATTAGGTGAGGGCATATAGAGCTAGAGAATATGAGGGGAAAAAATGCCTTTTCTTAGAGGTCAGGGATCCTGCAGGGCTTAACTTTTTCAAGACTGGATCCCAGAGTTGAAAGGAACCTTCGTAAGAAAGGCTCTGAACATCCTGCTCCCCTGAGGCTCACTGGGTAGTAAAAATAACTTTTAGGGACAGGTAATGATAGTTATTATCCTAACAGTGAAAATAATAATACCACCAATACTCCTTAACTTAGAGGCTTATGACAAAGAAAGTACTTTGTTACTACTACTACTACTACTACTACTACTACTACTACTACTACTACTATGACTACTACTACTACTATGACTACAACTACTACTACTACTACAACTACTACTACTACTACTACTACTACTACTACTATTACTACTACCACTGCTATTAAAATTACTACTACTACTACTGCTGCTACTGCTGCTGCTGCTGCTACTACTACTACTATTACCACCACCACCACTACTACTACAATAGTAATAACAATGAAACCAAAGCAGCAGGGAGCTGTGTGAAAAATGGATTTATTGGGGTCATCTGATGGAACATGCATGGGAACTTCCTGGGAAATTTCCAGAGACTCAAAAGACACCTGTGACTCCATGTTGAAATGCTTTACACACTGAAATGATGATGTTTTCCTCTCATTGGGCCCCTAACAGGAACAATTGTTGATTCAGTGAATATTAAAGGGTACCTACCCCTTATTTCTTCTGTGGATCCCGTGAGGACTGTCTGTAACTCCACCATGAGGCATGTAGGCAGAGGAAAAATTTGCCCTTCACCCCAGCTATATGGGGACTGCTCCTTCACAACAGCTAGAGCTTGTGATTGGATAAATGATGGAAGTCTGGGCCTTGGGAATCCTCACTATTTTTTGGTTTGTTTTGTTTTGCTTTCTGAAGAATAGGTAGTTAAATAGTAATTTCAAGTCAGATATGTCCAATGTTAGGAGCAATTTTACAAATATTAGAGGTCCTATACAGGGGTAGAGAACCTGTAGACTCAAAGCCATCCATGGCCTTCTAGGTCCTTGGGTGTGGTCTTTTGACCAACTCTAAGTTTTACAGAACAAATCCTTTTATTAAGAGGATTTGGTCTATGAAGTTTGGATTCAGTCAAAGGGCCACACTTGATGACCTGGAAGGCCACATGTGGCCTCTAGATTGCAGGTTCCCCATCGAGGGTCCCTTGGTCCAAAAGGACTGTGGCAAGGGTGATTTCTACATCAGAGAAGATCACTGACAAGGGCAGCAGCTGATCTCTCTAGTCAAACTTGCCATAAGAAGTAAGGCTAGATGGAATTATTTGGACAGTGAAGAACTGAGGTAAAAATGCAAAATGCCTTGTCAGTAGCCCTGTAAATTTGCATCATCTTGATGATCTACATATCAAGTTCCAGGAGAAGATAGGAGAAGTTATAAGTTAAATATATTTTATTTGGGTACTTTTGTCAATGCTGATTTTTAGGTCTTATGCTAAGACCTAAAGACCTTTTGTTGATTCAGAGAAATCAGTAGTTGCCCTTTGCCTGATTTGTTCTTTGAGTATCTTTCTACACTTCACTTTCTGGACACCCAAGCCATGAGCCAGTATCTAAATTTTAAGTAATATTTCCTTGAAATTATGAAGTTGGAGCATAAAGAACCAAAAAAGTTTGAGGAAAGGAGCCCAGCCATATTTATTTGATACTAGGTTCCCGCAAGACAGAATCTAGTTACTACATGCCTGGGTCTAAGGGCACTTTGTTAGAAAGGGAGAAGGCACAAAGTCACTGATCTTTGGGCAGAGGAGTGATTAAAAATGTGAGAATGGTAGGAGCTGATACTTCTGTAATGCTTTAAGGTTTGCCATGCACGTTGTAGCCATTATCTCAGTTGATCATGGCAATAGTCCTTTGAGTTAGTTCCAAGCAGAATTATCCCTATTTTACAGATAAAAACAGCAGATTAACTGACTTGTCCCATGGTCATATAGGAAACAAATGCCAGAAAGCAAGATTTGAGATGAATTTTCAGGAACGGTCACCTCAGGGATGTCTGGGGTCTAAGCTGGTGCCAGATGTACTTAGGAAGGAGCACATTGCACCTACTAAAGAGCTTTTTGGAGAAGATGGATCCTGACAGGAAAAGGAACCTAATTCCTGAAGTGGGCTTTTCATTAGAGTTTTACCTAGAGGAGACTTCCAAGTAGAAGTGAAGGTTCTGGGTTTTTTTGTTTTTCTTTGTTTTTGTTTTTGTTTTTCCCCTGCCTCTATGCTGAGAACTTTCCACTGAGCCACATTCTCTCAATCAGCCAACAAGTATTTTTTAAATGTGCCTGACACTATGCTAAGGACTCAGGATTCGAAAAAAGTGGGAGAGAAAGTTCCTGCCCTCGAGTTCACAATTTTATCCTCTCTTTTGCTAGTTATGATAGTTACAATTATGAGCACATTCTCTTTACTAAACCAAACACTCAGAAGCCAAAAGACTACTCCCTTAAAACTCAATGGGCTGATTTCAGAACTCCTATATTAAAAAGAAAATCACACTGAAAATAAGAGGAGTGCACTTCCCCAGTCTAGCATGATGATTAACTTTAGAGAATCTGACCAAATTCTTAAGATTAAGAGCTAGAAGGGTAGCTAGGTGATGCAGTGAGTAGAGTACCTGCCCTGGAGTCAGGAGGACCTGAGTTCAAAGATGGCCTCAGACACTTGACACACTTACTAGCCGTGTGACTTTGGGCAAGTCACTTAACCCCAATTGCCCTCCAAAAAGCAAATATAAAACACACAAACACACATACACACACACACACACAGATGAAGAGCTAGAAGGAGCCATGTATATTATGTGGTCTAACAACCTTATTTTAAACAGAAAAAAAACCAAAAAAACAGAGTCTGAGAAAGGAAAATTATGTTACCCATGATAATGTAGTTAACAAGTAGGAGAGCTAGAATCTGAACCTCTGATTTAAAAAACAGAGGTGTTTTGTTGGTTGTTGTTTTTCTTTAATATTCTATACCATGCTATTAGACTGAAATAAAAACAGAACATCACTAAGACTCTCATATTCAGAGTTCCTTGTGTTTTCTTCCCTAAATGAGGTAAGACTTTCAAGAGGTTGTGCTGAAGATGTGACTGAAATTTCTGGAAATGCCAATAATTCACTCAGATGAGGAAGGTAATATAAAGGACTGGGAAAATTCCTTAGATTGATAGTCAAGGTCACAGTCTAATGCCACCCTACCTTTACAGCCTTACTTCATCCTATATTCTTTAATTACTCTGTTTTTCAACCAGATTAGCCTATTATCTATTCCCCAGTCTCATTCTGTCATCTCCCATGTACACATTCACACAAAAGGACTTTCATGCCTGGAATGCCTTATTCATCACTGTAGAAAAGCAAAATACTTGATTTTGGGGAGTCAGTTCTTATGCAGATGTCTTGAAAAAGCAGTTTTGGCCTAGACAAACCTAGATTCTTTGAAGCCAGCTTTCTTTGCAACCTCTTTGTTATGCCTTTAAAAAGGCTAACTGACTTTCCAAAGAGCTGTTGGCTTTCCCAAGACTTTTTGGTGCCTAGAATTAAGGAGCTTGACTTTATCTGGGCTGCTTCTAGGATGTGGCAGACTATTGTAATAATAAAACTATGTTAATATCCCAGGATATGACAAACTAAGCTTATTGATGAGAATATTTGAATCTTTGTCTTTTGGATCTTTAAAAATCTTGTTCAAATTATCATTAAATGGAGTTCATGGTTCTTCCTTGAACTACCTATATGGTCTGGTCATTTCTTATTCACATTTCCTATTATGCTTAGTGCTGGACACTGAGCAGCCCACAACACATCACCACCTGATGAAATACTTCTCTTTCTTCAAGGTTTCATTCAGGTGCTCCCAAGGTGAATGTGTTCATTCTCTCTATAATTTTTTTTTCTAGTATATTTTGTCCACATCAGTATAGTATAAGCTCACTGAGATCAAAGACTAATTTTGCCCCCCACTGTTTTTTGAGAGAGGCAATAGTTGGCACAGTGGACAGAGTGTTGGTCCTGGAATTAGGAGGACCTGAGTTCTAATCTATCCTCAGACACTTATTAGCTATGTGACCAATACAAGTCACTTGAGCTCAATTTTCTCAAATGGGGATTATAAGAATAGCACCTACCTACCAGGATTGTTGTTAGGAGTAAGTAATACAATATTTCTAAAGAGTTTAGCACGATGCTTAACATACAGTATGTACTTAATAAATGCTTAGTCCTCTCTCCTCTGTCCTGCTTCCGTGTATTCTCTACCTCTCTTCAATACTGGATAATAAGAAGAAAATGTAGGCTAGTCACATGAAAAGGGTGAAGAGTAAAGGAAAAGTGTAGTGCCAACACAATATTTACAGTAGTAATGGCAACTCTGAATATGCTGGCACAATTCTGAATCATAGAATGTAACAGACTCTCCATATAGAAGACAGAAACAAAACACTTATTCAGACACCAGAAAACCAATCCCCAAACCAGTAAGCCAAATCCATCACAGTAACAAAGAAGTTAATACACCGTAGCACAGTGGGGAATCACACCATCCTTTAGCCTTCCCACAAACACTCACAAGCCTAGCTGTCTCCTTGGATGCATCTTTTCCTCCCTTCAGCTCTAACGGCTCTAACTTCCAGCTTCCTCTTGGTTCAGCTCCACTCTTCAGAAAAATCTTTCCACCACAGGCTCCACCTGATTTCTTTCAGCCTATTAGGGGGCAGAGAAGATCTTCAAAGCAGGATAGATCTTCAAATTCCCTTACACCTATTAAGGGACAAGAAAGATCTTCAAATTATCATTACCATTACAATGGGTCACCAAAGAGCTCCAACACATCTGGTGGTCTGGGTATACTTCCTATGGCAAACTGAAGGGAAAACATGAACAAGAGTAGCACAGGATCAGCAAGCATGAACGGATTGCAATATGTATCACTGAAGGGAACATCGAATTGATGAGATCACAGCTCCATTGTAATATTTAGTTCCTAGAGCCTATAGCCATGCCACTTACATCATAAGAGGCTATTAAATATTTTTAGAAACGAGTTTATTCTTTTCCTTGGCCATATGACATTCTACTTTGCATCATAATTTTTTCCTTTAGATGCCACATACATATGACATAGATGGATCATGTCAGAATCAGCAAGACTTTGTCTCAGGTGCTAGCTCTGACATACTTTGACTGGGTAAGCCTGGCTAAGTCACCTAACTGCTAAGTTACCTCAGGAAACTGTTAGACTCTTAGTCTGAATAGATTAAAGGAAATTCCTACATCAATAAAATCCTAGGTGTATAGATTTTGAATGGACTTCAGAGGCATAATAATAATAAAAGTATGTATATCATGTTTTGTATATTTTATTTTATGTTTTAGATTTTATTTTATGTGTTTTAGATACATATTGATATATTTTAGATAACATCACAAAGTACTTTATAAATATCTCATTTAATTGTCACCCAAAAGTCTGGGAAGTATTGCTATTTTTTCTCCATTTTACAGATGAAGAAATTGAAACAGACATTCTGGCCTTTGCCCATGGTCATATAGCTGGCAAATATCTGAGGCTGGATTTGAACTCAGATCTTACTGACTCCAGTCCAGTGTTGTATCCACTGGGTGTCCAGAGGCTCAGGAGGTTAAGTGACTTTCCCAAACTCAACCAAACAGTAAGAGTCAGAGGTGAGATTTCTATGCCAGTTCATCTGTTTCCTCAGTACTTTCTCCTTTGAATTAAGCTACCTTACCATTACTTCTTATAGTCTGTGACAGCATTGTTATTGTGGTGGTGGTGGTCATGGCATTTGTTGGTCTAGTTGTTCTCATTTTTGCTTCCTTGGCACAAATAGATCCTAGTATCTTGTATATAATAAATGTGCTTAAGGAATGTCTCTGAAATTGAGTTGAAATCAATGGAGGGAAGGAACCTACTAAGTGATAGATCTTGTCACTCCATTAAGAGTTTCTTTTTGGAAAAAGATGCTTCAAGAATGAGGTCAGAATACCTTAAATGAGTGTACAACATGACAGACAACTTTAAAACCCACTTTCTGCCAACTTTAAAATGTTCTCAACAGGATATCGTTTTGCCAGATGTGTGCTATAAACCCCTATTGAGGCTGCCAATTTATTCTTAATATAATATGCACTGAGAATAATCAAAGGCAGTGCCTGCTGGGCCTTGAGCTGATGAGTCCGACGCTTCGTTGGTGCAAAGTGCCAGTATTGGGGCTTGCCGAGACTTCCTGGCCAACCAGAAAAGGCCCCAAGGCACATCATATTCTCAACCAGCTTTCTGGAAATCAACTCCTGATCACATCTTGAAATACTTGGTTGCCTTTGGGACATGGAGAAAAAGAGAGGTTTCATATGTCTCTAATTCTTTCCTTAGAGGATTCCTAGGAGTGGATCCTAAAGAGGAAATGGTGAGAAAGAATCACATGTAGTTCTAGGAATACTACATTGTTTTGGAAAATGGGAAGTGCTTCTGTTCAATATCTTTCAGAGAATTAGTATTGTTACTTCAGCTATATTTTTGGGCCCTTCCTCCTCCTATCCCCTACCTCCACACCACAAAAATACTTAATACTATTAGTTTTTAAAGAAGATACCGAATGAATTCTCAGGCTTTAAGAAATCCTTTCTGGATAGCCTGCTCCTTCATGCTAACTGGTGATTTTTCCTGCTGCCAAATATATGGAATAAAACTCATAAGATCACTCCCCAATCTTATATAATTTTGCATGCACTAAATTAAAAAAAAAAAACTCCTGATGATTGGCAAATTTCTCATCGTCTTTGACATCATTTGTATCATCTGAAGGAGAAGCTGCTCTTTACATTCCAAATTTTAAGAAGAAAATCTTAATAACAGCAACTATTAATTCCCTTTTGCCCCAAACCTTTTTCATGTGTATATTGATTGGAGCCTACTCAGGAATTCAATTAGAAAATCCACTCTTTTAATTTTTTTCTTGGTTTCAGATCAAATCTATTCAGTTCCTTTTTGTGCTCAAGCTTTAAGCAAGAGGCACAGGCTGATAAATAATGATAATTTTAATGAACACGTTAAACTCCTACATATCCACTGTTTCATTGAATCCTCACAAAAACCCTGTAAAGAGGTAGCCCTTTTTAGAAATGAAGAAAAGAGGTTCATATAGCTAGTGAAAATGAGGCCATAACTCAAAGCTAAGTCTTCTAGCTCCAAGTATAATGTTCCTTGCAGTTTATCACACTAACTCCCAAATACCAGGTTATGGTACGATAAGAAAAGAACTGATTCTAGACTCAAAAGAACATGTTTCAAATCTTGCCTCTGATATTTACTACTTGTGTGACCTTGGACAAGTCACTTAAATTGTCCTTGATGAGTTTTCTCCTCCATATTATGAGGAGAATGGACTCAGTGATCCTTGTACCTTCCAACTTTAGATCTATTCCAGAACATAACTTGGGATGATGTTAAACTAGAGCGACCAGATATAAACTTGTTCCTGAAACTTGCTATATTTTTCTTAAACCCTAAGAAATGTTGGGAGGAGGGGAAGAGGGCAGGGATAATATCCAACAACCATTCCCCTATTGTTCATATATGTTCATGGATAGATAGAGATAATAAAGATATGGATATAGATATGTACATACACACACAACATATAAAGAATGTATCATGTTGGATAGAACCCTGGGCTTAGAACCAAGAAAACCATAATTCAAATCCTACCTCTGACACTATTTAGAGCTGAAAAAGTCACTTTACTTTCTTGTATCTCAGGAAAATCCTCAGGACTTATCTATTCAATCACAGATGGGCCAAAATGCTTAATTGGTGGAGGGGATTTCCATTCCACAAGTTCCCTGTGCTGACTGAGTTACAAATCCTTTCCAAATTTTCATAGAGGAATATGAACTCTATGTAACATGTGTCAACTGGTATCCATTTGGATGGATCAGTCCTAATTGAAAGTGCTTAAGTTCTTTGGAAACATGATTCTGTTGCTTTGAAAAATGCCGACAGTTTTCTCACATCTGATTTCACCCCTTTCTCTCTACTTTCCCTCAAAATAAACTTGGTAAACTCAGTTCAATTCAGATATTCAATTTTGTACCAAAGTCAGAAAGTCAGGATGTTTTGCTTTGTTTGGGAGTATTGTTGCTAAGGTTTTGAAGAATGCATTTGATGATGATGCATCTTTGTGAAACATATGTTGTGAGTAATAGTAGGGAACTGAGAACTTTTATTCTAACTGAGAAGTTCCAACCACCCAGATGGGTTAATGGGGCAAAGGAAAAGGATTATAGCATGTATTCCTGTTCAGAGGGGGATGGAAAGAATTAGAGAATTGGTGACTGCACTCTTTCAAAAGACACAGGCAGGGAATTCTAATGTGAATTGTCATGAGTGAGAATCGAACCAGACAATATACCAGGAACATTCTATCCCAGAGAACAGAAAGAGGGAAAGGCCATTCTGTGTATTAAATTAGTTTATAAACTGAAGCCAATCATGTTGTAAGATGTAGTAAAAGTCTATTTTGCTTCCAGATGGTACACATCTTCCTTTGAATTGAATGTCAACATGATGTCAGATCACAGAGTGCTGGAGTCTGGTGATCTGTCCTTTCTGCATGCATTAAAAAGCAGTAATACTTCAGGATGTTATAATAGCAGATACAAGGACAAGGAAAGGACACTTGGCTCAAAATTTGAAGACACATTAAATATGAATCAAGCTCATCTTTCTTCATAGCCTGTTGTTCTCGGACATCTAAGAAAGGAATGAGTAGTATGTGAGGTGCATAAGGACTTCATTCTCCAGAAAATCTGAATTTTGTAGGACAATGAGAGAGGATAAGAGTTAGTATCAAGAGTCCTAATGCTCAAAATGAGCTAAGCCTGGTAAGGAATGCTAAACATAGCCAAAAGTCTTTTCTTAAAATTATTTTTGGAAAAAAAAAAAACAGTATCAAAGTAGGAATTGGGCCTCTGGGTAGATGGAATGATGAAAACAAAGCACATGGAGAAAGAATAAATATTGAATTCTAATGCTGCTTTTGTTTTCTTTGCCTCAAAAAAAAATTATTTAGAATGGCAATGACTGAGCAAAAGTGGCTAATAGTATGCTGAACCCTAAACTAAAGAGGAAAAGAGTGAAATAGGACATAACTGCCCGTGGCAACTACAAATCACAATTCTCAGGAGAATTACATCCCACAATCCTGAAAGAACTAACAGATGTGATTAAATCATTATTAGTGGTTTTAGAAAAAGCATGGAGAATGAAAAGGGGACATAGAGCCTTGAGAAGGGGAAATGCTACCTTATTTGGGGGAAAATACTACAGATCTTTAAATGTGACTTTGCTAGATATATTTATATTTCAGGAAGCAAAGTCATATATCATATATACATATATGTATGTGTTTATAATATAATTTAACATATTATGAAAGGGATAGTTAGTGAAAGGTAACAGTTATCAAATAGGTCAACATAGTTTCACAAAACAGATCATGACACACTAATCAGATGTACTTTATGGACAAGATTACTAGACTGGCAAATGGGGTAAATCTTATAGATATGGCTTATTTAGACTTCAGCAAAGACTTGGACAAAATCTCCTATGCTAAATTTCTAGGCAAGATGGAAGGATGTAGGTATTTGGAAATGATGGGGGATGGGGTTTGTGCTGGGTCCCTAAAAGGAAAAGCCCATGAATTTTCACATAAATTTTAAGAACCCAGCCCCCAGACCCAGAAACATGGCGTTTGTCTGAGGCACCCAGCCTATCCCAGTCAATAGTCCTTTTATCTGCCCTTTCACTGTGGCCCTCAAATGGGCATCTAGCTCACCCCAGGTTCCTTGCCACTCCTTAATTCCATCCAGCTCTTCCCACAATCTTTCTGTATAGACTTACCAATTTTATCCTATCAAATGCACAGATTCTTAAGATACAGCCCATTTGTATTGGCATCACAAATATGGTGAACTGACTAGGAGTCTCGCCCACCTAACCTGTGTCTTAATGAACTCACTACTTGGACTGAAAGAAGGCTAGATTATTTTGATACAAAATCTTGCATATCAGGGTTCCTAGCACCCCTAGACGGCAACACAACTGGTTGAATGACTGACAAAAAGTCCCTGATAGATCAATATCAATATAACTCTGTGCTGCTTATGAAGAGTTTTGATGAAAGCATAAATGGCATGGTTGTCAATATTTGTATGAACCAAATCTAGGAAGGATTGCTAATGTGTTAGGTAAGAGTCAGGATCCATATACAACTACAAATATGTCTATATCTAGAGATAGACATAGATATCCTAAAACACTCTACCCAGTTTAAAAACAAAACAAAACATATCATGCTAAATATTCCTAGATGCTTCCGTTACTCCTGATTGACCTCTTTCAGGTACTCTCTCAATGACCAACTTTTTCAAAGGAAGCGTCAGATTTGTTCATCATACTCCACAGAGAATATCTGGGAGTCATGGATGTGAGTGTATTTAATCTTTATGTAAGGAAAATCTTCCTAAAATGTAGAGCTATCCTAGAGTACAATGGTAGGATGAACTAGTTTTGGAGAGAGTAGGTTCTCCCTCATTTGAGGTCTTCAAAGGAATGTTGGTTGACCACTGAGGACAAATGTTGTAGAGGAAATTCTCAGGCAGGAAAGTGTTGGACTCTAGTCTTTCCAATTCCTTCTAATGGAAAATTCTGTGAAATACACAATTACTCAAACTTGAGTTGATAACATGATTGAAATCATGAGGGAATGTGATATGAAATGGGGGGGCAGTTAAAAGAAATTGATATATAGTAGAGTTTTAGGGAAATAACAAGAAAGGATCAAGTAGAAAAGAAAAGAAGAGAAGTCTGGAAGTAGATAGAGGTGCATATAGAGAATGATTGCATAATTAAAAGAATTATAGTGGAAAAATATTTCTCCAACAAAAAGCAACAGATTGGACAGATAGTTGGAGGCAGCAATAGACCTGGATAGTTTTCATTATCATTACTTGGCTTTTTTGAATAACACTTTTTTTTTTCCCTTTTTCCCTCTACCACTTAGAGTAACTTTCCTCCCCAAATTTCCTCTTCCCCTTGTTTCAGATAACAGCTTTTAGATTTATAATGTCTGGACAAATTTGGACAAATAAAAATTCTGCTCTTACTTAGAAAATGTTTGTAATCATGCATGTAGAAGAGATATACGAGAAGCAACAGGGAAGGTTATAAAACTGGAATTCCCTTTCATTATGGTGCGGATTATAAAATAATAAATGGTGACTATATGCACATTGTTTTTATTCAAAATGTTATTTATTTAGAAAATGCTGGGCTATGGGTTATTTTCAACAAATGACATTTACTCAGCCTATGTAGTATGGAAAGCAGCCTATTATACAGCATTTGCCTTGCTTCCATGTTGACAAAGGACCAAAATTTCTCACATACCTCTAAATAATGACAAAATGTCTCATGGAACATCTGGAATCCTTGGAAAGAGGTTTAAGTAAACTATAAACTGGAAATAATTCCCCAGCCTGAAACATGAAGCCCCAGTGCAATTACTGGCTGGAATCACAGGATTTCTCATTGAAACTAGAATAACTTGTTGTTCTGAATTGGATGCTCCACTCAAATTGTTAGTCTGCCTGTCTTCAAAGACCCTCACCCTTTCATAGACTTCCTGAATAATTTTCAAGAGTTTAAATCTATCTTATCCAGCTTCGAGTACCCATTCTGACACTACCGTCCATTGCCTGGGGTAAGTGACTTACTCTGAATGAGCCCATGAAATAAAAGTATTGGACTATAATAGAATTCAGGAGTAGGAAGGGACCTTACAGCCCATCTAGTTCAACAACTACCTAAAATCATTTTACAGTGTACTCAACATGGAGACTCCAACTTCTGATGGAAAATCTCCTGCTGGGGAAGCCTCTACCTCCCAAGAAATAGCATTCCACTTTTGAACAACTCTACTTATTAGTAAGGTTTTGTTTGGTTTTTGTTTTTTTACTTTACTTTAAACAAAACTCTTCCTTTCTGCAATTTCTACCCATTGACCTCTGGAGCACAGCTGAAGGATTTTAATCTCTGATACTGAAAGAAATGATTGTTAATAACCAATGATTATCCAGAGTCTCTCCCCCACCCCACGCTTTTTTCTATACTTCTCATTTCAAAATTCAGTCCCTAGAAGGACATTACTGATAATGAGATTTAATTAACTCTTCCTCAATCTTGGTCAGACCCTACCCAGCCTTACAAGGAATTTAAGGTAAAACTCCCTGCCCAATGTCTTCTGTTCAGGATTGGGTAGGCAGGATACAGATTCTTTGTTTAGATTGCCCAAGGTTAGGGATGCCTTAGAAGTAAATGACATAATCAAAGTTCATTGGAATAGGTCCAGACCTTCATCATATCAATTCTCCATTGTTAACCAATCAGAGTTGACTGCCACTCTCAGGAATACCCCTCTTCCAAGGACATATAAGCTGTGACCCACTGCCATGATTGTCTTTGACATTCAAGAATGCCACTGACCTTTTATTAAAATGCTAACATTATTAATAAAATGACTAATTGCCCAGAAATTATGTCTATCAACTTTTTAATGTCAATATACAGAAAAGAAACATTGCCTAGTAGACAGTGGTCTTGAAATTAGAAAGAAGTTAATTTGACACAACATATGACACTTACAAACTGTGTGATAATGGGCCAACCACAACCCCTCAGGTGTCACAGTGGAAGGAATACAGTGGATTAGAAGGACAGGACTGGAATCCACTCTCTTCTGCTAAATATCTGCTTTGTCACCTTGTGCAAATGATTAAACTTTGCCAGACTTTAGTTTTCCTCATCTATTAAATTAGGAGTTTCCACTTCATGAATTCTAAGACCCCTTCCAGTTCAAAATCTATGACTATCTGCTCCAAAAGATAGCCCTTCAAATACTAGAAGGCTACTATTGTGTTGCCCTTACATCTTCTCTTCTCCAGACTAATTCAAGCGGTGAAAAATCTATTTATTAGCACCTGCCACACATAAAGCACTGCAGTAGGTGCTAAGGATACAGAAACAAAAATGGAACAGGTCCAGCCCCCAAAGAACTTACGTTGTCTTGGAGGGCCATGGTACTTACAAATATGAGTGTGATGCAAAGTATTATGAAGGAGGAAAATGACTCCTAAGCTGCACGTCGAAGAGAAAAAGAAAATGTTAAGAGGTGGACATGAGGAGGGAGTTCATTCTAAGCCTAGGAAATGGAATATTCCAGTTCAGGGAACAGGTATGACTGGAACTCAGAAGAAATGGTATCTGACTTTTGCAGTTGAATGGGGTAACTAGTACTATATAACTAGTAACTAGTCCAACATACAGAAAAAGAATTCCCACTACAATTCCCAGATCATTTACCCTATACCTGAAGACCTTCAAGTAGTTGAGGTAAAATTTTTTTTTCTTATTTTTTTTTCCTGACATCAAGCCTAGATTTTGCTCTATTACCATTTCAAACCATTACTCATTACTCATTAATCTAATCCTTCTTCCACCTGACATTCCTTCAAATAATCGAAGACAAATATCATGCCAACCTTTGTTCCAATTCTAGCATATACTTCATCTTCTCTTCTCCAGATTTCGCATTCCTATTACATCCAACCTATCTTCCAATGGCTTAGACTAGAGGTCTTTCCACATCCTGGTTATCCTCTGGATGATCTCTAGCCTATCAGTGTTCTTCCTCAATTGTGGAACTCAGAACCAAGCCCAGTCTTGCAGATACTATCTGACCAGGACAGAAAGGGACTTCCAATACTACACCCTATCATCCTAAAATGAATATGCACAGTGGCCGTGAGTTTATTGAACTCACAGGCTTATCTGTATCTGCATAATAAACCTAAAACTGATCTTAAATATAAACTTAGCAGTTACTGCAAATGGCACCTTGATCTCTTCTCTCCTCATCCTTAACATACTCTAAACTCATTCATTGTAGAAGATGATGTAGGAGGTTCCAGGCTGTTGTTTTACAAAGCAAAGTCATGATAAATTATCATTATAGGCTCAATTATCTGAATTGTACCCTAATCCTGTCCCCCTCCCCGTAATGTTCCAGGAAGGCAACATCCCTGTGAGACAGATGGAAATTCAATTAAAAAGAGCCCCATGAGGAACATTTAGGATCTGTGTAGGTAAATACAAGACATTTTTCCCTGGCATCTTGCATCCCATCCATCACAAAAAATTTCTTCATCAAAAATAGTCATATGGCTCTATCTCCTTTAGAACATATGGATGATTTTTCAAGTCATAAAGGTGATTTTTTTTAACATAATTAAAAAAAGACATTTTTCTGTTGGGGAATATATACATACACACACATATGCACACAAATGTGTGTGTGTGTGTGTGCGTGTGTGTGTGTGTGTAATGAGAGAGCTAAGGCAAATGAAGTTTGTTTGACTCAGAAAGCAAGATTTCACCTTTCTGCCAGGAAGCCTGATTTGTCTCCTCGGATTTCTGGAGATGGGTTTTCTTTGCTTTGTTTTATAGTTAAGAAGTAAAAGGGTAAAATGTATGTATCATGAAATACATTACTCCTTAGAGGAGATTTTTGTAGTAATGGAGTCCCAGAAATAGTTATAGGACCCATAAATGTGTCAGTATCTTAGGGCAGATGGCCTTCCAGCTGTGGCCCAGCCATTTCCAAATGGAACAATGCCCCAGAGTGATTACAATCCCTGAGTCATGTGTGCCCTGTGTGGAAAATCTGAGAGAGAAGAGTACCAATGTGGGAGAGGAAGAGGGCTTGTCTAAGGTGAAATTGTGAAGAAAGTCAAGGGAATTTGCTTGTTTGGCTTTCTCTTCTCTTTTAGTACCTCTCATAACACTATTCCTCTTATCCTCCCTGTTTTCTCTATCCCTTATATTAACCCATTCACCAGCTCAAGGGCCGAGGACACCTCACCATCCTATGGAAGTACTATGTGTTCCAAACCTATCTGATTCCCTTTCCTCCAATCACAATGTACTTTGAACTGACATTCACGTTCAAATATAGCTTATAAAGTATTTCACCCTAAGGTATTTAAGAAAATCACAGAGCCAAAATGAACCCAGAAAATTGCTAGCTCAAATCCTTCCTATGAGGAAATGTATCCATGGGATGAAAGGACTTTCCCAAGTTCATATGATGTGTTTCATGGAAAGTTTTGTAATCTATTTGGGGTCAGATAATTTAGACTCGTATCCTGGCTCTATTACTTTCTATCTGTGTGACTTTCAGAGAAATCATCACCTCTCTGGTCTTCAATTTCTTCATCTATAAAATAAATAATTTAGACAAGGCAATCTCTAAGGATCCTTTGAAGCCTAAATGCTGTGGAATATGGTTTTCCTGGGAAAAAGAACTTTATGATATTTTCCTCATTTAATTTCCCCCTCCCAACAACCTATGAAAAAGAGATGATCATTTCCCCTATTTTGCACATTTAAAAAAAAGGATTCTGGGGCTGCTAGGTGGTACAGTGAATAGAGTACCAGCCCTGGAGTCAGGAAGATCTGAATTCAAATCCGGCCTCAGAGGCTTGACACACTTACTAGCTATGTGACCTTGGACAAGTCACTTAAACCCAATTGCTCTCCATTAAAGCAAAAAAAAAAAAAAAATGATTCAAAGAGATTTAGTGGTTTGCCCAAAGTTTTAAAATTAATAAGTTATACACTGGAACTCAAACTTAGGTCTTTTCATTCCAATCCCAGTGTTGTTTTCATCACACCAAATTTCTCTTCATTGTGGAATCTTAATATCTGACTAATGATCAGTCCAAAGAAATATTTCTCTAATGTTGAAATTTCAGACATGGCTTTGGAGGTGCTATTTGGTGACTGAAAAGCGTTCCCAGTATACCTTAAAATGACATCACCTAGGGGATGGCTTGATCTTCTTACAAAAAACAGCTAGTCATAAAAGACATATGTTTTTCTGTCTGAAAGATGTGTTCTTAAAGGCCAAAAGTCCAATGCAAACCATACTTCTCTAATTTCTGTTGCTGAATTATCTTTAGCTGCCATGCCATTTTATCTTGAAAAAATAAATCTTGTGGAACTATGTATGAATGCTTTAAAAAAAAAAAATCTCTCAAAACTATGGAGGAAAAAAGTACTCATCTATTGCCAAATTTTGCATCCCACCTCAATTGAGCCTTTCAGTTTGCACAGTGCCTATCCACCTTGAGGTTTTGTGGCTGAAAAGCCTGGCTTGATCGAAGATGGAATAACCTGTTTTATCTTCTCACCTCCCCCAGCTGCTTGCCTACTTTTTTTAGTTTATAGCTCCCCAGTAAAACATGCAGTTCTTTCAGACTTCTGGCAGGCTGTTATTGGCAACTCTTGGGGACAAGCTTAGGAACAATGGATAGCATTAAGCCTCTCTCCTCTTGGCTAGAGAGGGACTTCATGAAAATCTGAATCACCACTGCTATTCCACATACCTGCCCCTCCAATTTGCTACAAATGACTATGCAGTGTGATATTAAGTGGAGTTTAATACAGAGTTCATACAAGAGGGTTTATATGATCTTATGAATTATTATTCATAGCAGAACTGCCTCTGAGTTCACTGTACTTCCTAGAGATAGGCATTAATGCCTATAAGGAACCTACTTTATATGAGCCTAAGCATTATATGCTGCATATGAAGAAACAAGGAACTGAGATACATTTCTACCAGCTTATTATAGACTCCATGAAATAAGAAGATTTTTACCTTCATTTCAAAGAGGTAAAAACTGGGCCTGTCAAGTATTGATTAGCAAGTTAACTTTCCTAGACAGAAGGTGGGATCTACCTAAACCTTCACCAGAAGGAAGAGAAAGAATATTGCCAAAACCCTAATTTCCACAGACTACAAACAGTGCAGAAACCAATGTGATTTTATTAAAAGGGGATATGGTTATTATTAAGCGTTTAGATTTATAAAATACATAACAATGCTTTTCATTAGCATTCTTTATAGAAATTTGGGAGAACCAGGGTGTTCATGTGACAATTTTATAAGAAATTGAGGCCCAGAGGGCTAAGAATCTCACTAAGTATAATTTGTATGAAAGTTCATATCATTTTTTTTGTTGCTTTTTGGAGGTCAGAAGGTAGGTCAGTTGGGGTTAAGTGACTTGCCCAAGGTCAAAGGACTAGTAAATGTTGAGTGTCTGGGGTCGGATTTGAACTCAGGTTCTCCTGACTCCAGGTCCAGTGCTCTACTTACTGTGCCACGTAGCCGCCCCATTTAAAAAAAGGCAAATTGTACATCTATATTTCAATGCTTTCATATATGTGTGTGCTTTATCCTCAAATCACACATTTAACAAATATATTTCCATATTTGTTTCACAACAAGGTAGCCCTAGACCTAGAATATTAGAACCAAGACTGACAATAAATATCATCCAGTGTAAACCCTTCATTTTCATAGAACACTCAAAGGGATGTAATAATAGCTCATTTTTATCTAATACTCTGAGATCTGCAAAGTGCTTTTACATACATTATCCTCTCATTTGACTCTCACTAGAATAATATCCTAAAGTTGCTATTATTATTCCCATATTATAGATGAGGAGACAGAGGCTCAGAGAAGTTAAGTGATTTGCCCAGGTCACATATCTAGTAAGCACTAGAAGAAGGTTTCAAACTTCTCTTACTATTTCCAAGTCCAGCACTCCCTTCATATTGTCTCCTTTTATGTCAGAGGTCACAAGTGTGTTAGTGAGTACAATGCTAATTGCGCCCAAGTCTTTCTTAGCAATATGTCATACCACACTACCTTTGAGTTTAAATGGCTCACTGAAGTTAACAATGTGACTTCCACACTCTCTGAATTTAACAGGGTTTTCCCAATATCCATTTTGGAGACATAGAAATGAAGTCAAGCTACATAGGTAGTGATTGGCATAGAAGCAGATGACATTCATCCTCCACAGTGCTTTATCATCCTCTGCTGTCTCCCCACAGGAAGCGCATCCCTTCCAAGGGTTCCATTTTTTGCTTGCTTGTTTATTTCACTTCGCTTCAATGGTAAAAGGAAATGTAGCCAGCGTTACTTTGAAGCTTTTACATGACATGGAAATTGGAAATGGGGTTGGTGACAGGGAAAATGGTATGGTTTAGGATACAGTACTCAGTTTGGTTAATGGTGAAACAGAAGAATGTACTACAAAGAGCATTAAATGAAGAGTGAAGAAAGGTCTGCCTCTAGCCAGGCTTCTGCTGCATGATCTGGGCAAACCATATCAACTCAGGGAATCTAAAATTTCTCATTTATATAATGAGGGAATTGGATTAGATGAACCTCTCTTCTGATAAGGAATAATTCTAAAGCAACTAAGATCAAATGAGAAAATGGATACAAAAGATGACACAAAAGAAAGGTAACTTCTATTTTAACTTGCTAGTGATAAGTTTAACAATTGCATGAGAAGGCAGAGCCAGTAGAGTAAAGGCAGGGACTTGTCTGAGCTCTTCCAAATCCCTCCAAATCCCTTTAAATAATGACTCTCAACAAATTTTAGAATGGCAGAACCCACAAAAAGTTGAAGTGACACAATTTTCCAGTCTAAGACAACTGAGAAGGTAGGTAGGAAGATCTGTTGTACCTGGTGGAAAGAAAAGCACAGTCCTATGCAGGTCTAACCAGTACAAACTGGGCCTCAGAAAACCAAGAGTAGGCCCTGGGGTGACTGAATCAATGGCAGTAGAGGAAGTTTTCAGACCCTTTAGCCCACAGATGGCAAGGGGATTGGACAATGGGTCAAAAGCAGATTTACAATGGTGCCTTTGCTGGCACCAGTAGCAGGACTTCAGCTGCATTGCCTGTATATGGATCTGAGTCACAGTCCTGGGTCTTAGTTCCAGTGTGAAGAGGAGCACTAGAACAGCAGAGCTTACAGCCACAGGAGAGAATGGTCACAGTTCCAAGGTTGAAAAGAGAGTTCACGGTAATTCATAAACCAGTGCACAGTACAGGAAAGTTGCAAACATACCTCTCCTTAGATAATAACACCATGGAAGAGCCAAAAACTTACAGATCCCCAGAATTCCCTCTGAAAACAGCTACACACACACACACACACACACACACACACACACACACACAAAACCTTAAGCTTGGGACAGTGTCCCCTTCACTTGGGAAGCAGAGTTCTGCTTTAGCATAGAGTTAGAAGTCAAGAAATGAGGAAACAGAAAAAAAATTCTAACCATAGAAAGTTACTCTGGTGACAAGGAAGATCAAGACACACACTCAGAAGACAAAAAAAATCAAAATTCCTACATCCAAAGTCTCAAAGAAAGCTATAAATTGGTTTCAGGCCATGGAAGCTTAAAAAAATTTTTTTTAAATTAAGTAAGAGAGGTAGAAGAAAAATTGGGAAGAGAAATGACAATGATACAAGTAAATCATGAAAAAAGAGACAACAGCTTGGTAAAGAAGGGTGCATATGTGCACACACACACAGATACACAAAAAAAGGACACTCACACACATACACACACACCACTGAAGAAAATAACACCTTAAAAAACAGAATAAGTGAAATGGTAAAAGAGGCACAAATATCAATGAAGAGAAGAATGCAATGAAAAGCAGAATTGGGAGAGGAGTCTGGGAAGATCACAGAGTAGGTCAGAAAACTTTCAGCTCTCCAAATTTCCTTCACAAAAAAAAGACAGAACTTCAGAGAAGCAGAAATAAACATGGGGTAAATCAATTGTCCTTCTCAGACAATTTGAATAGACCGCAGGAAAGACTTAATCTTTAGTAGGTGAAGTTAGTTATGAGTGAAATGCAAAAACCTCCAGGCAGACTCTGCAGAATCAACAAAAAACAAGCCCGGGAGTAGCTGGGTTGAGAGGCAGCCTCAGTTTCTTATCTTAACAGTGTGGGAAAATGATAGCTGAGTAAGAGAAGAATGAAGGACATTCCATTGTCAAGGGACATCAAACACAGCTGCACTGAACAGATGCATCCTGGGTTGTGGCTGTTGGGAAAAGGAGCTAGGACTACCTGGTAAGTGCAGTAACAAGGGGCAGAGACCCTTGACTGTGGGTACTTTCAGGAGAGCAGAGTCCCTGGTTTCAGTTCCAGGGCAGAAAGGATAGCTGTAGTTTACAGTCGCCCAAGGGACCACAAGGAGGGTAGCTTAGGCAGGGTTAAGAGTGGATAGGAGAGCCCAAGGTTGGGTCCTGAGGAAGATCTCAGAAAATAACACCAAGAAGAACCTGAGGCTTGGGGTATCATTTCCCATACTTTGAGACTACAATCTCTTTATACTAATAGCTACTAAAAACAAAACAAAAAAAATTTAAATAAATAAATTAAAATGAGTAAGCAAAGGAGAAAACTCAACCATATATAATATTGGACTAGAGAAGATCTGAGTTCATATTAAGAGGAAGATCACGGAGCTTTAAAAAAAGAAAAAAAACTTTTTTTTCCACTGAGAAATGTCTAATGGACCTGAGCACAAAAACACTTCTTGGAAGACTTTAAAAAGGATTTTAAAAATAAAATAAGAGAGATTGAGGAAAAATTAGAAAAAAAAATAAGAGCAATCCAAGAATATCAAGAAAACCATGTAAAGAAAGACAACCAATTAGAAAAAGAGAATCAAAAACTTAAGGAAGAAAATAATTCCTTGAAAAACTAGAATTGAGCAAGGGGAAGCTAATGTTCTAACACACTAAGAAATCATGACAACAAACTCAAAAAGATAAAAAAAAATAGAAGAGAGTGAAATATCTCATAAGACAAACAATTGATCTGGAGAACAGATTGAGGAGAAATAATATAAGAATAGTTGGATTATCTGAAAATCATGATAAAAACAAATCTTGATAAAATATTACCAAAAATTATCAAAGAAAATTGGCCTGAAGTTTTAGAACAAGAAGACAAAGTGGAAATAAAAAGAAAAAAAAAAACAGGAGGAAAACTTACAAGATTATCATAGGCAAGTTTCAAACTTCCCAGATTAAGGAGAAAATATTAGAACAAAAAAGATTAAATATCATGGGGCTACAGTAAGGATTACACAAAACCTAGCTTCTACTACTTTGAAGGACCAAATAATACTATATTTCATAAGCAAAAAAGCTATGGTTATGGCCAAGAGTAATTTGCCTAGCAATATTAAATGTAATCCTGAATGGGGGAAAAAAAAAAGGACATTTAACAAACTCAAAGGCTTTCAAGTTTTTGTGACAAAAACCTAGAACAAAATGGAAAATTCAACTTATGACATACGGGGGGAAGATACAGTAAACATTAAAGAGAAATTATAAGGAACTCAGTAAGATCAAATTGCTTACTTCTTATGTGTGAAAATATTAACAATAATCTTATGATTGTCATCATTGTTTGGATAGTTTGAAAGAAAGGTGTATGCTGAGCTGAGTATGATCGGGCGATTCTAAAAAAATAAAACTATGTAGTGAGAGATAAAAAGGAGTAATTATCTCACACAAATGAGGCATAAAAGGAAAATTTATACAGAAGAAACTAGCGGGGAGAGGATGGGTAGTGCTAGAATCTCACTCTTATCAGGGATAGGTTAAAGAGAGAACAATATCAATATTTGTGTGTGTGTGTGTGTGTGTGTGTGTGTGTGTGTGTGTATAAAAGTTTCCTAAAATCAGAAAGAAATAAGAGGGCAAGGGGATGGAAATGGAGTATAAAGGATGGACTCTTACAGGGGAGGATAGGTTAAGTAATAGGAGAGCAAGGTAGGGGGTAGAAGTAAAGCAGAGGAGTAAGAAGCAATAGGGTAAATAAGGTTAGAAAGATGAGAAAAAATATGAAGGAGGAAAATACACAACAAGTAATTGTAATTTAGAATGACAAAGTGACAAATTAACCCATAAAACAGAAACAGCAAATTAAAAATTTGAATTCAACAATATGTTGTATTCCGGCAACATTATAAAAAGAAGATATGCACACATAGATAAAACAAAGAGCAGAAGAAGAATTTAGCATGTTAAAAAAAAATCAGGGGTACCAAACATAATCTCAGACAAAGTTAAAGTTAAAATATATTTAGTCAAAAGTGAAAAAATAGAGAAATTATACTATGTTGCAGAAATATTGTTCAATATTGTTTTAGACTATCTGAAATACCTAGCAGTATAAAATACCTGAGTGTATACTTTCCAAAACACACACGGAAACTATGTGAACACAACTCAGATATAAATAAAGGAAGTAATATTGTCATGGGTAGGTAAAGTCAATACAATTTTTAAATGACAGTTTTACTTCACTAATCTATTCAATTAATTAGGGGGAAAAGTAAATTAACATAAATTACTAAATTAAATAACTAATCCCAATTAAATTACTAAAAATATTTATTTTACTGAATTAGAAAAAAATAATAAAATTCCTTTGGAAGACCAAAATGTCAGGAATTTCAAAGAAATGAGGCGGGGGGAGGAGACGTAAAGGAAGTAGATTCAGCAGTGTCAGACCTTAAACTTTATAATAAGCTGATAACACTGTTGAAGTGCTAAAAGAATGATTTTGATTATTTTAAATTAAAATTTTCTTGTATAAATAAAACCTATTCAACAAAGAATTGAAGGGATGCAGAAAATTGGGGGACATTTTTCATATAAAATATCTTAGAATGTGGTTTGGTTGGAATATTGCTGTGGTGTAGGCAATAATGAGTCGGTTGGTTTAGAGAAAGACTTGGACTTATGAAGCAAGGTGTTAGGGGAATCTAAAGATCTTCCCTGCCCCTAGGCCCTTTGCTAAAGTGGCTACGTGACTCTGAGGACCGTTGGATATTTGAAAGTATACTCTGTTGCCTAATAGGCTGAATGTGGTCACGTGGAGCCTGTGGCGCCAGGCTTGTTTTCCAGGAATGCCGTGCCTTGTAGCTTTGTGATTGGGCAGTGGGTCTAGAGGACTGTGACATTCTCTAAGCCAGGGGAAGGCTATATATACGCCCTGATGTGAGGTTTTGGTTTGGGGCTCACTTTGAGAAGAGTTGTGTGATTTGGCCAGAAGAGACTCTGGGCAGCCGTTGAGCCCCCCGGCTTTGAAAAACCCAGATGTTGGTGCTTCC
>CM053589.1:53293598-53309042 GCA_028646515.1 Pseudochirops corinnae | reverse complement strand
ATCTATCTATCTATCTATATCTGTCTGTCTGTCTTTGTATCTATATATCCTATCTAAAAGTATTTCCTTAGGAAAATAGTTTCCTGATAGGACATAAACTGTTCTAGAGGAAAAACTTAGGGTACAGAAAATTAATACAGCTACCTTTATATTTGCAATTTCAAGTAATATACCACTGGAAAATTGATAGCAATTAAGAATTTGGTTCATAAAGAAGAAAAACAAATAAATCATTTGAAGGTACCTCACAGCTGTTTCTTTACACAGAGCAGGAAAAATGAAAGATTGCATTTCTGAAATACTCTTCCCAAGCCTTCCAATTCCAGACTGGTGGTTTCTAAATTTCTAATTTCATGTTTCTTCTAGCCACATTTGTTGACTGTCTAAACTTCATTTCAAATTGGTAATCTCAATTACATTTCTCTGAACTGAACTGAAGGCAAAATAGCTTGCTTTTGGATGTCTCCATGTAATTACAATTTAATTTTGTCTGGTTGATATGCTAAAGATAATGGCTTCTATTTTGCAGAATGTGACAAAGCTCCACGTAACACCACTGCCAAGGCTTATGGCAGATTCCACAGCCAACCATTCTGTTGTTCCTGTGGAGTTCAGACTTTGGGATTCTGGCACCTTCTCCTTAACTAGGGCTGAATGAGGATTTTCACTGGCTTGTATAAAGACTCATCTCTACCAAGCAGATGATATGGAGCATAGAGTAGTGATGTTGCCAGCCATGTGCTAGGAGGGAGCTCTGACGCTCATGCAAAAGAACATAACCTTCTTTCCTTTCTGGACTATCACTATTTAATAATATTACTTGGATTGGAGCATGAGATCACAGGATCATAGAGAGTTAGAGCTGGAAAGTACCTTATAGTCCAGATATTTCAAGTGTCCTAAATTGATTTTTTTCATTGTCCTTTTTGTAGAGATCTCAGAATCACAAACTTAGAGCTAGAAGGAAACTTAGAAGACTATCTGGTCTCTAATTTTATAAATGAGGAAACTGAGGCTCAGGGTGATGATGTGATTTGCTCACAAGAGACACTGGAATACTCAGGGTTTGTTGAGGGCAATGTATTTACTTTTTGCAACTATTACTCTAGTAATTTTTTAGAGGACAGTATAACTTCATCAAAGTCAAATTTGATATGCCAAAGCTATCCCTCTGGGACATTCATTGATGGACATTTTAACAATAGATAAATCATAGTTCTTTTGTTTTCAAAACTCATATACCTCTTTCTCTTCTGTCTGTAAGAGTTGTGCTACCTCAGGAGGCAATCAGACATTTACTTAGAAATATACACTCACCTGTACTTGTTCCCTACCAAATGGATGAAGAGAGGAGTAATAGCTTGCCATCCATAGATTGGCTAATATGCTAAAACCACGGAATGCAATCCAATCAGCTGTAGAGTAAGACCCACCATTTAACTCCCTTGTACTTGTTTTATTTTATTCAATTAATATACTTTTTATTTTTTTACCATTATCACTTCCCAACAGTGTACCCCTTAAAAAAGGAACCCTCCCTTACAATAAATAACGACAGTAAAGCAAAACTAACCCATGGAATGACCACAATGGATAACACATGATGCTTTCTGTACCTGTATTCCTCCTTCTCCTGTACTGAGAAAGAGCAATCTTTTTTTCTTAATCATCTATCTTCTGGAATCAAGATCGGTAACTGTGGTTAATTTCAGTTTACTTGCTTTTTGGTGGTGTCTTTGTTTACGTTATTGGAGTGTTATTGTTATTTAGTAGTTTTTCATTCATGTCTGACTCTTCATGACCCCATTTGAGGTTTTCTTGGCAAAGGTACTGGGGTAGTTGACCATTTCCTTCTCCAGCTCATTTTTACATCTAAGGAAACTGAAGTAAACAGGGTTAAGTGACTTGCTCAAGGTCACACTGTTAGTAAGTCTGAAGCCAGATTTGAACTCAAGAAAATGAACCTTTCTGACTCCAGGCCTGAAAGTCTATCCACTGTGCCAGCTAACTGCCACTTTATTGTAATTGTGTAATTTTCTCCTAGTTTTTCCTTGCTTCCCTTTGCATCAATTCACAAAGTCTTCTCATGTTTCTCAGAACCCCTCAAATTTGTCATTCCTTATAGTGCAAAACTATCCCATCCTATTTATGTAACACAACTTGTTTAATCGATGGTACCCCACTTTGCTTCCATTCTTGCCGTACAAATTACTTTTACATTTTTCCCAACTTCATGAAAGAGTTGATTTACATCACTTTTTTAAAACTAGGTAACATATCTGTATGTCTCAAATAAAAGGTCATTAGTTAATAAAAATATGATTTTATCACTATTTACCTGGATCATATGGAGTTTATGAAGAAAACTCACTTTCTCATTGCTGTAGTTGAATGAGCTCTGGATGTGGAGTCAGGAAACCTGGCTTGAATCCCTGCTCTCACACCTACAAACTATTTGACCATAGAAAAAAGAAAAGAATACAAAAAAAAAAAACCCAAACAGCTCTTAATGCTCTTCTACTATGTCTACCATAACGGAGGAAGCATGGCAAAGTGGAAAGAGAACTGGTCTTGAAGTTAAATTAACCTGTGTTCAAGTCCTGGCACATACTGTCTTCATGACTGTAAGCAAATCTCTTTGCTTCTCAAAATACTAGGTACTTCCCTAAGATTAAAATTTACAGAGAAGGTTTTGGTCTATATCAGGAGAGGGAGATTTGTTTGCCAATTAAATCCCCTTCATAGTTCCTATATTCATCTAATAGTGTGCTGGTAAAATGTTTTTTAAAAAGTAATACAACAAACTTTTAAAGTTTAATCTGCATTATTAATATTTTCTCTATCATTTTTAAAAATCTTGAAAATCAATAAAACCATTAATAATAATAATAATAATAATAGCTAACTAACATAGTGCTTACCGTAGGTGCTGTACTAAATCATATATATTATATATGTATATATATATATATATATATATACACACACATAAGATGTATGTATATATATGTATATGCATACACACACACAATAGCTAACATTTATAAATCTTACTCTTTGCCAGGCACTTTACAATTGTTTTCTCTTTTCATCCTCCTAACAATCTTGGAAGGAAGGTCATATTATTATCCTCTTTTGATAGGTGAGGAAACTGAGGCAAACAGAGTTTAAATGAATTATGTAGTTTCACGCAGATAGTTATTTGTCTGAGACTGGATTTGAACTCAGATCTTTCTGACCTTAGACGTGGTGCTCTTTATCCACTGTACCACCCAGCAGTGGCTCCAAAGCCTATAGAATCCAGTATTTTCAGCCAATCTCCCATCCAAGTTCTGACTACCTTCTGAGATGAGATAAAATTGGTGTCATTCAGTGAAGTATAGCTGAGGATATAAATCAAGCCCTTTTTATAGTATTTGCCACTTTTCAAAGTATAAAGTGAAAATTTAATAATCTGCTCTCATGGGCAGACTCCAGCATATCTATCTCTTTGATACAGTATAAATTCTTTGGGGGAAAGTACTGATTCATTTTAGTCTTGTATCCTCAGAGCCTATCCCAGTGTCCAGCATAGAGTAGGTGCTTAATACATGTTTGCTCAATTGCTGAGTGATCTATTGACTAATTAAGCTGTTGGTAATTGTTAACTGAGTTATCTATCATTATCAGGTGAGGAGAAGAATGAGTTGAGTATGAGGCAGAAGTATCCACAGTGTCTGGAGAATTCTGATTTCCTATCATTGTATAACTGTTGTGTGGCTTTTGCTCAACTTGTGGAAGTGGCATTCAGGCAGTACTAATAACCACTTCAATACAGGACTTCACAATTGTTCATCTCAGAGACCCTACATTACTATAAAGTGGACATGCTAGTGATTAAAGTAATGCCCATGAACTTGACTGATTCTTGATTGTTTCAGTACAGCTTCTGACTAAAGGGGTCATCTTATACCATAGTAGCAGCTGCAGCAGAGGCTAGGAAGTTCTAATATTAACATGGATTTGGGCAGATATTACAATCCCTCCTTTTCAGATGGATAAACTGAGGTACAGGGCAAGAAAGTTTGCACTGATTACAATCCAAATATGAGGGGTGTTATTGAAATCCTCTAATAAAAATCTAGGAAAGAAGTAACCAGCTATAGAGAAAAATATCAATCCACTCTGGTCATAGAAAATTTATAAAGATCCAGTCTTTTTTGTTCAGATCTGTAATTTGATCTGTACAGGGAAATCATGGTGTAGAATCTCCCCTTTCTGATACAGAATATCAATGTATTCATAATTCATAGTCTCAATTTTTTTTTTCCTTGAAGGGACTGTGGTCCCATCCATGAGGTCACTTGCTCATGGTTAGTATGTGTCAAAAGGACTAACAAGAACCTCGTTCTTAACTTAAAACCAGTACTTTATCTGATATGTCATACTGCTACTTTCACGGGGGCAGGAGGAGGAGAAGACATTACGACATATTTCATTTAAAATTATAGAAAACTTAGTAGTTTTATTTTTTCTTTTTAAAATTTTTAAGATAGTTGGGTGAAAAATCCTTTAAAATTTCTCATGACATTTAATGTTTGGAATCCACATTCAGCATTCTATTCTTATCTTACTCCTGATAATAAAAGTCTTTAGTTCTTCATTCCTTAAAAATAATGTTTTCATAATGTATCTCTCAAAGTTCACCTTGGCACTTTGAAAGTGCATGAAATGAATCCTTGAGAAAAAAATACTCCTTCATCCTTCTTGGAAGCTCTTTTTTTTTCTGTCCTGCCTAAAACAACCTTTTCAGCCTAAGTAAAGAATGAGGGAAAATGCAAACACATGGCTTGATCTCTTCTCCCCTGTATAGTTTTTAATTTAATGCTCATTTTTTTCCTCCATTTTTCTTTCACTGCTCAACGAGTCTACTGATTTTTCATCATTAACTTTGTCAGGTGCCAGAATGATAAAGGAGGTGAAAATTCAGCCTATGCAATAATTGTTTTAGTCACACCGGCTTGACAAACAATGCAATAAAAATCAGGATGTAAAATTCAGAATGGAACTTGTGAAACATGTTATCAAGTCCTGTATCAAATGCTCGAACATGTTCTTAATTGGCAAAGCTTTAATGTCATTAGGAGTTTTGCATATGCTTCAGCTAGCTTTTGTGCAGTAGAGAATAAATATCGATATCCATCTGGCACTGTGAATAGGGCACATATGGTAACAGAAGACCTTAAAACACATCAGGTACAGTTTCTATTATTCAAGTCACTGCTGCACCAAAAGGAGTTTGGTACCCTTGATGTAGCTTTTGATTTCAGAAGTAGAGATGTGTAGATTTTACAAATTTAGCTTGCTATTTTGCATGTAACCTTAATAATTTTGCCTGCTTTGCCCTACTGTATTATTAATAGTAGCTGTTGCAAATCCCCTGTTTGGAATCAAGTTCTAATCACAACGGCAACTGCTTTGCTTTCTAGCAAGCATCCTCTTTGGTTGGGTGGGTGACAGGGAGGGGAGTGTTGGCAGGTCTTCTTTGTTCATGCCTTCTGTCCTTTCTGAAAACGCCATAAAAATTAGGTTTCTGGAACTAAATTAAAATTGAGACTTGAAGTGATTATCCACAGAGCTTAATCCAAAAACAAACAAACAACTATTATGATGAAGAGTGGGGGAGGATGAAAAGGAGAGGGAAAAAAAGGAATTAAAAATAATGTACCCATGTGTTAAGCGAGTTTTCTAGACCACCAGAGTGGGGCTCCAAAATCCTTCTCATCTTGGCAGATGAACCAGGCTCGATTCTTACAGAATCTTTACAAATTATCAGTTAGTTTAAATGAACATTTATTAAGCACCTACTACTTTCTGGGCACTGGGAAGCACTGGGAATATAAAAGACAATCCCTGTTCTTTAGGAGCTCACAATCAGTATGGCTCATATTTGCCTCCACCCAGAATTCTCTCTGGGAATAATAATCTGTCTGGGTCTTACTTGTTCCCACATAATAATTCTTCCATATTCTCTTGGGCAATATCCAGATTTGGTGTGATTTTCACTCTCCTCAAAGAATTCCTGTTCCCTCTGTAAATGCAAAGCTCTATAAAAAAAAAAGTCTGCATGTAGAACTTAATTATTATAAAGCATGTGAAGAAGAAAAAATAGACTTACTGGTAGGCCTGAGGAATAAACTTAGTTTCTTCCTGCCACCTCACCTTTGCCTCAATTAATTCTCTATCCCACATTAAGAAAACTATCAACTAACTAGCCAACAATAATAATAACAAAAAATAAAAGACAACCACAAAATCTCTCACCGCTAATAGATGAAGTCTGAGTAGCATGAACTGCATTGGAGATTTGGATCAAGAAATGTCAATCTCATTTCAAGTCCTGTTCTTACTACACTTCGGATTTAGGCTTTCATTTACTCGGGCACTTGGCTTCCAGCTGCATATTTTTATCTACTCTTCCCATCAGAGTGGTCTCATACATTGCTTGTGCTCCTAGCTGGTTCTATCCAACTGCACCATGTCCCCTGGAAGTTCCTGTAATCCCAGTAGTGCATGACTTTCTTTCTTCTTCCCAGTGTTTGCTTAATGTTTCAGTCCTTTATGTTAATGGAAGATAGATCTTTTCTTATCAGGTATGTCAAACTTAATACATTAGGGGAACTGGAATTATTTAGGATGATAATTCTATCTCTGTGTCTCTTTCTTTCTCTCTGTGTCTCTGTCTGTCTCTGTTTGTATATCTGTATCTGTCTTCCTTCCTTTTTCAACTACACCAACCACACCAATGAATTAACAATATAATTTTTTTTCTGCCTTCTTAAACCTGGGTGTACAAGCAGTAAGAGAAATAGGTTGAGCTGGGATATCTATGCCTTTCCATTTGTTGAATCAAAGACATTCAATTAACATTCATTTTTAAGTATATGCAGGCAGCGTTGTGGTGTTGCATAGTGGACAGAGAACCAACCCCTGAGACAAGGAGACTTTGGCTCAAGTTCCATTTCTAAATAAACCATATGACCCTTACTTAATCTCTCAGTGCCCAAGGCAACTCTCTAAGACTATAAATTGCAGAAGACATTTTGATGTGCATTGCTAATGGGGTTTCTCAATGGGTTGTCCCTATACCAATTAAATCATTGTATTGGACCCCAAAAGTGCCAGCTTCTGTGGAAACAAAAATGAAAATCATCTTTGCCCTTAAGGAGTTTACCTTCTATTGTATCCATGTTCAAGAGTAACAAATGAATGAAAATATACAGAAGTGGTTGTGTTTGTCTCTGGTTTTCAGAGGACCATGACATCAGGGAAATGATGACATGACTTGAAGTTGACTTTGATTTGAGTGAGGGAGGGCTATGCAAGGTCACCAGCCTCACTTTCTCCTCCAGAGCCATCTGTGTCCAGTGACAGTAGTGGTAATTCAGGACAGACACTAGGCCTACAATTTCATTGATTAAAAGAACACTCACTGAGTAATTCCTTCCACATGGGCAGGTTTGATAATCTTTGCAACTTATAGCCTTAGTTGCTGCTTAGTGAAAAAAGAGGTTAAGTCATTTGCCCAGGGTCAATCAGTGAATGTCAGAGGCAGGAGCTGAACCCAGGTCTTCTTGGCTTTAAGTCTAGTTCTCTATCCTCTATAAAACAGTGTCTCTGCTACATATGTTCAAAATGGAAGATTCACTCATATCCACTCAGAATTTGATTGTCTATACTTCTGCCACCAGATTGACTTTCCATATAATTATATGCTAGTCTAATATGTCTGTCAGTGGTTTAAGCCATTTATTACTCTTCAATAGTAAGCTCACCATTTTAATTCTTTTGATTTTTCCAAGCCCCATAGAAAGATATTAGAAAAGCTCAATTTTTCAGATTTGTTAAGCAAATTGAAACAAATTTGGTAAGACATGAAGAATTTATAATATCATGCTATATTATACCATATGTATGAAAGAATGAAAAATAAAAAGGCCAGAGACTACATGTGTAGAAACGTGATGCTGAAACCATAATGAAATGCCCTGAACATAGTACATGCTTTATATGATTATAGATTTAGACCTGGAAAGGATCTCAAAGGTCATCTAGTACAGCTCCTTCACTTTATGGAGGAGAAAACTGAAGCCAGGTTAGGTTAAGTTATTTACCTAAATCCACATGAGATAATAAACACCAGAGGTCAGATTTGAACCTCAACTATAGAGTCACTATAATATATTGTCTCCATAAAGGAGATAATTCAACAGACTTAGAGAGACTTGAGCATATGTATCACTTTGATAATTCTGTAATCCATTTTGATTTCCTAGTCAAGTGGTTAGAAATCTTTTCAAATGGCAGGGGAGCCCTAACTGGAGATTCCTTTAAAAAACACTGGTGACCAGGACCTTATGCCTTATCTTCATGTGCTCTCTTTTGGTTTAGTCCCTTTGCTGATGGTTTCCAGTGAGAGATAATGTCATTAAATGGAGAGAACTTGAGCCTTTTACCCTCTGATGTTAACATGTAGCCCAATAAAATGGACTTCAGATATTTGCCTCTGTGTTTTTCATAGTTTCCATATGTTCCAGTATCTCAGAGTCAAGGTTTTGCAGCTGCCCACCTATCACGAGAAGGAAAAAGAATGACCTTTGAGATCTAGCCAGACAGGAAGCTGAGGTGAGGATTCACCTGGTGGCCATGTCATATCTGATGTGAATTTGGTGGGATCAGATTATGTAGAAACTGTACTGAGTGAGTCCACTATCCCTAGAAACCAAGATAATATGGGAGAGGATATGACCCTAAGGCATCTGTGGTAGTGGTGATGGTGTTGATGAATTTTGGATTTTTGACTTTTTGCTATATTATTTTATGTTTGTACTTGTTATATTTTTTAGTTGCTATAATTTCTATTCCCACTATATCTTTACAGGTAAGATTCCTTTCTAAAAGCTAATTGATCTTAAATAATTAAATGGAACTCTGGTGCTAGTCATTGGCACCTAGCATTTGGGGGAAACAAATGGTGATGTCACAAGCCAACAGATTCAAGAAAAATTTCCTTAGATCCCTAAAATTGTGAGGGGAAAAGGAAGAAATCCTTGCTCTCAGAGAATGATTCATAATGAACTTGCTACATGAAATTGTGTGTGTGTGTGTGTGTGTGTGTGTGTGAGAGAGAGAGAGAGAGAGAGAGAGAGAGAGAGGGAGAAAGAGAGAGGAAAGAGAGAGAGAGAAAGAGAGAGGGAGAGAGAAAGAGAGAGAGGGGGAGAAACACCCAGAGAGAGAGAGAGAGAAACACAGAGACAGAGAGAGAATTTCTTGGGGAAGGCACTGGGGGAGTTAGGAAAAGAAAATCATAGTTTTAGAGAGCTCTCTCAGGTACTGAGAGGTTTAAGTGACTTGCCTATAGTCACACAGCTTTTCTGTATCAAGAACAAGACATGGACATCAGTCATCTTGTCCCTAAAGTTGACCTTTCATCCCCTATACCTTACTGACTCTGATTCATTCAGATACCTGTAGCATTTTAAGTGCTGTGTCATGGAACTTGCAATTTCAGCAAGGTAGATGTGTGTCATAAGCACAACCCCACATCTCTAGGCAAAATCTCCCCACTATATCCCCTGTGTTGGTTTTAATTTCCAGTTTGACCTGGAATGACTTTATTTTAGCAACCCTGATGGGAGTAGACATGCTCATGCAACGTCACTTTCCTGTGTCTGTCAGGGGACGGTGAAGCAAAGCGAGGTGGGCTAGAGGACTCCCACATTAACATATTTCCTAGACGCTTCATCTTCATGGTCAATCTTTATGGATGCCTTCCAGCTCCCTGTGGAAAAGTGAACCCATCAGGACCAGCACTAGATTAAAGCTCACACACTTCAAATTGGCGGCTTGCCTGAGCTTGCCAGAAGGGTAAAGAGTTCACTGCAGCGTTAACAGAGAAATCTCTGCAATAGTTCCCCTCCTCCCCCTTTCCTTCCTTGAAAAGAAAAGAAAGAATGAAAAGGAAAGAAAAGAAAATCTAATCATTGGGAAACTTCCTGGTGTTCATGGATTTTTTACTGGCCCCTTTCTTCCGGCCTGGTGCTATTGTTCAGTTTGCTGTCTTATATTACCTGTATTCCTCTAATGAATAGGCCTTCTGTGAGGTCTGCATGCTTTAAAAAACACCATCCCCCTTTTCGCCTCTATTCCCAGGCTGACTTTGCTTCAATGTGCTTGAGTGCAGAAGAATGAACTGTCAGCGACAGCTGATTTATAAGACCGATTTACCTTCTGGAGAGTGTAATTATGTTCATAGTTAAGAATTAATCAGGTGAGAGAATTATGGAATAATCATGCTCCGGACTTTGAAGGACAAACTAAATGGAGACCAATCCCTGCATCACACAGCCATGCCAGCAAATGGAGAGAGTCTTTTGCTCTCTAATGGTTGGAGGGTCTGGTTTCGAAGTCAGTTGTCTTTCTTTTTAAAGAAATGAAGTGAGAAAATCTTAGTGTGTTTCTTCAGTGGAGTTCTTCTAAGTCAGCCAGATTAAAAGGTAGAGAAAAGGGTAATTTTTTTAATTATGAAAGGAAGAATTCCAGAATGATTGAACATACTCCTGGTGGGGGATTTAGCTGTTAATTTCAATTCAGATGACCTATTAGCTACCCAGTTTTCACTTAGCATTGTGAAACATGCCCCATTTGAAAAAAAGCTTTTCTTTGTTGTTCCTAGGTAATATGTTTCCTCTTCACCTCAGTAATAGGGGTTGATGGCATTTACAATCAGCCCTGTGTTCCCTTCTAGTTGCAGTTTTCTTTGCCTTATGGCTAGAAAACTTTCTAGTCAATTATTTTAGCCATTTGTTCCCTTTCCAAATTTCACATTTCTGCAGGAAAACAGAAGGGGTTGAACAGTGAAATTTATCTTTATATATTTTCATACAGTTTCCTTGAGTGATAAGGAATTTGCTTTTGATTCTTTATCCTTTGCTATTAAAATTTTGCAGCAAAAACACAGCAACAAAAGAATTGGAAAAATCAGATACCACTCCCTGCCCACTGCTGCAGTGTATTACAAACAAAGACAAAAGTGTGAGTTCAGAGACCCTGAACCAGAAGATTGGGATCTACTGACAGAGATGAAAGTCTTATCCAAGAGGTCTTCTAGCATACACCAGTATCAACCTAATCATCCTTTTCTCAAGTCCTTTTTTCCAAAGGGTTTTTTTTTTCTTGGCATTTCCAGAAAGAGAAATATTGCTTGCAGAAATCAAGACTTACTTATCACATAAATTTAAAAAAGAAACTGGGAAGAGGGGGAGAGGGGATTCTTATACAGAAGGATTCACAATAGGATTCAGTTAAAGAATGTATAACACAGTTTTCATCAGGGTTACTGGGGACAAAAGAGCATGTATACTAATAAAACTTATTTAAGGTTCAAATTATTTACAATATACAAATGTATTTGCATGTGTGTATGTGTGTGATGTGTGTGTGCATGTATCCATATAAACTAGCACCTCTGTTGTTAAAAACTATTGAGGAATTAAGTATTCTTGATAATTAGGATTTTCCATATAACTGAAACTTGACATTTAAGAAATTGTGGCAAGCAGAAAATTGAATAAGGTGATTAAATCAACTCTATAATCCAATAAGATAGATTTTGGGTACAGACAAATTTTTTTTAAAAAATGTTCATTTTCCAATACAGAAGTGGACAAAAGATAAAAAAAAAAAACTGTTCTCAAATAATGAATTGTAAATTAGTAGCATCCATATCAAAGAATTAGTGAAACTATTAATAGTATGGGTAATAGAAACCAATAAAACCCAGAGTTTTCACTGCATATCCACCATATTGGCAAAGATGATAAAAGAAAGAAATAGTGAACATTGGGGGAACTGTGAAAATATGGACACACTAATGGATTGTTTATGGAACTGGGATTGGTATAACCATTCTGGAAAGCAATTTAGTATTGTGTATATAAACTGACTAAAATGCATTTACCTTTCAACCTAGAGATTTTACTGTTAGGTATATAACAAGGAAGTCATTGACAAAAAGAAAGGTTCTGGTATATATGAAATTATTTAAAGCAGCATTTTTTTGTGGTACCAAAGAACTAGAAACAAATGATGCCCATTAATGGGGATATGGTTTTTAAAAAGTGTGCTGTATCAATTTAATATTACTATGCTGCCAGAAAGCAGACATAGAAAATCAGCAGGCAGAGAAATATATAGAAAATGCCAACAATGATGCAAAGAGAAAGAACTAATATACAACATTTGAAAATAAATATTGCAAAATTATAAAAAACAAAATTGTCTACAAGGAAGAGATATAAAAAGCCAACTCTCCCTATGTCTTTTCAGAAGAGAAATTCCACAAATTTCAAATATCAGATAGCAGTTTTTTGTGTGTTAATTATTTCAATATTTTATTCCTCTTTAAAAAATTCTTTAATTTAAGGGTTGGCTCTCTGGGAGGAAGAAGAAAAGTGGTATGGGGGAAATATGAATGTTTATAATTATATTATAATATATAACAAATTATAATAAAAACAAAATATGGCAACAAAAATCCATTTAAAATTTAAAAAATAGATTATTAAAATAATTTTTTTAGTCTTTAGGAAGGGACTGGAGATCAATGGAGAGGCCCATAGCGGGTATGAAGAGGTTGCAACATATAGCCAATGAAGAGCTCCAAAGAGCAAGAGTAAAATACATAATTAAGGAAATGTATGATAGGAAGAACAGATGAGTTGTCTATATGACCAATGATGGATAACAAGTAGGCAGATAGAGTGATTCACTGATATCCTTGTGACGTCAGTGGAAATCCAAGAAGTCCTGGAATATTGAGTGGGTCCATGTAGAAACTTTATGGGAGGACATGGTTAAGATGGGAAGGAATGAAATAGGGTGGGAAGAACTGAATGAGTTGGGATCTGCATTACTGGACTCAATTTACAAATTGTTAAATCACAGATCCATTTGAGGGAGAAAAGGAAGAAATATCATTATATGAAAAAAATAAGTCAATTAGAACATTAGACTAACTTCATTTAATTTCTGACAGATTAGATCAGGAGAATATCATGGATATACAATTTCTAGATTTAAGGAATATAACAATTTTGACATTTTCCTGTTAGACAAAATGGAGAGATAAAGTTTACTGGATAAGAGTTCAGTTAAGTGAGTTAAAAAATTATGAATGACCAAAAAAATAAAAAATCAACAAATGTTGACCAAGAAGAATGCCTATAGTGAAGCGTTAAAGAGAGCTGTCATTGACCTAGCACCATTCAACATTTAAGTATAGAGGGTTTGTTTTAAAAATTAATTTTTATTTTTTCAATTGACAAAAGTCTGTCTTTTCCCCCTTCCAACTTTCCCCACACCAAGAATGAAAGAAAAAGAAAACCTTTGTTACAAAATATATAATCAAGCAAAAAAATTCCTGCATTGGCTATGTCCAAAAACAAACAAACAAACAAAAAGTCTCATTCTGCACTCCGAGCCCTTCCACTCTCTATCAAGAGGTAGATAGCATGCTTCATCATGAATCCTCAGGAATGTTGGTTGATCAGTATAGAGTCAGTGTTTCCAAGTCTTTCAATTTTTTTTAAAACAATATCATTCTTATTATATAACTTGTTCCACTGGTTTTCATTTCATTTTGCATCAGTTCATGTAAGTTTATCAAGATTTCTTCCAAACCATCCCCTTTATCATTTCTAATGGTACAATAGTATTCCATTAAATTTACATGCCATAACTGGTTCAGCCCCTTTTCCCCTACCAAGTGATGTGTATGCCCTCCATTTCAAATTCTTTGCCACCATAAAAAGAACTACTATAGTATATTTGTACACTTTTACTTAGGATTTGTTTTGTCTAGGACTAATCATCCCAAGGACTAATTTACTTCACTCTTATTCCTCCCTCCTTTCTAATGTAAAATGAAGTATAATTCAGTATCCAAAGGTCTTTATACGGGTATTCTTTCCTCTTTTATCAGTTCAAAGGAGAGTGAGGTTTGTGTCACTCCTTCCCCCCTCCCACTTTTTCTTTTTTTGTATGTACTAGTGCACCTTCATTACATGAGAAAATTCTTTGATATGGTTGCTACTAGTTTGCAATTCATTATTTGAAAACAGTCTGTTTTTATCTTTTGTCCACTTCTGTATTGGAAAATGAACATGTTTTTAAAAATTTGACAACAGAATCATTTCCAGACCTTCTCTAATTTGATTCTCTCTCCTTCTATGACTTCTGATGGTGTTAAAGTTCCAAGAGGGTACATATATAATCCCCCAAATTTGCATATAAACAATGTATCTTTGTTTAGCCCCTTATGATTGTTTGCTAATTTTTCTTTTTTATATTTTTCTAGACTCCTGTTTATATTTTGAAGTTTCTATGCGGCTCTGGTCTTTTGATCAGGAATGCTTGGAAACCCTCAATTTCGTTAAAGGTCCATTTTTTCCCTTGTAGAAATGCTTTATCTTGTTAGGTAAGTTATTAATGGTTGTTAGCCAATATCCCTTGTCTTCTGAAATATTGTACTCTAAGTTCTGCTCTTGTTTTTAGTGTTTGATGCCAAGATGTGTGAATATTGTGAATTACTGTGCATCCTAAGTACCCAAACACTCTCTTTGTGTTGCTTACAAAACTTTCTCTGTCATCTAAAAACTCCAGATTTAGCCTACTCCTGAAATTTTTTGATTTTAAAATTCTTTCAACAGGAAACCAATGGATTTCTTATATTTCCTCTTTGTCCTCTGCTTCTAGGAGATTGGGACAGTTTTAATTGTTTTTTTTTTCATAGCCTTTTGGCTATGAAAATCCAGTGATTTTTAAATTATATTTCTGCAAACTGTTCCTAAGGCCAGTTGTTTTGCTAAGAAGATGCCTTATTTTAAGTCTCATAGAGTATTATCTCCTATTTGGACCATTCTAATTTTCTTTTTTGTTTTTCGTTCAAAATAATTTCTTCATTTAGTATTTTATTTTCCCCCAGGTACATGTAAAAACAATTTTTTAACATTTGTTTCTAAAACTTTGAGTTCCAACTTCTCTCTCTTCCTCCTTCCCTATTACCATCCCTCCTTGAGAAGGCAAGCAATTCAATATAGGTTATACAGGTGTAATCAAATGAAAAAAAAAAAATAGCCACATTGTAAAAGAAAATATAGACAAAAAAAAAAAACCCTCAAGAAAAATAATGTAAAAAAAAAAGTATGCTTCAATATGAATTCAGACACCATCAGTTCTTTCTCTGGGGATTGATAGCATTTTTCATCCTAAATCCTTCAGAATTGTCTTGGATCATTGTATTGCTGAGAATAGCTAAGTCATTTACAGCCAATCATCTTAAAATGTTGCTGTGAACAGTCTAACAAACAGTTTTCTGTTAGTTAAGCCCTTATTACTAGCCCCCTT
>CM053589.1:53227988-53293098 GCA_028646515.1 Pseudochirops corinnae | reverse complement strand
CCTGTCTTAGAAAAAGAAGTCATACAAGCCATAAATGAGTTCCCTAAGAAAAACTCTCCAAAATTAGATGGATTTACAAGTGATTTCTACCAAACACATAATGGACAATTAATCCCAATATAATATAAACTATTTGAGAAAATTGGTAAAGAAGGAATCTTGCCAAATTCCTTTTATTAAAAAAAATTATATTGTTTTGATATCTAAATCATGGAGTGCAAAAAGAGAGAAAGGTAATTACAAATCAATTTCCTTAATAAAGAGCAATGTAAAATTTTAAAATGAAATATTAGCAAGGAGATTGAAGCAGCATATCACAATGATCATACACTCTGATCAAGTGGGATTTAGGCCAAGAATTCAGGGATAGTTCCATATTGGGAAAATTATAAGCATAATTGACCATAAGAATAACAAAAACAACAAAAATTATATTATGTCAATATGTGTAGAAAAAAAATTTGACAAAACATAACATCCATTCCTACTTAAAAACATTAGAAATCATAGGAATAAATGGAGCCATTCTTAAAATAAGTAGCATTTATCCAAAACCAAAAATAAATATTATCTGTAATAGAGATAAACTTTAGAGTTTTCAAATAATATCAGAGGTGAAGCAAGGATGTCTATAATCACTAATGTCATTCAGTATAGTACTACAAATGCTAGTGATGGCAATAAGAAAAGAAAAAATAAATTAAATGGAAAAAAAATTGGCAAGGAGAAAACAAAACTATTGCTCTTTACACATGATATGATGCTATACTTAGAGAAACTTAGAGAATCAGTTAAGAAATTCATTGAAACAATTAGCTTTAGCAATGTTGTAGGATATAAAATAAATCCATATAAATCTTAAGCATTTTTATATTCTACCAAGAAAAATCTGCAAGAAGAGATAGAAAGAGAAATTCCATTTAATTTGACTTTTTTATTATTGTTCAATCATTCAGTCATATCCAACTCTGAGTGACCCTATGGTCTATAAGTATCCATTGAATTCCCTTGGCAAATATACTGGAGTAGTTTGCCATTTCTGCTTTTATTGGATCCAGTGGATCCTTTTATCAAGCAATCAGAGGTTAAGTGACTTGCCCAGGGCACACGGGTAGGAAGTGTATGAGGCTGGATTTGAACTCAGGATATGATTTTTATTTAACTTACATGAAGAGCATGTCATGTAAAACACCAAGCTGGACCAATCAAAAGCCAGAATTAAGATTCCCAGAAGAAATATCAACAATCTCAGAAATGAAGACAGTATCACTGATGGCAGAAAGTGATGGAGAATTAAGAAGCTTCTTGATGAGGGTGAAAAAGTAGAATATAAAAGCTGGCTTGAAGCTTAACATAAAAAAAAAAAAAACTAAGGTGGGTTGGCTAGGTGGCACAGTGAATAGAGCACCAGTTCTGGAGTCAGGAGAACCTGACTTCAAATATGGCCTCAGACACTTAACACAAAACTAGGTAGGTGACCTTGGGCAGGTCACTTAAGCCCAATTGCCCTACCTTCCCCCTCCAAAAAAAAAAAAAACAGTAAAAATAAAAAACAAAACTAAGGTAATGGCAACTTGTCCCACCATTTCCTGAGAAATAGATGGAGAAAAAAGTGGAAGCAGTGTAAGATTTTATTTTCTTGGGCTCAAAGATCACTGTAGATGGTGACTGAAGCCATGAAATTAAAAGATGCTTGCTCCTTGGAGGGAAAGCTATGACAAATCTGGGCAGCATACTAAAAAGCAGAGACATCATCTTGCTGACAAAAGTGCATACAGTCAAAGTTATCCAGTGCTAATGTGTGCCTGTGAGAGTTGGACTATAAGGAAAGCTGAGGACCACAGAATGAATGCTTTCAAATTGTGGTGCTGGAGAAGGCTTTTGAGAGAAACTTGGAAAGCAAGGACATCACATTGGTTCTTGGAAAGTTATTGGAAGATCAAATACTGAAGCTGAAGCTTAACTACTTTGGCCACATAATGATAAGGCTTGTTGGAAAAGATTCTGATTTTGGGAAAGATTTAAGACAAACATCAAAAGGGATGGCAGAAGATGATATGGACAGATAGTATCATGGAAAGAATGAAAATGAACTTAGACAGATTTTGAGATATATTGAAGGATAAATGAGCCTAGTATGGTATGGTACATGGGATCACAAAGAGTCAGACATAATTAAACGACTGAATAATAAAAGCAAATCATATAAGCAGGTAGTTTTCAGAGGAAGAATCAAAGATATCAAAGATAACATGAAAAAATTCCACTACTCTTTAGAGAAATGCAAATTAAAACTGAGATATCACCTCATACCTATCAGATTGGCTTTTTGTTGTTGTTGAGTTATTTCAGTTCTGTCTGACATTTCATGACCTCATCTGGTGTTTTCTTGGCAAAGATACTGGAGTGGTTTGCCATTTCCTTCTCCATCTCATTTTACAAATAAGAAAACAGGGTTAAGTGACTTACCCAGGTTTAATGGGAATGGGAATTTGAAGATCTTCCCTGCTCCTTGTATTTGCAATCAAACAGGTACTTAGTACCTTGTTCCAATTTCATGATTGTGTCAAATATTAAGACCCAGAACTTGTGAATCCCACAGTGGGATGGACTTGTTGATGTAACAGGAAGAGGTAGAACAGGGAGGAGCTAATATCATATGTAAGGAAAAGCCCAAGATGAGAGGGAACAGAACTGCTGGGAGTGAGCATCTGGAGCCTGCTCTGCTACTGCTGGAGAGAGAATAGGACTAAGAACTGAACTGAGAACTGAGAAGAGAAATGAGAACTGAAGACAGAACTGAGAATTGAGAAGAACTGAGAAATGATAAGAGAGGAGAACTGGGAGGAGGCATGGCTGTGGTGCCGGTACTTTGTCTGTCTGTTTTGATGTTACTTTGTCAGATTTGTCTGCTGATAGAGGATGGTGCTATTGTTACAGAAGCCCTGGGACTTTGCTGCTGGTTCAGAAGCCCTGAAAGAGGATTTTCTTATGTGTTTACAGAAATCCTGGAGGAGGGTCTTGATGGAGGAGGGTCTTAATCTCAGATTTCCTGGGACTATACTGATGATTTTTGTTGATTCCTCAGACCTTGTTGTTGGGTCTATGTTGATTTCACAGGCAGAAAGTGAATTTATGAGGGTGTTGGCAATGTGTATGAATGTTTGGCTTTGTTTGCTTTGTCTTCCCAGGAACAGAAACTGTGAAGGACTTGAGGTCGACCAGACACTGTGAGCTTCAATATGGAACAGGAACTGCACAAGAAGCTGGACAAAGAACTAAGACCTGTCTGCCTTTGAACCCAGGTGGCAGTTGGATAGATTTGAGCAGGAGCTGGGACCATGGAAGCTAAGAGCCTGCCTTGAGTCAAGATGAAGAGACCTTTCCTTTGGTATCTAATAAAAACTGGGAAAATCATGACTTACTCCAGCCTAGGGGTGGAGAACTCTTTCCATGATTGAGTTGAGGACCTCACCAATTAAGAAGAAAGAGGACTTTTTGATTGAAGAGATTAAGACAATGTGACCAAGGGTGGAAAACTCTGACCTTTGTACTTTGTGTCAATTAAGGAAGCTTGCCTCCTTAAGGATGATTGAATTAAGGACTTACTAAATGTGTTACTAAATGAATGTTATCTTTTGTTTAAAACTGTATCACCACTTTGGTGAAAATTATGTGTCCATTTTAGTGATAAATTATTATGCCATAACATTATAAATGCTATACTTCAATTTCTGTGAATATTTTGCCTTAATTTGTTACTGAATAAATGGAGTTCACTATACTGTGTAATCAGAACCTGGAAGCTGTTTACAGCAGCAGTTCTCTGGAAAGCTGTTCATGCTTGGCTTTACACCAGGGTCACAAAACCAATAAGTGTCTGTGATGACATTTGACTCCGGTCTTCCTGACTCCAGGACCAGTGCTCTAAATACTGTGCCACTTAGCTGCTCTATCAGATTGGTTAACATGACAGAAAAGGGAAATGACAAGTGCTGGAGGTGATATGGAAAACTGGAACACTAATGAACTGTTCTGTATTATTAGATTCATGAACTGGTCCAACCATTCTGGAGACCAATTTAGAACTGTAAACTGTATGCACCTCTGTTGTGAGAACTTGCCAAACTTTTTTTCAGACTTGCTCATCCACCTTTGATGTCTACCTTCACCCAACTCTCACCTGTGACTCTAAGAAGCTGTACCATGAGCCACACTCTCATCAGACTGTCTTGGCAGATATGCTAAACCAGGGTTAGAGTAACCTAGGATTGGTGATTTAAGTGGAAGTCAACCTTAACCATGTGCAGATTTCCCACAGTGATATGGGCAGATGAGAAAAATTTGTTCCAATGATCATGAAGGCAGCTGAAGCAGGTGCTGTGGAGCACTCATAGCTTAGTCAGACAGTGAAGACATTTGGCAAGGTCATTCACTGTCTCCCAGGCCATCACCAGTTGTCTCAACTTATGTCTTACTACTAGACTTCAGTGGCTCTGGAAGAGAGAAGAAGGCTGATGACTACAAGATTCTTCCTCACTTAAATCCAATTCACACACAAATAAAGGCACCACTCTGTGATTGTCACTGGTCCTTTTGGAAAATGAAGGACAAACAACCACTAATAGTTCCCTGTGCCAAAGAAGTTAAAGAAAAAGGAAAATAACCTTTTTATCTATAGCAGCTCTTTTTGTGGTGGGAAAGAATTTGCATTTGAAAGAATATCCATCAATCAGGAAATGGCTGTACATGCTATGGTATATGATTGTGATGGAATACTATTGGAACTATGAGAAATGACAAGTGGGGGGTGGCTAGATGGCGCAGTGAATAGAGCACTGGCCCTGGAGTCAGGAGGACCTGAGTTCAAATCTGGCCTCAGATACTTGACACACATACTAGCTATGTGACCTTGGGCAAGTCACTTAACCCCAACTGCCCTCCAAAAAAAGAAAAAAAAAAAGAAATGACAAGTGGGAAGACTTGCACAAACTGATGCAGAGTAAAGTGAGAAGAACCAAGAGAACATTATACATAGAAACAGCATTATTGTAAGAATGATCAATAATGAAAGACTTAGTTACTCTGATCAAGACAATGATCCAAGATAATTTCAAAGGACCAATGATGAAAACTGCTACACACCTCTAGAAGGAGAAATGATGAATGCAGTTTGAACTATATTATTTTTTACTTTATTTTTCTTGGACTTTTTCTCTATGTTTTCTTTTATAACATGGCTAATATAGAAATATGTTTAACATGACTTCACCAGTATAATTGGCATAAAATGATTTGTCTTCTCAAGGAGAGGGGAGGTGTTGAAAAGAGGGAAATAATTTAGAACTCAAAATTTTAAAAAAGGTTAAAATGTTCTGACATATAATAAAATATTATATATACACATTAGAAAAAGAAGAAGTGTAGTTCCTACATAGATAATTTGAGGATGTTCATTGTAAAAGCAAAAATTCATATATGTTTGTATTTCTTATAATTTCTGGGGTCTCTACTATATAGAATGTCTTATGTTCACAAAAAAATTATTCTGAGTCTTCAATGAAAGGTAAATTTATTTTCAATATACTTTGTTTCTGAAGATAGAGAAGGATTTAATACATTTTAACAAGATTTAAATTTTCTTCTTATTCAATATGGTATAGTATGAATATCACTGAATTTAGAGTCTAAGAACCTGAGTTTGAATTCTGCTTGTAGCCATGAACAAGTTACTTCACCACTCACTTTGTCTCAGTATAAAATTTATATCATAACAACTGAATTGCCCACCTCACTTAGTTATCATAAAGAAAATACTTTGTAAACTCTTTCAGAGAGCCAAGATTCAGTAAGTTTGAGTGCCTACTTATAAGAGTCAGAGACAGAATTTAAGCAGTGATCTTTTTGATTCCAAATTCCAGTATGCTATTCCACTGTGCCATGTTGTTTTTCATAAACCAGAAAGTTTTATATAAATGTTAGTCTTTACTATAAAATAAAGGTTTTTTTTTACTCACAGAGATTTTTTCATTTTCTAGAAAATTCATTTTAGTGGAACTCCTCTGCAGATGTTCGATATATAAGGTAATGTTCTAGAATCAAACATTCCCATGTGGGTTTATTTGTTTATTACAGGGAAGCTGATGCAGTCACCCCCCAAAATCAGACTTCATTGAGAAATGTTAAAAAGACCGAAAACATGTAGTTCAGTGATTTGGAATGCTAAAGTCCTTGTTGGCTGTGGAAGCATAGTGTCTGAGCTTTGCAGCCAAACCTAGGAGCCCTGACTTTGGTTGCAGCTGGGTTAGTTTTCATTATGACTTTCGGTAACATTTCCAGGGTTTGGATGGAACCAGCAGAAAATACAAAGCCAGTTTTCTTAGGTTATTGACTTTCCACTGAAAGCCGACCTGACCGCCAGCACCTGGCCTCTATTTGCCAAAGCCAAGTGTAGCTCAGGCCCAGGTCTGAGAAAGAATTGATCCATTTGTTTGCTAAGCCAGTAAGCTGGTTTATTGATAGTTTAAAAAAATAAGCCAAATGATTTTCTTTCCCTTGCTGAATAATTAGATGATCCCCTTAGCTCTGGGGCTGTCTGCCATGGCAGAATATGGAGGGAGCTACTTCCCAGGTAAGTGTATCCTTTCCTGATCTCCAAAATTCCTATAGTTGAAGCGATACTGGTTCTTTGACCTGCCTTAAGCATAAAAATAGCTAGCATTAATATAATGTTTTAAGTGCCTAACTTTGGCACATAAGTCCAAAGTTTCCAAAGTGCCTTATAAATATGATCCCATTCAATCTTCACAACAACCTTGAGTGGTACGTGGTATTATTACTATCCCTATTTTTAGAGGAGGAAACTGAAACAAACAGAGGTTAAGTGACTTGCCCAGGGCCACATAGCTAACCAAAATCTCAGGCAGGATTTCAATTCAGATCTTCCTGACACCAAATCTAGAACTCTTATCTACTTTGCCACTTGACTAGTTCTGAAAGTTCTCCAAATCATGAGTTATCTAGGAGCCTTTGAAATCACAGGATTCCAAGGTAATAACTCCCACATCAGACCCCATCAGAGGAGAGGCACCAAATATTATTGAATAAACAAACACAAGTCTTTTTTTTTTTTCTGAACCCAAGGCCAATCTAATTTGCTCACATTAGGTCTAAAGTAGGGCTAAGAACAATATGCTTGAAATGGGTACATTTTCTACACTATTGGAAACTAAGCGAATTTCAAATAGATAGGAGCTATGAACAATTCCAAGAGTCCAAAGTATAGAAAATGTTGTCTGATTTTAGTGATCAAAAATCAAGAAACAAATTGCTACTGTTGAAATTATTCCAGAAGACTAAATCAAAGACTAAAGACCCATCTGAAGCATGATTTTCTGCACAACTCTATTGCAGAATGCTAGAGATAAGAGTCCCCCAAACTACTTTGTACAACTATTTTGTATATATGTTTGATTTATTAACATATTTATGTTATCCATCCATCCATTCATCCATTCATCTAGCTATCTGAGTGCGTGTGTGTGTGTGTGTGTGCGCATGTATGTGTGTGTGTGTATTTTGGTTTTCCTTATTAAAATATAAGGTCTTTGTGAGGAAAGATTATTTAATTCTTTATACTTGTATCTCCCAGGGTCTAACACATAGTAAGTTTTTTATTATTGCTTGATAAATTTTCAGCTATAATGCCACCTCTCTGTCTACTTTGTCATAATGCCTCTGTAAAAAATATGTATGTATACATGTATACATATATATATATACAGAGATGTATATATAGAAAACATTTGAATTATATATAATTTTAGATAGATAGATGATAGACAGATAGATAGATAGATAGACAGATAGATATAGTGAAATTCAAAGCTTATTAAGGCAACTTCTACATGTGAAACACCATGGTAGACACTGAAAATAGATGAAATTATTTTAACTTCTCAGTGAACTTATAATTTTAAAGTGAACTCAAAATCTAATGATATTTACATGAATAATTATTATATTTAATACTGTTGTAAATCAGAAAAGAGCCAAACCAAATGCTCTAGGAAATTTTGAAAAGGAAGATTTGGCAAGAAAAGATAAATTTTAATTAGAGGTCAGGAAAACATCCACAGAGATGGCACCCGAGTTGGCTCTTACATGAAGAGAAGGATTTTAGTAGATGGAGATATTGAAGTAATATGTTACATATGAAAGAAAGAGCTGGTACAAATGCATTGGGGGAAGAAGATGGGATGATATGGAAAAAAAATTGAGACAGACTTTGATGGAACATAGAATCAATGAAAGAAGGTAGTATGAAATAAGGATGGAAAAGGAAGGGTGAAACTAGATTGCAGAAAGCTTTTACATTCTGGACCAAGGAATGGTCTTCTAAACTTCCCTACATCTGTTTGAGAGTCCTGCCATTATTTTAATCAACCAAATTTGCACCTTCAGATTAATCCTTCATTCTTTACTTTCTTCTTACCCTATAAATCCAATAAGTTGCCACATCATGTCTTTTCTACCTCTACAATATGTCTTATATCTACTCCTTTCTTTCAATTCATAAAGCCACCAATCTGGTTTAGACCATTATCATCTCTAGCCTGAACTATTGCAAAAACCTCCTAATCTTTCTGTCTCAAGTTTCTCCCTTCTATAATGCATTCTCTATAGAACTGACAAAGTTATTTTTCCTAAAGTTTAGGTTGAATTGAATTCCTAGGATGATTTTCCTAAAGCATATGTCACTCTTCTATTCAATAGATCCCAATGGCTCCCTGTAGCCTGTAGGATCAAGTATAAACTCCTCTGCTTGGCATGTAAAATATTCTAAGAACTGGCCCCAATCTACTTTTCTAGTTATTTTGTGCATTATTCCCCTTTCCATACTTTATAATCTAGTCATATTGGTCTTAATGTTCCCCATACATAAAAATCTTTTTTTTTTTTGCAGTGAATGTCACCAATAGCTTGAATCCTTTCATTCTGACTCCTAGAATGCCTTATTTCCTTAAAAATTTAACTCAAATGTCATATTCTGCATGAAACCTTTCCTGATCTCCTTCCCAAGTTGCTAGTGTCTACCTCAAATTACCTTGAATTGACTTTGTAATATAATGTTTAGAGGGATTTTGGACAGAATAGACAGAGAGATGGCACTGTGACTGGGGATCAGTCAATCAATGATTAAGTACTTACTAAGTGCTGGACACTGGAGAATGTCGGTACAAAGAATGAAACAATGCATCCTTGCAAATCATTTATACTCTAATGGGATAAATTACATGTGCATATAAAACATATGTATAATAAACATTATGTTAAATAGACAAAATAGTTTCACAACATTATTTTAGGGTTATTTCCACTGGCATTTAGGGAGACGGGCTTGATGAGGTGATGGTAAAGAGGAAGTGCATCTCAGGCATTTGGGACAGTTAATGTCAAGGCACAGATGGGAAATATAATATTCTATTTCAAGAGGAAAGAGAAAAGGCCAAAAAAGACTGCAAGACCTGAGTTCAAATCCTGTCACTGACATATATTGACAGCATGATCCTAGGCAAACAGTACTCTAGGTAACTCTTAAGATGGCAAGTGGCAAGAAAGGTGACAATATATGTAGGGAAAGGACCTTTCCTTACACATAATCTCCCAATTTCAATGATATCCAAATAGAGCAACAAAGAGAGAACTGGAGGGAAAGACAGGAGATAAGACAAAAACAGAAAAAGCCGAAGACAGAGACAGAGAAATGGAAATACAGAGACAAAGAGAGACACAGAGAGAGACAGGGAGAGGAAAAAGAGAGAATGATTGCTGAGGAGGCATACATGAACAACATAAATTCCCTGATTGATAACGTTATTTAATATGTTGAATCATATTATTCTTGAAATCCAATTCTTGCCCAAGTCGACAAAATCCCATGATGGCATTGGTTCTCTTCAAAAATGAAAGACAACAATAACTCTTGAAATGAAATAATTAATTCTCCTAAACAATGTAATCCCTCCTTCCCCCATTCTCTACAAATACACATTAATTTGGGTGACATTTTGCTCTTTTCTATCCGTATACACAAAACCTTCATTAAAAGTATATTCCTTGTTGGTCTCCATTTGAATTAATTTAACTCAGAAATACATTCAGGTTTTGGCTTACTCAGGCAGACTGGTGCAGTGGAAAGAGCCCTGAAACTGGAGCCATGGGAACTGGGTTTGAATTCTGATTCTGCCATTTGCTACCTGTATAACCACTTAACCTCTCTAGGCCTCAATTTCTCATCACCAGAATGAGAGGGTCATACAAGATCATCTCTAACTTCTCTTCCATATTTGGACTATAATCCTCATCTCCCTTTGAAATTTATAGTTGAAAGAGTCCTTAGAAGTCATCTATCTAGTCCAACTCATTTTTGCAGGTGAGAAAAACTGAGACACTGAAGTTGTCAGGTGCTGTCAATTACAGCTCCCGGATCTTGCCTACATATTTCTTTACTCCTTGCTTGTCCCACAACCAGCCCTAGGTCAGTCCTCATCACCTGTCATCTAGAACAATGTAATACCTTCTCTATTGTTCCCCCTATATTTGATTTTAGAGTTGCTAGGTGGCACAGTGAATAGAGTGCCAGGCCCGGAGTCAGGAAGACTCATCTTCCTGGGTTCAAATCAAACATGACCCTAGGCAAGTCACTTAACCCTGTTTGCTTCAGTTTCTTCATTTGTAAAATGAGTTAGAGAAGGAAATGGCAAACTACTCCAATATTTCTGTCAGGAAAACCCCCAATGGGGTCATGAAGAGGCAGACATGACTGAAATGATTGAACAACAACAAACATTCAATTTCTTCCTTTTTCTCTCTATCCTCCATTCAGCTTCTAACCTGATATTTCTAAGTTTCTGATCTAACCATGTTGCTCACTTGTTTATGAAGCTTCAGTGGTTCCCCACTGAGTTTAAGATAAAGTACAAATTCCTTTGTTTGACATTGAAAGTCCTTCATGCTCTGGCTCCAATCTATCTGTCCAGGGTGATTTCCACATTATTGTCTTTCACATATGCTAACCTCTACTCAAAGAGGCCTAGCTTTTGCTCCCCAAAATTAATACTTCGTCTTCTCCAATATCTTTGCAGAGTCTGTCTATAATACTTGGAATGTTTTCCTCCATTACTCAGTCTCTTGAAGGTCCTGAATCTTCAAGGCCCAAATCAAGTATTATGTCATTTAAGAGCAATTTGCTAACTTCTCTAGTTGTTAATTCCCCCATGTGAATCATTGTGTATTCATTTTGTATATATTCTGAATTTTTCTGTGAGCATGCTCTATCCCACCAGTAGAATATGAAGTTGTTGAGGGCAGGGGCAATAATCTAAGGTAGGTAGGAAGATTTTCCTTCATTTTCACAGATGGAGCAACTGAGACTCAGGAAAGAGATTTCTGAGGTCACAGAAGTCAGTTATATTCCTATAATCTTCCTGCTCACTTTCAAAGTTGTAAAAAAAAAATACTGTCCCAAAGATCTTTTTGGTTTTAGGAAATTACAGTTATAATCATAATGCTTTTATCACTCAATTCCTTCATCAGTATCAGGAAGATTCCAGGAACATTCTTTTATTGACATTTCTTTGCAGCACAATGCTACTTGATCAGGATGATGCCTATCTCACTTACTTGCATTCATCCATGACAAACAGCAGACTTTCTGACCTAAATGTGTGCTCTGTTGAGACAGAAGTGTCAAGATCACTTTGATTTTTTTTTTTAGGACTGATTTATATTTAGAATGAGATGAGCTATGACCAGTCTGGAGATCAAAGTCAAATTTATAATTTGGCCAACTCTTACTTCACTCATCTATAATACCTAGTAATAAGAGTTTAAAATTAATAATATTTTCATTGAAATGTATAAAAAGCAAAGAATCAGAGCAATCAAAAATATTATCTCTTCCAGCCCAGTGACTTCTGAAGAGGATAAACAGTAAACTCTCTAAGTCAGATGTTTTTTGAAAGATCTTCTGAAAAGAACATCTAAAATCTATCATTGTAATGTATTCCGAGGTAATGAAGGTTGAATAGGACATGCTTAAAGCTGACCTCCCTTCTTCAGCAGGCCTTACTCAGCATGAAGAGGCTTAGCTCTTTGATGGGGCAAAGCAGGCCTTTTATTGGCAGCTGAGCAGAATGAACTGATGACTTAGTGTTTATTTGAATGGAAGTGACTGTGCCTCAGTGCTCTCTTCTACCTGAAAGTGACAGGATTTTTTTGAGTTGCCTTTAAAGAGTATGGGAGGGATAGCTGGCCCTCTCCTCAACTCTAGATGCCAAGTAGTCCTGAGGACATGATAACTAAAGAACATATTCTGCCTAACAAGTCTGAGCTTTGGTTTGAAGATGTCTTTTTATGTTTCTTCTTTCTTTATCTTAGGGAAATAATCATCTATCCCAAGATGTATATGTCTAGGTTTAGAAGTGACCTTGTGAGTTCATGAGATCAATGTTCTGGATCCTTTTGGCTAGAACTGACTGGCAGCCCAGGAAGTCCTAGGATCCATTCTAATGCTTTTAGGGAATAGAACCACCAACAAGAAGATAGGACTAAGCTTGGTTCATTTTAGCAAAAGACATCTATGTGTCGTGTCACTTGGGCAGTACAAAGCAGAGGCAAAACTTGGATGTTCGCTTGGTAGACTCACAAACTGCTTTTTGTTATGATGAGGTTCAAGTATCATTCTCCTGGGAGAAAATGACAATAGTTATAAGTTAAACAACTGAGTTTTATTTTTTAAAGCTGTTCTGTCAAAAATGCATGTCCTGTTCTTCATCCTCCAGAATTTTGTTTTATGAATATAAGAATACCTGTGGGGATAGCTATATGGTGCAATAAATAGAGCACCAGCCCTGGAGTCAGTAAGATCTAAGTTCAAATCTAGCCTCAGACACTTGACACTGTGACCTTGGACAAGTCACTTAACCCTAATTGCCTTGCTTCCCTCCTCAAAAAAAAAAAATACCTGTGTATTACTTAACATGCTTTACACTAAGTACCATTCTTTCCTCTTCTTTAGGGAGATCCTAGATACGAGCCAAAATCTGAGATAATAAGCATTTTTCTGCTGGGATACTGAGTTGGAAGATTTAATAAGCCAAAATGTGTGATAAAAAGGAGACTGGCTGACTTCCCTGGTTGAAGGTCAGGTTCCCTCAGAATTAAAACCAGTTCTGACCCATGCATATGTCCAAAGTAAAAGTCTTTTAGTAGGAATGGAGTGCTCCAACCTATTAAGCATAGCAGTATATTTTTTTCATTGAAATAAATTTTCCTTTTTTTTTTCCTAGTTGGATACTTGAAAAACATTTTGTGTTTTTCAATTATTTCCTCAATTATATGTCAATTTTAAATATTTTTTATTGAGTTCCAAATTTTCTTCCTCCATTCCTCCCCCTCTACCCTTTCTAACATGGTAAGCAATTTGATGTAGGTTATATATAGAACACAGAAGTACTTTTTTTTCATTAAAATAAAACTTCATTCTTTTCCTAGTTGGATAGTTGAATGTATTTTTTTAATTTTCCCAATTACATGAACATTTTATTTTATCCAATTACATGTAAAGACAATTTTTTAACATTCATTTTAAAAAAAATTTGGACTCCAGATTTTCTCCCTCCGTTTCCTCCCTTCTCCCTAAAATGGTAAGCAATTTGATAGAAGTTATACATAAAGCACAAGAGTAATTCTTAATGTTTGACTGGTATTTGATAACCCACATTGATGGGAATTTTGTTTCTTCGTTTAACCTAAAATTCACTTTACACTTTCATCTTACCATGTTTTTAGGGAAGAGAAGTCAACTTTTCACTATTCTCATTAGGACACTTTAGGATTTAGGAAGTTATTAAGAAAACCCTACTCCTTTTCTTCTTCAGAATACAATTCCAACAATTTTTATTGTTGTCTTTTGCTGATATAACACAATTGCTTCCTCTTAATGAGTCTTCTTCCTCTCCCACCCCAAAGAAAAACATTTAAATAAAATCAACTGAACCTGTTTTATATTATATACCATATTTCATAAAGACTGCTGTTGGGACAGAGAATAAAGAGATCACTGCACATGAAGTCAGGAAGACTGTCCTAAATTCAAAATTGGTCTCAGACCTTTACTAGCTTTTTGATCCTGTACAAGTCACTTAATCTTTACTTACCTTAGTTTCCTCAACTGTGAAATGGGGATAATAAGAACTCTAACTTTACCAGCTTATTGTGAGAATTAAGTGAGATATTTACAAAGCACTTAGCATAGTGCCTGGCACACAGTAGGTGCTTAATAAATGCTTATCTCTTCCCTTCTGCCGCCCCCATGTTCCAGTTCCCACCTAGCAGGGAAAAGTTCAACTTTTAATTTCTCTTCTAAAATTTTTTTCTCCAACCTAAGTCAACCAACATTGGAAATGTTATGAAATACAAAATGAATCTCCATGGAACTCTTTCAATTTGCTCAGAGAACTTCATAAATAACCTTAATCTTCTGTGCCTATGAAAGTTGTCTATTTTTCTCCCCATTTTACAGATGATAAACTGAGGCACTGATCTTATTTCAAATAGTTCATAAAAGAATCAATTAGATAGAAAGTATGTTATTACCAAACATTCAAAGTAGATTCAGGACCTGATAGATTTGGCTAAGGACATTCCCATAGACACCCAGAATTTGGGCATCTCTGTCCTTGCTAATGAATAATTTGGCTTTCTTTATTTCATCTGGGCTTCAAAATCCCTCTAGGAAAAAAAAAATTCTCTCATTAGTTGACAACCTGCCTTGTTCTATTTCCTCAGCTCTAAGAAACATTGCTTCCAATCATCTCATAACACTCAGTGATTCCTTTTGAATAACTGATACTAACAATTGATAGTTACGTAGTGCCTTGCAAAGATCTTTCCTCACAGAAACCCTGTGAGTTAGGTAAGGCAGATGTTATCAAAATTCAATATTTTAATGTGCCTTTGATCTTTCCAGTAGAGATACTCCATCTACCCATGCAGATCCCAGTTCCTCCATGCCTTCTTTTCCTGTTGGATTCCTCTCTGTGTTTTTCCATAAATCCTTCATGGAGCTTTCCTGTGAATTTTTTGAAAGTTCAGCACTTGAGTATATAACTTGCATATAACATTCTTTATACTTCTCCTCATGAAATATTGGTATTATTATGCCTGTTCTATGGATGAGACTGAGATAAAGGAAATGAACTGATTCTCCTCAAGTCATTTAGCTAAGAAATGATGGAAACAAGAGTCAAAACTGGATCATACCAGTCCACCAGCTTTATGCTCTTTCTATAATACCAAGCAGGTTCCATGGTGCTTCAGTGGATAGAGCACTACACCAGAGCCAGGAAAACCCAAGTTCAAATCCAGACTCAGATATTTATTTCTGTATGACCCCAGGCAAGTCACAACCTCTATGTGTCTCATTTTCCTCATTTGTAAAATTAAAACAATAATAGCCCTTGCATCCTAGAATTGGGAGGATTAAAAATGATAAGATATTTGGAGAAAATTTTGCAAACCTTAGTGTGCTATACCATGCTATTATTATCATTACTTCTCCATCAATGACCTCCATACTTTGTTCTACATAATGAGCCTTCAGCTACCAGGAGAGACATATCCTTTAACCTTTCCTGATTCTTAGTTCTCCTGAAACTAAATATTTCACTGTTCTCTGTTGGACGGTTATGGTGTAGAGGATTTGGGCTACTGACAATGGTAGAGAGGAAGGGACAAAAAAAAGATAATCAAGGAATGAAAAATATAAGGGTAAAGTTGTTTAATTTACAGGTCTGGCTTCAGGATCCCTACTTCAACACTCATTGGTGTGCTTATAACAACCCTTTTATCTGGTTGCTAAGAAAAAACATGTAAAGACTTCTTCAAAAGACCAAAGCCCTGTAGAAATCATCCCACAATATGAACCATTTTCTTACCTCTCCCCATTCCATTATTAAATTTTTAGGAACTGTATTCTTTTAGGACATTGCTTTCTTCTAATAGATAGCTAACTAATCTGGTGGCCTAAGCCTCACTAATATTTTAGTGGGTCTTAATAGAATCCGATATAACCTTCCTGGAACATATACTTAAATTTTAAGGGTTACTTTCTAAAAACTTGATGCCTTAAAACTTAAGAATGGTTCTAATGTTAGAAATTTTAGGAACCAAAGCCAATTTGGAGGAAACATATTTGGGGACAGATGGGCTTTCAGCTTCCCCTTAAATAATCTATGCAATATTTCTACACATTGGCCAGCACTGTTAACAATATAATATAAACTCACAAATTTTTTGAATGGAAACAAAACTAATTACCATATATAAAAAGTTCTCTCAAATTGTGGGTTGTTGGTTTGGGAGAGCACTGTGAACAACAAAATGGGATGGGATGTAATGGAAAGAATGCTGAACCAGCAGCCTCAAATCCTCTCTCTAATACTAACTATGTGAACTTGTCAGTCATTTAAGCTCATTAGACCTTAGTTTCTTTTTCTCTAAAATGGTAATTCTAATACAAAAGCATCTATCTTGTAGGTTTGTTGGAAGGAAAGCATTCCTTTGAACTTAAATGTGAACTCACTATTACTGTAATTGTATAAGCAAATTAAAGTCTACAAATAGTGTGTCTACAGCAGTAGTTCTCAACCTTCCTAATTCCATGACCCTTTAATAGTTATGTGTGGCTGTGTCTGCATGTGGGCGGACCTGGCTGGAGCCAGATAGAGGAGGTTCCTAAGACCATCAGAAATATGTGTTTTCCCATGGTCCTAGGTGACTCCTATGACCCCTGTGAAAGGGTCGTTCGATCCCAAAGGGGTTGAGACCCACAGGTTGAGAACTGCTGTTCTACAGCATTGGCTTCTTGCATCTTTGTTTAGTCATCACACATTGTAACATAGAATTGTAGAATTATAGATTTAGGGTTACAAGAGACCTTAGAGATCATCTAGTCTAATGTTCTCATTTTACATATGAGAAAACTTTATGGTACAAAGTATTTCAGTGACTTATCCAGATTTACTCAGGAAGCAAGTATCAATGCTGGGAAGTGAAATCAAGTCTTCTAACTCTATTCACTTTCTACTCTTTACCACATTGCTTCATGAGAAAAAATTTGGTGTGTCTATAAATAGACATATGTATATGCATATATCTATGCATAGTCTATGATTTATATACTCGAAGTTAACTTGATGACACAGCATATGGAAGGTTGGCCCTGGAATCAAGAAAACCTGAGTTCAAATCCTGTCTTTGACATTTAGTATCTGCGAGACTCTGGATAAGTCATTTTAACCTCCAGATACCTCAGTTTCTTGATTTGTAAAATGAAGATAATAATAGCACCCACCATCTAAGATTGCTGTAAGGATAAAATGAGACATTATTTGTAAAGCGCCTTGAAAACCTTGAAGTGTTGTATCAATGTTAGCTATTATTATCCTAGACAAATAAGGCAAAATTTATGCAAACAATGACAACTATAACACTTTTTTGCAACTTTGACCTCATAGTTCACCCTGGATGAGAACAATAGGAAAATAACACTGAAGAGAATAGCTTTAAACAGACTCACAATCTTTGTATCAATCATTAATATTGATATATTAATGACCAAATATCCAGGCATGTGTGCAGACAACTTCCTAGAAGGAAAATCTCACCTACTTTCCTGTTATATTGCACTCTCTTGTTTGGCTCCTTTCTCTTGCAATCTAAAGGAGAGCAGAGGGAAACTTTACTATCCAAATTTCAACCCTATCTCTTCCTGTATTCCACTGAAGGCTTTTTACTAGCTAGTAGACTGGAAACGAGCATTTATTCAGTGACTAATATGTATCAAGAACTTTCTAAACCCCAGCAATACAAAGACAGACAAAAAAAAAAAAAAGACAGGGCTCCTGCCTTCATGGAGTTCATATTCTAATGGCAGAAGACAATGCATAAAATAGACCTGAAAATGTGTGAAAAAGGTGCCCAGAGTGAGGGATGGGGGATAGTTAAACTGGCAAAGAGGGAAGAATTAGAAGCACAACCAGAAAGGGAATAAAGTATGACTGGGTTTGGTCTATCCCCAAAAGAAGGAACTCATGAATAGACCAATATAAAAGAAATCTTCAGTAATATTGATGCTGCTCTTACTATTGCTTTTAAGTGATATTTGGGGGGTACTTTAAATTTACAAAGTGCTTTCCTTAAGTTATCTTATTTTAATCTCATAGCAACCCTGGCAGATAGGTGCTACAGATATCATCCCTGTTTTACAAATTACGAAACTCAGAATTAGAGATGGGCAGTGACTTGCCCATGATCGCACAGCTAATAAGTGTCAGGAGATGGAATTTGAACCTGTCTTCCAGACTCCAAATCCTTCCACTACACAGTCCTACAGTATCTGAAATCTAAATCGGATTGAAGTCTTGAAGGAAGACCTGGGTTTTGATTCACCCTCAGACACTTACTGTGGGATTGTGGGTAAGTCATTGAACCTCTCTTATTCTTAGTTTCCAGAAATGCAAAACGGGAATAATAATAGCATCTGCATCACAGTTTTGTTGTGAAAATAAAAAGCAACAGTGTATTTAAAATGTTTCACAAACCAGTAAGCACTCTATTAATGCAAGCTATTATTACTGTTATTATTGTTACACTACATATCTGGGGTATATACGGCTATTCCATATCAAGTCATGTCAAATAAATTGTCTTTGAATTGCCTGGAAATGGACAAAGGGCTGGGGAACAAAGAACAAAAAAAAAATCATCCCTATTCTCAAGGAGCTTACATGCTAATGGGAGAGACAAGATGTAACCAAAAATATACTTGTGAGATATGTTGTTGCTGTTGCTGTTGATACTTCATTCTTGAATAGAACCTATGACATCAGAAGGGTGATGTCTTGGCTTGCAACTGAATTGGGTTTAAGCAAGGCAGGACTGGGCAAAGCCATAAGCCTCACTCTTTTCTTCAGAGTCTTTGGAGTCCAGTGACAAGACATAGGTCAGGACTACTGGTGATGATCCCTGATACAAAGGGAGACCTTAAACTTTTAAGCTAAAGTCTTTGTAGGTTTCAGTTTGTCTGAGGCAACACCCATTAAGTGATTACAAGCATGTAAAAAACGAATGTTTCTGTTCTGGCCAGAAACTCTGAGGGTCTTCCCTTCCTAGAAAGACAAGACATAAACCAGGTAAATTGGAAGGAATCTTGGAGGAAAAGCACTATCCCTAAGAGGGAAGTGAAAGACGTCTTGCAGAATATCAATTTTAGTTGAGACATGAAGGATGCTAGGGAAGTCAGGAGACAGAATTGAGGAAGAAGAGGGTCCCAGGAGTAGAGGAGAGCCACTGAAAATGCAAAAAGTCAGGAGACAGAGTGTTCTGTCCAGATGAAAACAGGGATTACAAATGCAGCAGGCAGACTGATTGCCCTGCGATAGGGTAGGTGGAGTTGGATTAGTTTCACTGTGTTCCCAAACCACTGAACGATATCACATTTTGAACCACAATGGGCACTGATGCTGAGACAGATCACAATTCATCATAAAAACATATTATTCTTAATTTGGAAAAAAAAATGTGCCTGATATTTCCTTCTTTGGAATAAGATCTCCTTGAAGGTATGTGTTTGCCTTTGTTTATATGCCCAGCACTTGGTAGCATGACATTTAATGTTTTATGAACACTTACTGACTGTTAACAGGATTTGGATTATTGTGCTAAGGGAGATGATTGCTTCTATTCCTTAAAGTTTGAGGGATACGTTTTGAAAATACATTTAGGAAGCTATAACAGAATGTGATACAGAGTAAGAAAAGAGACTTCCATAGTACACACACACACACACACACATACACACACACACACACACACTCCATCCAGATTTAGTCCTACACACATTTTTAATGGCAAGTAGACCAATAGAACTAGAAAAACATTCCATCTGAATGTAGTCCCCAAACAAAGAGTCATAAAGTGTCAATAATGTCCAGCCTTCTCTCATATATCTCAAATTCTACTGGGATCTGGTCACTCATCATTTACCCCATGGAGAAGAAACTAAGAAAGAAGAGCAGATGGCATGGGGAGGGGAATGGGGAGAGACTTTGAGAGATAAAAGAAACCAGCCAACAAACACAAGTAGAGAAAAAGGCAGGCACCAAATAATGAAATGATAGACTCACAAATTAGACAAATGAGTATGTGGCTGTATACAGAAATCAGTTTTTCTCAAAGAGAAACTAATCTATCAAACAACTGGTTATGCTAGTCATCTGAACAAAACCACTGACTTTATAAATTGTTATTACTCCAGCCTCTTCTATTCCCAAGCTGATGAGAATAATGTGTGTGTGTGTGTGTGTGTGTGTGTGTGCATAAAGCTATACAGTTTCAAATTATAGGAGCTTTGCAGTGTTAGTTATGTTCACAATTGTCAGCTTCTTAAAGCTACAGTTTAAAAAAATACTTTTTCTCTCCTAGAGGGAAAAAAACCCAGACTTTTGGTGTGCCCAGACAGGAAGAATCATAGTAGGGTTATGTCAAAATATCTATGAAAAAGAGGTCGATTCATGCCAGTGTAGCTGATTCTATGTAGGACTGAAAGACGTTCCCAATGTGAAACTGTGTTTTACAACTGCAGGGATAAAAATTTGGGAAAGGAAAGGTAAAAAATGATGAAAGTCATTGTGATAATGGCTGCTAAAGATCTGCCTTGTTGTGGCTTTGTTGGTCACTGCTCACTGTGCTACTTTTAAGAGGGGGGAAAAATGTGACTCCCTTTCCCATTCATCTGTCATAGATAATGTTCTACAAAGAAGTGGAAAGAGGTAGTGAACATATAATCAGTCTGCACACACATACAATAGGAAAGCAGTTTGGAAACACAGCAGGCTGGGGCAATGAAGGCCTGTTATAAAGGAGACTGAGAGTTTCACTGCTGAGATGAGTGAGTGCTTGGTTACAGAGAAAGGGAAGAGTCAACTGACTCTTCTTTTGTGTGTGTACTCTCCGGTGCATGGGATACACCTCCACACTTGGTGGGGTGTCACAATCAATTGTCTAGACAAACACGACTCACTCTGCTGCCATCACAGAGAAATGAACTTGTGATAGCCCTTGAAGAGTTCAACAGAAGAGAAACTCTTGCTATGGTAGGAACAGATGAAATCTGTTTCTGTATGAGATGGTAAAGGGACTTGGGCATTCTGTGATTACAATCCTATTGAGACTAATGCTTTAGGTCAGACAAGTATATTTAGAAAAATGAAGAAAGAGTACCAGGAGTTTATGATTCTTGATTTATTTATTTTAAAAATGTGTTTTGGCACGTGCCCTTACAACCTATCCTGTAATGTTTCATATCTTATATTCTATCTCTAATTTTTCACTTTCCATCTCCTCATTGAACCAAAAAGTAAAACATTAAAAACAAAACAGACAAAAAATATATATCTTAAACATATATAGTCCAGCAAAACAAATTTTCATACAGCCCATGCCTGAAAATATGTGTTTCTCGCTGCATTTTAAGTTCATCATCTTTCTGGCAAGAGGTGAGTTGTATGATTTATCTTTGCCCAGGGCTGTGAACAGTGACAAGCATATAATAAATGTTTAACAAAATCTTACCTATCTGACTTAAAAAAAAAAAACAAAAAATCCATTTTCTTGATTTCCCTTCTCTCTGTAATAAGATATGTTGATTGGTTAATTCTCAGTTTTTCTTAGGTTAGCTTCTGTAGAAACCAGGAAAAGATAGTGGTCTGGGTCTTCTAAGATCGTATTTATAAATGTAAACATCTCTAAGAAACATATAAGTTAAGGGACTACATTGTTTTCCATATTTTTATCCATGTTAAATAGCACAGTGCTTTGAAGTATTACAAAATTTGAAGCATTCATCATACCTATACAGTTTTCTAATTCATTCATTCAAAAAGCACTAATTAAGTGACCACTGTGAATCAGCAACTGGACTGGACATTGGAGACACAAAGGCAAAAATTGCCCTCAAGGAACATACATTCTAATAAGGGAATACTGGTTGTAACTCTTCCATGATTTAAGTTACTCCCATGATATTTTATGACCATAAAAATTCACCAACTCCTTACCGAACTTCTGGGGATAAATTTCCCTGGATTTGGGTAAATTATCTCTTCAATGACACACAATTGGCCAGCAGACTCTTTTCAGTTTGGTAGGAGAGCTTGCAAGAGCTTGTGTTTCATTGGAATAGCCTTTAAAAAGCAAGGAACATCTCCATACTGCAAGAGACTTCAGGGTAGGAATGCATTGCACACCTTAAACATGGAAGGTATTCATTAAATGCATATTAAGCTGAATTATAAAGGCCTTATATTCTGAATATAATGAACATTATAAAACTCTGATTTCCTTGCTTTGGGAACTCCTGCCACCATCTCAGATTATAATGCTTCCATAATGTATAATATTAAGGATTTGCCTAAAGCTCAGAAAGGTTAAGGTTAAGATTCTTTGCACAGGCTGTTCCCCTCCCCCTTTCTCCCTGCTCCCCAACACTCTCTTTATAAAATCTCATTCCCTTCAAAGGTCAGCTCAAATGCATCTTTTGCATGAGGCTTTTCCTGAGCCTCATAACTGCTCTCCTATTTCCTCTCCCCCAAAATTAAGTTGCAGTTATTTTATTTTGAATATAGTTTGTATATTATTATGAATATTAGGAAGATTGATGTTTAAATCCTGCCTCTGAACTTAGTGTAACCACCAGACAAATCACTTCTTTGAGCCTCAGTTTCCTTCTCTGCTAAATTAAGTGTTCATGTTGTTTCTCTCAATAGAATATAAGCTTTCTGAAGACAAGGGTTTTTTTAATTTTTAGTTTTTGTGTTCTTAGCACCTAAAGCTATGCCTGATACATGATACATATTTAAAACACTTAACCCAGTGTCTGGTACATAGTAGACACTTCATGGATGTTTTTGATTTGTCAAATTGACTTATTGATTAAATGACTTACCCATAGACAAACAGCTAATAAATGTCAAAGGCCCTGTTCCTGTTCCTCACAGGAGGCCTTCCATCTCAGCAGAGTCTGAGCATTTTCACTAAATATTCCCTATGCCTGGAATTAATCTCCCTCCTCATCTCTATTTCATGGCTTCCTTCAAATTACAGATGAAATCCCACTTTCTACAAAAAGCCTTTCCTGATTTCCCTTAATTCTAATATCTTCTCTCTGTTCATTATTTCTCATTTATCTTGTATATGTTTTGTTTGTACTTAGTTGTTTACATGTTTTTCCCCCATTAGACTCTGAACTCCTGGAGAGTATACATTTTGGCTTTCTTTCTGCTCAGCACAGTGTCAGGAACTTAGTAGGTGCTTAATAAATACACATTCATTGATTGGATGACTTGAATCTAGCAAAGTCTCACTCCATTCCCTATGCTTCAGCATCTCTTCTGTATATAATAGAACTTTAAAAAGCACTTATTTAATGAATTTCATGAAATGAAAAGATTAATCAAATGAAAATTCCTTCTTTTTTTTAAGAAAAGTACCCAATTATATTGAAGAAAAGTTTGGAGGGCAATTTCTGAGTGAAACTTTAGAGGCTTGATATCAGTGTTTAGTCCTTCTTTATCCTGAGAGCCTCATATTAAAGAGGGAGAAGTTGGCTTAGAGATAAATTTTTTGATAAGGAAATAAATATGGCTTGGTAGATGAGAAGTTGAAAACTCCTGCAGGCGAAAGAGAGGGCAATTCAGTGACAAAAGTGAGAGACAGAAAATAAAAAGGAAAGCTGAAACAAGGTTAGAGTGAATGGCTTCCCTTTTGCCCTAGAATAACCTTTCATTGCCTGTCTGACAAATTGAATCTATTCCATTCTCCAAATGTCTCCTTAAGGCCTAAATCTGTCCATACGGCCCAGGAATCAACTCAATAGTGCTGAACCTGCTACACTGATCCCCACCCACCCCCACCTCCTACCAGTTACCTTTGTCCTGTTTGTATTTCTATCCTTTCTTCTCCTTGCCAGTGTCTTGTATTTCATGTCAAATTCAGATGATATGCTCAGTAAGTAGGGGATGTATTTGTGTTATGCTCCAAAGACTGCCCAGCACATTTTGGGTTTCACCACCCATTAAATCGCAGTCATGCTAACATGAGCCCAAGGGAAAAGCAGGAATTTGAATGCAAATTAAGAACCTGAGAAATATAGACACTAGACTTTCCATTCCAATCATCACATGAAATCATAGATTTTCAGGCCAATGTTGTTGTCCAATTGCTTTTCAGGCATGTCCAACACTTCATGACGCCATTTGGAGTTTTCTTGGCAAAGATACTGAAGTGATTTGCCATTTCCTTCTCTAGTTCTTTTTACAGATGAGGAAATTGAGGCAAACAAGATTAAGTGACTTCACCAGGGTCACACAGTGAGCAAATATCTGAAGCCAGATTTGAACTCAGGAATATGAGTCTTCCTGACTCCAGGCCCAGGGTTCTTTCCACTGCCTCAGATTTACAGATAGAAGGAACCTTAGAAGTTATGAAGTCCAACCCCCTGATTTTATAAAAGAGGAAGTCAAGGCATAGGAGTATTTTTTAACTTGCTAATTATCACATTCATAGTAAAGTTCTGCTCTTGGATTTAAACCCAGGCCCACCTGAGTCCAAGGCCACTCTCATCATCACATGGCTTAGAAAAGTCACAAAGGTTTTCTGTGGTTTGAGCATTTGGAAACTGGGGGATTTGGCTTCATATATTTACAATGAGCTCCTTAGTTACTGGTCAGTGTACATAACACAGGGCTCAACCACAGATTCTACACTAAAGATTATCAGTAATGGCTCCTCTCTGTCTCTAGTTACTAGTACCATCTATTTAATGTTTTTGAATTAGTACTATTTTTAATTAGCATTTGCTATCAAAAATTCTTTCCTTCTTGTAAGAATAAAATGCTGCACAGACCTTCATGCTGAATAATCCCACAGGTCAGTATTCCCTTGGCCCTCAAAGAGGTATGAGTTTGAGTTAACATTGTTCAATGAAAGTTGATAAGGGAAAAGATTCAGACTGTTTGTTCTTCATTAATACAAGTTTGGCATGTTAAATCCCCAAGTGTTGTTTTACAAGCCTTCAGATTAAAAATTAATTACAACAATTATCAACAAATATAAAAAGTCAAGAAAATAATGCAAGCCCATCTGTCTGTTTGACTTTGAGAAGCACAGAAGAGTGGCAACAGCTGAAAATTGCCATCTTATCCTGAGAGCTCAAAAAGAGATCTTAAGATGAGCAATAATATCAACTTAATATATGAACTCTTGATTCTCTCTGGTAACCCATTGGTTATGCCTATCCCAAGGCATTTATCCCCAACCAAGATGGAGGTCATCCAAAATAGAGAAGTAATATTCATCAAAGTATACAAAATGGATTACTATTGTTCAGTCTTCATCTGATCACACACAAGGAGAGATGAAAGACAGCCTTCTGGCTTGGCAATCATAAGTAGCACATTGTCTGAAGCCAGGCAAAGCAACAGATGCAAACTGGAATGATTTAAGAATCCAGTTTTTGCCCTCTATAAAGGTAGAATTTGGAGGAATTTAGTACTTCACCCTTCAGTCTTCCAATCAGAAGTGAAAGGAGTGTGAGGGAAGAAGTATCAGTCAAGGCTTGAATTTACAGCGTAATGATGAAACTAAAAGTGATAAGTTTATCCTGGGAGGGGTATCTTGCTCCATGGAGTTGAAACCTGGCAGAGTAGAAGATGTGAAATAGAATGAGTAGGTAATCAGGGTGTTGGCAGTGTCAGAAGAAAGAAGAAACATATATACATACATACATATATACACACAATACATATATATATACACATATACATATATACACACATACACAGATGTGTGTTGTGTGTACAGATATGTATACAAAAGTATATATACATATATTTGTTAACAAAACTATAATGTATAATATTTAGCAATCAACTGGATATAGGGGTGATTGAATGATTAAGAAGAGAGAATGAGGAGTTGAGGATTATACCTGGGTTTTGAGTCTGGGTGACTGGGAAGATACTGATGCCCTCAACAGTAACAGGAAAGTTAGATTTAGAATGGGGGCAGGGTACTCAGAGAGGGGCAGATAATGAGTTCCACTTGTGTACATATGTTAAGTTTAAGATGTAAATGAGTTATTCAGATCAACATGTTGGAGATATAAGATTGGAGGTCAGGACAGAGTTTAAGGTTCAAACTATGGTTTCATAGGTTCCCAAAGTGGGTGGTACTGCCCCCTGCAGGGGGTGCTGGAACAATCCAAGGTGGGATGGTAGTATCCTCAGATGCAATTAGGCGCCACTGAATAAAAATAAGGGGGTGATGGAAGCATAAGGAAAGAACAGAAGAAAATTTTGAAAAACCATTCATACATGTTTCATATGTTGTATAACAGTTAAAGTCATAGTGATTACATTATTTTCCAAATAAACACACAAAATGCAAGTTATAACCAATCAGTGGCCAAGTCTGCTGACAGGTCTTAACAAGCAAGTGTTAGCAGGGGTGTGTGTTGCACATTGTCAGGAATTCCAGCATGCATTGTCAGGAATATGTGCATGTAATGATTGTTTACAATATGATATTATATGGTTACATGACCCAATATTGCATCATCCAAATTTCAATGGAGGAAAAAACCTACAAATTTACACAACTTTTTTTAAAAGTTAAAGTTAAAGAAAGTAGATTTCCAGGGGGGCACTGAGTAATTTTTTTAAAGGGGGCGGTAGGACAAATAAGTTCGGGAATATCTTTATTAATTTAAATTTACTATTTTATGATTTTCTGATAACCATAAGGAAAACAATACTTAATACTTCCATCCCAGGAAGGCTTATAAAACTGAACTGGGTGAATGCAGAATTTTCTGGTCATTAGCTACTAATGCCCATTGACAGATACTCAGAATAGCTATTTGTTGTTGTTAGACAGCACAGTATAGTCAGTAGTGTTGGGTCTAGAGTCCTGAAGACCAAGATTCAGATCCCACTTCTGCCACTTTTCTGGTTATATGATCATGAGTCAGACTTTTAACCTTTCTGAGCCTCAGACAACTCTCTAATATCACAAATTAAAGGTAGGTTATGACCTGCCAGCATTGAAAATTCCCATCCCAATGAAATTATAGTTTCCTGATATACTCAGGTATGTATTTAATGATGAAAGTGTTTTAAAAAAAGATTCTCTGAAAGTCATCAGTTCTGTCAAATCTTTTATTTACATCACATAATCCATTGATACACATCTTCAACAAATTCTGTCTGAGATATGAAGTTCATGAAGATTTCATTTTGTTGACATTTAGATAAAAATAAGCCACTGCAAACCATGGAATCAGAGTTAACGAGTTAAAACTTTATTGCCATTTGAGGAAAAAAAGGAAACTTTGCAGCATAGTAGTTACACACATTAAGTTTTTGTGCTAAAGTTATTCTACCCCTGAACACTGAATCTCTTGAATACTAAGTAGATGTAATTAATGAAGAACACAACTAGTAAATATGTCAGAAACAATTGAGCTATCTGTTTAGATGTATGCCAAATGTACTCACTAGAATGCAAATGAGTGTGCAGAAACAGGTGATTAAGTTCACCAAAGAACATCTTTAGTTATAGAAAGAATTATCTCTAGTAGAGAATACTTAGAATTTTAATAGGTTTTCTTTGTGAGGAAACTTAAATTGTGAGGTAGGTGACACTCAATTACCAGCTAAGGATACAATTCAAAGTCATTGCATAGTATTCAGGCCCTACATTCACACTGCTGAAGTAAATGGGTTCTTACCTCAGGTTTAAAAGCTCTTTAGTAAACAGCCTCAGGATGCTAAAGTCATCAACATGCCTTTCCAATAGGATACATGGTTGGAATTATGGGTAAAACCATTACAGAGTGAAACTTCTAACCTTGATTTATTATGGGAACTTTAGGAAGTAGCTGAATTTCATTGGGCTCCATTTCTCCCTTGAGTGAGGAAAAATTAGACTGTAGAGGTATTTTAAGAGCTTTAAATATTCACTCAAATAATGTATAGGAAAGGTAAATAAACATTATCAACAATCAAATGTTTTAAATATATTTTCTCTTAATGGTGAGTTCAAGATGCTTTCTATGTTTTTTTTTTAAATAACTATCATTAGTTTATAAAATTTCTCATGCGTAAATGGAGAGAAATTTAGCACACTGAATTCATTGCTCCAAAGAAACAATATAGAATAGTGGCATGAACAAGGGATGGAAAGTAAAAAAGATTTGTGTTTCAGGTTTGGGAAAGAGTGAGTAGAGCAAGGAAGTCCAGGAGCCACCCAGAATTTCAGTAAGAAAACATAGAAAATTAAAAAGAAGTGTCCTAATAAATGGATTCCTGCTTGAGACACTCATGCAGAAAAAAGAATCTGGGGCTAAATTAATTTTTATTTATTTATTTTCATTGGACCTTATCAAGAGCTTACTAGATAAACCTTCTTCATATTGTGAAAAAAAAAAAGTGGAATGTTCATCCACTATAAAATTGCGCTAATGAAGTCCCAGTTACTGGGCCTCCAGTGCTCAATAATTGTGGTGAACAGGCAGTTTGCTAAGGCAGTTAACCTTAAGGGCTATCCAGGTGTGATGGGCTGACCTAACTCAAGGCAATACTCTGTTAATTTTAACAAACAAAATGAGGCATTAAACTGTTAACAAAAGGGAGTTTACTTAGCAATAATATTGAAATGTTATTCAACAGAGATACTCTAGCATTTAGTTTGGGAAGAAGTGTTTCCCCCACCCCCTTGTCTCTGTATGGAAAAAGGTCTGGTTGCCAGGGCAAGATGAGAATGACTAGCATGGTCTTGCAACATCTATCAAGTCTGAAAGGTATTTTCTCTGGATAGATGGGCCTTTTAATGACCGTAAGTGACCAGGAAACCATGTTAATAAAGTGAAAAGCTACCAAGATTGGGAAACCTAACATAAACCTTAGTCCCCTGCACCAATCAAGTTCCAAGATAGTTTTGTTATTTAGTAGGGACAAAAAAAACTGATTAAGTTGCATAGGTTAAGGAGTTAGGATATTGCTTCTACCATACTTAGAAATCTGGGTTTCAATATCAACAATGACCAAAAAAAAAAAAATGATTGTAAAGCTTGCTTTACACAATCGTGTCCAGCAAGGTGAATTTTACAATGTCCTGAGAGAATATGTTATTTGTGCTTTCCATGGTACCAAGTAATAAAAAAATGTATATAAAGCAACTGGTGGTACCCACCCATACACATACTCATAGCATGGAACGGCTATACCAGGTTTAAGGTATTCTATAAATTCATATCCCCTAAAAATATAGCTTACAAGTCTCTACCAATAGGTTAAACTTTAAGAGTCAATGAAAAGTCACAGTTTAAAGTAAAGGCATTAATGAAATAGTCTGGGGGGGGGGGGACTTTTGGGGGAAGTGGTTTCTTTATGTTATTGGTTCTTTTTTAAAGTAGCAACAAAACATTTCTCCCACAAACCTGAAGCATTCTTCTATCTATCTATCTATCTGTCTATCTATCTATCTATCCACAATATCAGTGGAATGTAGATACTTGGGTGAAAGGGTGTGCAGGCATACACAAGGGCCACACATGGGCAGGACATTGGTGTGAAAGGGAACATGCATAAAGAACACATGTAGCCAGAATTCACATAGAATGGAATTGCCTCAGATATTACAAGGTCCTTGTTATCTTTTAGGTATGCCATTATGCTGCTCCCAATGAGTATTGTTGTCTTGCAGTCTCTGTTCCACAGCTCAATTTTATATTGTTCCATTACTGCTCACTGGACTCAGCTGTACTTGATGCAACACTACCTTCCTAGCTGTCTGTCTCTGTCACTAGTTTCTGCATCAACTGAAACTCTGGGATATCTGTTCTTCAAGAGAAGTATAGGCATTGTCATATATTCTTTCAGCTAAAAAAAGAAAATAGGATTTTTTTTCCCTTGTTCAATGCTTATAGAAAAGTCAGGAAACATTGCTTTGGACCAACAAAAATCCTTCCCTCAAATTCTCCCATATTTTCCTTCTAGAACCTTGAGATGATAAATGTCTCATCCCCAAAGGAAATTCTCAATCAAATAACCAAACTCTTGAATAGAGAGGAGTCCTTCCAGTTAGCGAAAGGAGCACACTTTAGTTTAAGGCAATGGTTCTCAACCTTCCTAATGCCACGACCCTTTAATACAGTTCCTCATGTTGTAGTGTCCCCTAACCATAAAATTATTTTTGTTGCTACTTCATGACTGTAATTTTGCTACTGTTATGAATCATAATGTAAATATCTGATGTGCAGGATGTATTTTCATTGTTACAAAGTGAACATAAAGCACAGGTTGAGAACCACTGGTTTAAGGTAAAAATTACATATATCTCATAAATTTAATATCTGAAGACTAGACTGAAGAAACAGATAATGGTTGTTGGCCCAGCAACTACCAAAAGACTCTTAGGTCTAAGATTCCCTGGTTTTCTGATCTTTAATTGCTTCTGTTCTCCCAAGTAGATGAGTGGGCAGGAAAAAAAATGCACAGAAACAAAGGAAATGAATGGGGAGTGAAAGAAGGCTAGCAAGATCACTTTCTCTTCCATCTGCTTAATCTCATTCTTAGCTCCCATTTACATTAAGGCTTCTAGGTTTGCGAAGCAAAGTAAATGTTCTCATCTGATCTTCTGTGAAGTGTTGTTCTAGTTTTATAGGTAGGGAAATTGAGTCTGAGAGGATAAGATTAGCCTTGAGTCACATAGCCAGCAAGTTTGTCTGATGTGGGATTTGAACTCAGGTCTTCTTGATCCCATGTCCAATACTCAGTCAGCTATGCCAAGGTATATTGCCAGCCAAAGTCTAAGAGGCCTTTAAGGCATCTCTTCCCCCCACCACCACCACATATATAGAAATGTACAAAAGTGTCTCCATCCGGGAATGAGGAAGTGAATGGACTAAAAGAATGTTTCTCTGTTCTTCAAATTATCATGCAGAATGAAGCATTCCTTGAAAGAATGAAGAAGTACCTCAAGGAAAAAATAAAGAAGAACAAGTATCTAAGGAGTCAGAGGGAATGCTAACCTATATCTATAGGATGGATGATATAATGATGTGACAGAGAAAGGATGAAAGACCACTGATGAATTTGAGTGAAGTAGGCATGAGGCTGTTTCTAGAAGGAGACAGAGAGCCCTTTAGGAAGAAGCATCTTCATGTACTACATAGATTGATAATGTATAGTCACAGATGCCACCAGGAGAGAGATAATCAAGTAATAGTTAAATGAAGTTGAGAAAAAGTAATGGTTGTTGGTGACTTTCTATTGAGAGGTATCAAGTGAGCTATTTGTTGACTTGTCATAAGAAATATAAAAAAAAAAAATCTGAGGCTTTCCCAGGGGTTATGTATGGCATGTGATGAAAAGCCTCCTGAGATTTGTCAGACTTGACAACCATTACCTACTCCTGATGGATTCAGGCACAAATAATGCCTCCCAAAGGAATCCAGAAAATGCTGTGAAAGATTGTGTAGTCCTGGGCAAAAAACTGAAGACCTTAGGGATATAAGTAATGTTTTCTTCTTCTCTGCTGCCATTTGAAGGTAGAAGCTTCTAATAAGAAGGGACTATTAGAAAAGGAAATTATTTAAAATTGTTCAAGAATATTAGAATTTCTTAAAAATGACTTAAAATATGGTAATGTTTATCTCTTGATTAGGAATAAAGTACTCCAAAAGAGGGCCAATAAAATATATATTTCCTGATTTTTGTGAATCAAGAGGATTTTAAATTCGGTCCTGAAGGAGAAAATAGAAAACATCCATTTTCCAGATAATATAAGTCAGAGAATATAGACAGCAAAAGAAAAATGCAGGTAGAACAGTGGCAAAAATAATGCACAAGAAACAAAAAAAAAACTAGTCAACATTAAGGTCTGTGTCCTTGGACAACTCTATAAAAATGCACACAGTATGTATAATCAACAAGAAGAAGTAGAGATCCTAATGCAAAAAAAAAAAAAAAAGATCATTTGACTTCATAGATATCACAAAATACTTACTGGAATAGAATTCGTGAATAGAGTGTTTCTGAAAAAGTAAATTTTATCTAAAAGGAAGAGAATAGGGAAATTTAGTACTTTAATGACATTGTATATTAAAAGCTATACAGATAAGTTCCAATTTGCATAAATAACAAATCACATGAAGTGGTTGCATCATTTGAGTTTGCCATATTTGGAGCCATAATTATATTTAAAATATGGTCATTGGTTCCAGCACCAATGGAAACATATAGTGAGAATTCACATGATGTAACTACTTCACAGAATTTATTGTTCACAATAATTGGGACCTAGCTATGGGTAAATACAGACGCCCAAATGGGGAAACATGGTAGAAAGTATTTGCAAAAGGATCAGTGAAGGGAAAAATTGAAATAATATTTTGTAATAATACACTACAGTCAACTTGTATAGAAGAAGGAGAAACATGATTATATGGTTATTATATGGTAAAAATAAGATACTTCAATTAACCCCCAAGAATCTCATGTACAGTACTTCTCTCTATCTCTCTCTCTCTCTGTCTCTGTCTTTCTCATACATACACACACATACATACACACACACACAAACAGAAGAAGCTAATAAATTATTTTTCCCCATTGAAATTATTTTTGAAGTTATGCAATATATTTGCCTATTAGTCAAGTTGCAAAAGAACCATATACACACAAAAAAAATAAAGTTTTTTTTTTAAAGTACACTTCTTTCTCATAGTTTGTTAGTTCTCTCTGGAAGAGGATGGCATATTTCATCATGGAGCCTTTGGAATTGTCATGGATCATTTTTTTGGTCAGAATAGCCAAGTCTTTCAAAACTGATCATCTTTACAATATTGCTATTACCACATACAATGTTCTCCTGTTTCTGCTCACTTTATTTTGCACGAGTTCATGTAAGTCTTCCCAGATTTTTCTAAAAGCATCTTGCTCATCATTTCTTATAGCACAATAGTATTCCATCACAATCATATGCCACAACTTATTAAGCCATTCCCAAGATGATGGACATCCCAACAATTTCCAACTCTCTTCTACCACAAAAAGATCTGCTACAAATATTATTTTACAAATATGTTCTTTTCCCTTTTTTAAAAAATATTTTGATATAGACACAGTAGTGCTATTTTGGGGTCAAAATGTAGGCACACTTTTATAGCGTTTGGGGTTTAATTCTGAATGGTTCTCCAGAATGGTTGGAATATTTCACAACTCCACCAATGGTACATTAGTGTCCCAATATTCCCACATCTTCTCCAGCATTTGTCATTTTATTTTTCTGTCATACTAGCCAGTCTGATGGAGGAGTTGTTATAATTCTCATTTCTTCAATCAGTGGTTATTTAGAACATTTTTTCATGTTTCTATTGAGAGCTTTGATTTCTTCTACTGACAACTGCCTGTTCGTATCCTTGGACCATTTATCAATTAGAAATAACTTGTGGTACATTACTTATGATACATGCTTTTTAGAAGAATGATAATTTCATTCTTCAAGAAAGTAGAGAAAACTGCAAGGTAGAGCAGAGGGTAGGAAGCTGCTTCTCTGTATTTGATTTTGATCAAAAAGGAAGAACTTATTGCTGAAGTAGAAATCATGAGAACCTTCATAAGAATAGATTATTTCATCTTAGAATTTGTGACAGAAAAGAAGTCAAGTGTATCTTAATATATATACTATATTTTGGTTAAGCTGATTTTTAAAAGTTGTGGAGATATAATAGGTAGGATATTTTCACCTATAATTCAACCAAAGAAATTGGTCCATATAAGACTGGCATTCAAGAAATAAATTATGAAGACAAAAATCAAGATGATTCTAATAGGAACGGGGAAAGGTCATCTGTCTAAAAAAAACATTGTGGGTGCTGAGTGAGAAACTTGCTGATAAACTCAGGTTTTATTTTTTTTTTTTAGTCTTTTTTTGGTGGGGGAAGGCAGGGCAATTGGGGTTGTGACATGCCCTAGTTCACACAGCTAGTAAGTATTAAGTGTTTGAGGTCACATTTGAACTCAGGTTCTCCTGAATTCCAGGCTAGTGCTCTATTCATTGCTCCACTTAGCTGCCCCTGATCAACTCAGGTTTTAAAAATACATATATTGAAAATGAAAGTTACAGGCAAGTAACAGAGGATGAATACAAAAGAGTAACATTTTTTCCTTTGACAATAGCACTATATCTAGATGATCTAAAGTTGGAAATAAATGCTAAAGACAAAAAAAAAAAGGATATTAAAAAAAAAAAACACTTAAGTTGGGACCAAAGGGAAATTAAAGAATGGATCAAACTGTAGATTAGGTAAAAGAGATAATGATAATGGATGATGGTGAGAATGCAGAATTACTCAATATAATGCATCTGTTTTCTTTTGCGATGGAGGAAACTCTTTCAATTGGATGAGAGGAGGGGAGAAAATCTGCAGTCTATGGTGGCTTCTTATTATGGAGTCTCAGTGGGTTACATCCTAGTCTGAGAGAACTGGTTAGTGATTGCTCAGCTGCCAGTGGTTATTGTAAAGGGATCATGTTGAGCAGGCGAGGTACCACAGGGATAGAGAGAGATGAATGTTGTCTTGATATTCAAGAGGGAAAAAGAAAGTCTACAAACTACAGATCAGCCTGAATTTGTTTCCCAGCACAATTGTATAACTTCTTATAAAAAGAATGGGTTGTGAACATGTAGAAAGGGAGGTTACAGTTACTAAAAAAAAAATATGGGTTAATTAAAAGAAAGTCCCTCCCAATTGTCTCTATTTCCTTTTTTTGATGTAGTAATCAGATTAATAAGGACAGTGAGGAATAGTAGTAGACAAAGAGCTCGCTTTAAAACCAGGAGGACATGAGTTCAAGTCTTGCCTCTAACACAAACTGGCTGTGACCCTAGTCAAGTCATTTAATCTCTCAGTATTCTAAGAAATTGTTATAAATTACAAGGAAGGTACCAACATTTATTGGTAAAGGGAATTGCAGTTCTAGTCTATATTTCTCTCCTTAACTATACTTGAACAGAAGAATAATGTAGAAAAATAGTTTCTGGGCTTCATCAAGGCATTTGATAAATTCTCACATATTGTCTTGTAAATAATGCAGAGAAATTTGAGTTTGATGACAGTGAATTTAGGTGAATTCAGCACAAGTTAAAAGGAATAGTCACTGATGGCTATATTTTTACCTTAGAGGGAAGTGTCTAGAAGAATATTCCAGGAATCTGTCCTTAACTTTCTGCTATTGAACAATTTTATTGATGACTTATTAATGAATAGAATGCTTGTCAAGTTTTCAGATGACACAATGCTAGGAAGATTAGCTAACCCCATGGAGGACATAATTAGGATACAAAAAAAAAAGATACTAAATCAAACATTGTTTTGAACAACATAGGATGAAGTTTAGAGTGCATATGTGTTTTAAAGTTCTGCAGTTAGGTTCATAAATTTAACTTCACAAGAAAAATATTAAAAAGACATGAATAGACAATTTATGTAAAGGAATTCTGGAATAGGTAAATATAAGACTGAGTCCCTGGTTATGTTATTGCAATTCTTGGTATTTCAAAATAATTATAACCAGAATATAAGAATCATTTGAAATATTGCACTCTGCCCCAGTCAAAAACATTTTGTTTCATTCTGGGCCCCATATTTTTAGATAATGTCTTAAGGAAAGTGAGTAGATGAGAAAATGTAGGAAGGAGTAATAGCTAATTTTTTTTCCTAAATTTGACTATAAAGGAGAACAGAGATTAAGAACAATATCTTAAGGGGTCGGTATTTTGTTACTATTTCTTTATTTTGTCATTTGGATGGGGAAGTCTGGATATAGGAGACACAGAGGTAGAACCAGAAGAAAGTTAAAAAAAAAAAAAGTTGGGAAGCAGGAAATAATCAAAGAGACTAGCTCATAGAAGGTGCCTGAAGCAATGGTATAAGAGATACAAATTGGGGGGGGGGGGAGGGTGGCTCTCAAATATTCAAGTGAATCGACCTGTGATTTCATTGATGTTTGAAATTCCCATGTAAAGAAACTCCTCACAAGAGGAGTCATTTTCTGTAAATTACAGTCAAAGAGAATTGTCTAGAGCACTGAGATAATTAAGTGACTTGCCCAGGGTCACACAGCTAGGATATGCCAGAGACAAGATTTGAATCTAGATTGCTGAACAGCTGTCCCCACCATGCCATATTCCCTCTCCAAGTATTTATATGAAGTAGAATTAATAGGAAATAAAACTGTGTCATGAAAATTTAAATAATTAAACTCTACATTTTATTATTGTTTTCTAGAATACAAACTATCAAGTAAAATAAATCAGTGTTACCATAGCCAACTCATTTGCAGGCGGTGGGGGGGGGGAACAATAATTCATACAAAATGCAGTCTCCACTTTCTTCGGGCATATTCTGGAACCCTCCATCTAATGCCTCTGTCTTATGCACAGACTTTAACAAACCAGAATTGTCTACCTTTGTCTTAATAACTCACCCAAAACCAAGTTTATTCTACCTCACAGGAGATTCCAACTAATTCCCTTCTGCTCCAGTCGCCTTCAACCATTTCTTTTTATTTTTTCTTTGTCTCATGAACAGATGCATTCTGCAGCTGCCTTTCCTTCAGCTCTTGCCAATTTTATTGTCTAAGTGAGAGGGATGGCTTTCCTCCCTCATTCCACCAGTTTCTCTTTTGCTTGTCTTGTCCTAAGAACTGTCTAATCCACCACCTACATGTTAGCTTTTAACAAATGGAAGCAATTCATGGTATTTTCTATTTCAACAGTCATAAGTAAGATACAACGACAACAGATTATAACCTTCGTTTTTGTTTGTTTTGTTATTGTCACAGCAACCACTCCCATGATGTGCTGTAATGGAAAAAAAAAAACCATTGGAGTAGAAGTCAGGAGACTTTGAACTCTCTGACTGCCCTTACTCTCAGAATGTAACTAGTCCTTTGTTTTTTTTTATTTCCGGACATATAAACTTGGGCTACTCCCTTTTGTTCTCTGAGGTTTAATATTTTCATTCATAAAAGAATTGAAATGAATTAGGTGATTTATTACGTGCCTTCTAGCTTAGAGATTCTATGATCTTGCACATATTCTATAAGAATTCACTTAACTCTTCTCTGTGTGCTCAGAACTATTAGCCTTTTTGGTTCATTCTGTGGGGGGGAAATAAAACCATTTAGTTCCTAATCCCTGAATCAAGAACTTTACAATGTTGTTGCCAATCAAGTTACCACCAATAATAATGCTTTGATAATGCAATACAAGATGGTGTTAGTCTGTAAATTACAGATTCTATAAATGTTGGAAGTCATAGGAAGTCATTTAATATTAAAGTCATCAGAAAAGATTTCATAATAAACCTTGAAGCTTGAAGGATAAAGAGTATTTAGAAAACTAAGAGAATGAGGAAGTTCCAAATGAGAAGGCCAACATAGGCAAAAAGAGATGTGGACTAAGGATTGAGGTGCCGTAGGTGTTTAGATTGAAGGGTTTATATCTAGGATCATAAGGACTTTTTTTTTTCCTCTCAGATATATATTTGGGAAAATACTTTATTTGGAGGATAAGAGAGATTCTGTGGGGTCCTGGAACTTAAGACAATCATGGGTCTGCCTCTAATCTGACCTATCGTCAGGTAAATTTGATGCACCTGAAAGAAGCAGAGAGAGAATAGAGGATAATTTTGTCCTTTCCAAACAAAGGGAGGTAGATAGCAGGAAGTAGTGTCAAAATGTGATAGGAAGCAAGATGGCAGCTCTATTCCTGTATACCTTGAAAGAGATCATGAGAACTATATGATCAGTCTTTGGTCTAAGAGAGAAATGACCACTCTTTTATTAATAATGTGTTGGCCTAGTTAATAAAATTATTATAAATTATGTCTCTTAAAACATTTTAATTGTCAACCAGAAAGGTATCAGAGCCTTTTCACTCTAGATTCTTAATGAGAAGCTCCCTTCAATTGGGCCCACATAGAGAGTTTCTTCACAAGGAGAATTCTCTGTAAGGACTCTGACCATGATCTGACTCTTCCTTTTCAAAAGGATGACAAAATGAAAGGTGAACACCCAAGCTTCATTCCTTTCCAAAGAACATCCAGTTTAACAAAGTGCTAGTGACCAAGTATTTTTAGATTATCCCAAAAGTTCTGAGGCTCAGTCTGACATCATCAACACTTTGCTGTTCAAAACTGAGACTGAAGGTCTGGTGAAAGTGGAACAGTTTGTCCCCAGTGATCCACTAGGTGGAAATTTCATCCTCCATAAGGAGGTCATAGTACGAGACTTGTTTCAGTCAAAGATTCCGGGTGCTCTGTGCAGTGAGAGCTATGACCCTATATTCAGAAAAACCCCACAGGAGACAGAGCCTATGTGATGCTTTTCCTCTTTTCAATGCCCAGAGAGGGAGATTTCCAAAGAAATGACATAATCTAACTGCCTCTACAAGCATGGAGCTCTTCCAAGTAGAAATAATATAAGTTGATGGGGGTCAACTGCAGGAAAATTTCATTGAGCTGAGTGAATTGGCTAAAACAGAAAATGAGTTCCATCAGGGACAAGTGGGAATCTAAAAAAAAAACCTGCACTCATCAGATAATGGGCTCTACCATAATTTAATGTTCTCATTTTCTGAGTCTGTGTTTTTAGCCAAAAACCCCACCCCACCACCACTATCCCATAAGGTTACTATCCTCAAGATAACTGTTGGAAAACAAAAATGAAACCTTTGTACAAAAACAAACAACAACCAAACCTCTTTGACTATCTACTCCTATCTTTTTTTCATCATACTATGATCCAGAAAAGGTCTAGAGAAGAGCTACTAGAGAATTCCCATTTCTAATCAATTATTAGTGAATGGAAAGTGTGTTCCCCCTTAGTAGTTGATATTAATCAGAGATGAAGCTGCATTTCTCTATTAACAAGGTATTCACACCCAAGGATCCCCTGGGGGGGAAAAAAAAGTATGACCACTTCTTTTTCTACTGAAAAAGAAAGATCCATGACATTTACTGACTGCAGAATGTGATTGCCAAATGTACTTTAACAATCATTCCTAAGGCAGGTCTGATAGGAGCCAATAGTAAAGAAGAACCTGGCCCCAAGAAGGAATCACTCTTGTGAGAAAGGAGGAGGTTTCTATCTCATCCCTTTTTCATATCTAGGCTCTCTGTGGATTCAAGAAAACTAGTCCTTACAATAAAGGTTTGGGTTACAAAGAGGACTATATGAAGAGAGAAAGAACTTTGAGGCCACCTCCCAGGACTGGAGAAGCAAAGAGCTTTAACCCCATTCCCTAATTATTGGCAACACTCTTATAATAGTCTAAAATTATACCCACAGCATTCTATGAATGCTGTGGGTATTTGTGGGAAAGTGTGACACAGTTTTCGGAGAGGAATGATTTGTAAAAACTATTTTTCTATTCTACTTTAGGAAAAAAACAAATACAATAAACAAAACCTTGCTATAAAAAAAAATGAAAGAAAACTAGATGGTCTGCTAGATATCACAAAACCTTCTCACTACACAACCCCTATCAGGATTTCCCCAAGAGAAAAAAAAGTCATTTTTCAAATAATGGAGAGCAATGTAGTCATTTCTTGTAGAACTTTTAAGGCACTTTTAAAAATTCTTAGTTGACTATTTTAACTTGATCCCTATAGGATGAGCCCTTACCTATAGGTATAAGGCAGTGAATAGTTTCCTTCTAAAGAACCCCAACATCACCCTGCCTGGAACATTTTAGCAAAAAGCTCATAGGGGTCATTTACAGCAGGAATATACATGGCATTATTTATTATTTAAATTGGTGAAAAAGTAGTACCTACAGACCAAATTGTTATGGGCTTTGTGAACAGAATCATAAAGTAAAAGTAAAAAGTTATCTTAAAAAATAAACAGGGTTTAAGAAGAGAATTCATGGTCTATTGGAAAAATTGGGGTACTCTGCCATGAAGTTATGGTGTTAAAATGGATTTTCATACAATAAAGGGGCAGGGGTAGCAAAACAATTTTAGCTAATAGAAAGAGTGGGTAATGGACTCCCCTCAGTGCTAAATTCTGGTCTCTTCAGATTCACCCTTCAGCCAATAATCTGCAGAAAGACTTCAAATGGTATTGGGACTGGGAATTATAACTCAATCACAATTATTGTCTTCAACACTTAAATTTAAACCCTTATGACAGAAAGAGCAATTCTTCTGGACTATGAGTGAAATGTTGATCTTTAGAAACCAAATTGTTATTATGGTTTATCCCTTCATTCTCTGATTTGATATTTCTGGACCCTAACACGATTTGCATGTGAAATTTCAGACAGTAGCTACAAAATGTTCAAAAATAAGTTTGACTGTTGTTGGAGCATTTTTCTCTTGAATTGACTGATTGCTTTGGTGTCAAGTGGATTCATACTTAAAAACCCTCAGGCTGTCAACAAACTCCATGATTTTTGTCATTGTACTAGATATCTGAATCTCTGTTTAGAATAAATACCTCCTTTAAATAACTCTATATGAAACTGAAGTATACCTCTTTGAAATGTAAACAATGTTACCCTTGTGGTTTGAGATATGTTATAAATTAAAATCAAAAAATTTCAAAATTAGAAGGAACTTCCAGTTATCTACCTAAATTCAAATGTCAAAAGAATTCTCATATGTAATCTTCATGACTCATATCCAACTTCTCTTTGAAGATTTCCAGTGATGGGGAACTCACTACCTCTAGGGGTAGCACATTTAACTTTTGGACAATTCTAAATTTTATGAAATTTTCATTCTATATTTATATTAAGCTTAAGTTCTACCACTTCAAAGTTTCCGAATGTTTATTGTAAATCTACGTTCTTGAACCAAATGGAATTCAAGTTTCATTCTTCTAACATATGACAGTCCTGAAGATGGGTATATATGTACTTACTCTCCAAGAACTCTCTTCTCTAGTTTAAATATTCCCAGTTCCTTCAACAGGTCTATTTACAGAAGTTTTTAGCCCTATTGAACACCTGACTTTAGATATGTAATACACTATCTCCTCCTAAACAAGGGGTTCTTTCCCTAGGGTGCATGGGTTCAGAATAATTTTAAATAGTTTTATAATCATAGTTCAATATATTCAGGGTTTTTTTTTTGTAATCCTGTATATTTTATTTTATGCATTTAAACTATTACTCTAAGAAGAGATCAATAGACTTCACCAGACTACCAAAGGAGTCCATGATACACACCCAAAAAAGGTTAAGATCCCCTAATCTAGACCATGTGCCTCTAATAATGAAGTCTAAGATTGCATTGCCTTTTTTCAACTATTATGCCTTAGTATTCACCCACATAGATCTCTAAGTACACTGAAACACTTATTAAACACACATACACACACACACAATTCTTTAGACACACAGTCCCCATCCTCTAGTTATGCAACTGTTTTTTTTAACCTAAGTGTAAGAAAACATATTAAAAATGTATTCATATTTTGCCTTATTAGATTCAATTAGCTGTTCTAGCCTCTCAAATTCTATATGGATTCTGATTCTATTGTCCACTATGTCTACCCCTCCCAGCTTTGTGTTATCTGAAAATTTGAGAAGCATACATTTTAATACTCCCTTACAGAAGGTAGTGATTAAAATACATAAAGACCAGAGTTGTGGACCAAATTTGGGGGACGCCTCACTACACAATTCTCCCCAGATAATCACTACTCTTTAAAACTGGTTATTCAACTAGATTTCTAGACATAAACCTCTTATTATTTATCCAATTCATCTTTGTTTTGTTCACAATTATATTTTTAAAAAAGTTTGCCAGAATCCAGGCATTCTATGCATATCTCTTCCAACCACTGATCTATCAATCTAGTAAATGTCAATCGAAGAAATGAGGTTAATCTGACAAGAGATGTTTATAAGGAGTGCATCCTAGCATTAAGTGATCACCAATGTTCATAAACAACTCTTTGTATAATTAATTTTACCAGTCAAATGCAATTGCCCTTCATTAGAAGAATCCATTTTCTTCTTCTTTTTTTTTTTCCAGCTGGAACATTTGTCCTACCTACCCTGGTATAAAAACTCTCTGATTCTCCATGATTTCTCAAAGATCACAGTGACACAGCTCTAATTGCTGCCAGCTGTTTTGTCAAGGCCTGGTAGCTTGAATGCACTGAACAGAGTGATGCAATCTCCCACTATCACCTCACATATCTTAGATTTTACACGTAACTCCATGTTAGCCATTTGGGTTCTATCCTTCCTAGGCTGAAAGTCATTCTGTTTGACAAATGTTTAGATAATCAGAAAGACACGCAACCTCATCAATTTTGGAATTCCTTCCAATGAGGAAGTTTATACCTCATGTATCCCTGCTCATCCAGTACAACTCTTGTCCATATTATCCCCAATTTTTCCACAGAGTTCCGATATACTTGAGGCTTTCCTCAATTTCTCCTGGAATCAGAGATACCAAAGGAGTACTGTGTTATCATTTGCCCTTGCCATGTGACCATCTCTATCTCCTTTTCCAATCATGTATTTCCCTGATGACATTCTTTTTTTCTACTCTTTTTGAAGTTATTTGAGACATTCTGTAGCCTATACACCTTCTTCATGCTTCTCTGCATTGTGCTCTGTATAACATTCATTTTTAATTCCTTGAAGATTTTTCATGGTCTATGACTTACAGGTATATAACAATATTTGTATAATATTCATATTTTAAAAGTTTCTCTTGAAAGTTTGGGATTCTGTTCAATTCTAGACTCAAGTTATTCTCCATTTGTAATGTCTGATAGCTGTACTGCTTACCTGTGTTTCCTGCTAAACTTCCTTCTGTTTTCTTCTGTGTACTTTTTAAAGGTTTTAATTCTTCTCCCTTATCTTCTTTCTCCTCTCTCTCCCCTTCCCTCTTCTTCTGCTTGTTCTTTTTTTTATTCTTGTTGTTCTTGTTCATGTTCTTTTCCTAGTTGTTGTTCTGTTTCTTCTCCTGCATTTTCTCCTTCTCCTCAATTTCACTAATATTTCCTCTCACCCTCAAATTTTTCCCCAAAAAAAATTTTGGGGGAAAAAGACTTTGTAGCAAGTAGAGATAGTCAAGTAGAATAAACCAATGGATTGGCCACATCCAAAAATATGCACCTCATTCTGTGCCATGAATATAGCATCTGTCAGGAGATGGGTACCATAATTCTTCACCATTGTCCTCTCTATTTGTGAGTGGTCATTGCATTGTTCAGAGTTCTTAACTCTTTCAAATTTAGTTCCTTTTTTAATGTCTTTGTTACTGTATAAATTATTCTTCTGATCCTGCTTACTCTTTTTAAAATTTTCCCTTTTCCTACCAGCACTCTCATCTTCTATATATGTATCTTTGACATTTACTTTGGTAATAACAAAAGTGTTTCATTTGTTTGTTTAGACTTCTACCTTTTAATAAACTCAACATTCTCCCATTGGTGAGTTGTTCCTAGATCTCCCATTTTTGAGGAAAGGTCCATAATAACCATCCTTCATTTTATTCACTAGACTTTGTTACCTTCTCCACTCCCTTACTTCTTAGTTCCTTTTACATGGTGTCTTGCTTCTAGTAGAATGTAAACTCATTGAAAGTAGGTACTAATTTTCATTTTGCTCACATTTATAGCCATAGTAATTAGCACTATCATGTCAAAACGGAAAAACAGGAACACCTTAGAGACCCATAATTCAGATATGCTATACTGAATAGACCCCAATCTTATAGCTTTTGATTATTGCTTATTGCATGCTGATATATTTATTAGTGAGTTAATAAATATTTGCTAAGGGCCTTCTGAGTGCTAGCCACTGTGCTAAACACTAGGAATAAAAAAAGGTACAAAACAGTCCTTGCTCTTGAGAATTGGCTGAAGGGTAATTAGTAACCAGGACATGGCCCCTCCACCACCTATATGGCAGAAGAAAGTACATTCCAGGCCTGGGAAGAGAAGTAGCGATAAAAGGGACCATCTTCCATCTAAGGACATCCTTTGATTTCTCCAGGTGCACTCATTTTGGACTTCTTTGACTTTTCCATCATGTCCCCATTAAACTTATCATTGAGAAATCTCATAAAATCCTATCAGCCTTAGTACTACCTCTCAGTACCCTCTGCCCCTCTATTTGGAAAGTGGATTCATGAAATTTATGACCTTTCTTTAAGGAGGGGAGACAGAGGAGACATTTCATTTCCCATCTGGCTTCATTCATTTTAGATTTCTTTGGCTTCTTCACCATGTCCCACACTGGGTATCTTCTCTACTGAATCCTCCTCCTCTTTCCAGCTGTGTGTGTGTGTGTGTGTGTGTGTTCTTCTTCCATTAGACTGTAAGCTCCTTGAGAACAGAAACTGTCTCTCCTTTTCATATCAGTATCCCTAATGCATAGCATAGGGCCTGGTATATGTTAGGTACTTAATAAATGCTTATAGACTATTACCTATCTTGATGACTTAAACTATATATGCTCTTATTCTGGGACAAAACTTCCCCAAAACCTAGCCACTTTTGCTTCTATTTTTGCTCTTTGGTTTGGAGAAGTAGAAGACACAACTTTGACTGTGATGCTAGTTGGGGAAATAAAATCCCTGACCTTGCAGCTCACTGTGAACTCCCTAAAGTGAGCCCAAAATGATTTTTATTGCAGTCACCTTCTCAGGAGGCACAGTGGAAAGAATGCAATAAAACTTCAGAATGGTCTTTGAGTCCCTATTCACAAAATCAATCCATCAATCAACAAGCATTTATTAAGTGCAAGAATAGAAACCCTAGCTCTTGTTTGGTTGATTGACTAATGCTATCAGTGACCAAAATACATAATGGTTCAAACTTAAATTATTAATATTTGAGAATTTCAACCAATTAATAAATATTTATGAAGTTTCTAATAATTATTAAAGCACTATGTTTGGCACTAGAAATGCAACCACAAGCATAAGATCATTCCTACCCTGAAGGATCTTATATTCTACAAAGCAAAACCATTAAGTATGACTGTTTTCTGTCACTTATATCATAACTGTTCAGTGGGCTAGAGAAAATTGCAAAGATATTTTGGATGAAAGAAACCTTGCTAAGTAGGTAGCTTATCTATATATCCTACTTACTACCTAGCAGAATGTCTGTCTTCTCAGATAAGAATACTGAAATGAGAATTTAGCATGGAGCTTCAATTTCAACACCCATGCAAAGATATCTGAATAAACCAGGACACAGAAAAAAAGGGTACATTTTGACCTCTGACAACCACCCTAGTAATGATGTACTAGCAATCATTACAGAACAGGGTTGACAGTTACCTGGCAAGGTTATTCCTGTTTAGTTAGGACTGCATTCAACACAACACAAGATAAAATGAGGCTTTGACTGTCTCCCTTTTGTGATTCTATGCTAAGTACAGTAACTGACATATAAGGAAAAGCTTAGGAATGTAATCTGTGATTTCATTGGTATAGAGAACTAACAGGTGAGGAAATGCCTTCTACCAATGAAGAGCAGGGCCTGACATATAGTAGGCACTTAATAAATATTTCTTAATTGATGATTGACAATTATCCATTAGATTGATTCAATGTAGATAACCAAACCAAGTAATTCCAGAAAGAATCACTACTTTGGCTGCCTAACTTGATCAACGTCTCCTCTGTCCCCCTGGAGAAAGTCTCAGATGTTTGTAATTCTTAAAGGGAATACTTGTGGCTACTCACATTTTGTTGGCTTATGAACTTAGGCAGATTTATTTGGCCTGGGTTAACTAACTATCATCAGTTGTCACCAATAGACAAAACTAAGAATGAGCATTAAAAAACATTTATCATAATAGTAGCAGGTTTGGTGCAACAGATCCTGCTGATAATGAGGGAGTAAGAATAGCTTATTCAGAAATAAACATCAATTTTTATCAGTTGGTAAATTAACCAGTGAATAAAAGGGTGCATGGTCCTATGGTGCCTATGTATCTTGTCAACAATAGATAGATGAATTGGGAGGATACTGAAGAGGTTTACCCAAAGAGGATTATGGTTGCCTGAGACCCCAAAATACCAACATGCCAGGCGCTGCCAAAAGAATTCTACTCAAGTGTTCTCAGCCAAAGAAAAGTAAAGTTTGTTATAAGTTTGCCTCTGGACACAGAGCAAGTCTGTGCTAGGGCCTTCTGTGGCGCTCTGACACCACATGGAAGGGAGATGGGATTCTTATATACAGAGAAATCTAGGGGTGGTCTAGAGGAGTTTGGGGAGGGTCTTCAGCAGGAATCAATGAGGTCAATGCAAGAATGAATTGATATTTTGATAGGCTCAAGGGTGAGAAGCAGATGGACAATGGAGGGCCAGGCTAGTAACAGAGGTTTGGGCCCAGCCACAATGAAATACTTATGGCCTCTGCAAATGCCTCATCAAGTGGGAAGATTCAATCAGACTTCAAGGGGTTTCCCAGAGCCTGTACCTCAAAGATTCAAGGAGAGCTCAAGGGGTGGGTCCCAGCGCCTGAACTTCATCAATACCATGACCAAAACTTGAGAGTGTGTTTTAGTTGCATCACTAAATAAATTAACCTAGTATATTATCCAGGAGCATGTCCCCTTTTTTTTCTCCATATGTCAGATTTTAGGGAGAGGGTTTGTTTTAAAAATTAATGAGAATCTGGAATAAAAACAAAAGTAGTTGAATTGATCTCAATATGCTACTGCTAAAGTTTGAGGTGGGAGGAGTGGGATTAGTGTTAATTAAAAATGAACAGTGACTGGCAGAACTAAAGGAGGTGAATCAAATGACCATATCATCAATGACAGTATCAAGGACAGTTCATTCTGGCACTCCGCCTCAAGACCAGACTGGCCCAGACTAAGACTATTCTAGGCAGATGAGGGTTGTGCTAGCATAATCTCAGAGCATACTCCAATTTCCCAAATCCTGAGAGATCCAAATCAGGTTTTCTCATTTTTCTTCTCATCATTATATTATCACACTAACACCACTCCTAAATGGCACTACCCCACAAAGAAAAGAACCACCTTCCTAGCCTTAGGACACTTGGATTATCTGAGTTTGAGTTAATCTTCCAGGGACTGCTAACCATTCCATTCTATTCCATTCAATTTAGCTCATTTTTAAGTACCTTGGGATTTTGGGAATGGTGTTAGATTTGGGTTTTGAGAGTTTAGGTTAGAGTTCTGCCTCTATTACTTACTACCTATGTGACCCTAGACTAGTCATTCAATCCTCACAATAAACCTGCCAGGTAGGTGCTATTATCATTTGCATTTTAAAGATAAATTGAAATTGAGAGAAGATAAGTGATCATCCCAGGGTGATACTGTTAATAAGTATCTGAGGCAGGATTTGAACTCATGTTTATAAAATGTTGCTGCTGCTGCTGCTGCTGCTGATGATGATGATACATTCCTGAACACAAATCCAGGATGTCAATGATATCATTGGTCCAGAGAGTTTGTATTGTGGGACATGAGATTGGAAAATTTGGGGCTAGATTATGGAAGCCTCTAGAAGTCAAATTAAAATGTTTTGACTTAATCCTGTTAATAATGAAAACCAGTCAAGGGTTTTTATGTTGTTGTGGTTGATGATGTTTAGTTTAGTTTAGGTTGTTGGTTTTGTTTTGTTTTTTTGTTCAGAAATCAGCATGAAGAAATCAGTATATAGGAAGGATTACAAGATAAAGAGACTGAATACAAGGAAACAAAACGCGTATCCATTAAAATATCTTGGTCTAACTGAAGCCCTTCAGATAGGGATTTGCAAAATCTTTAACTGGTGCAATTACTCTCTCTACTAACACAAATCACAACCCCTTGCTCCTTAGAAGACTATTTTCAGTGGTTGCATGGCCAAAAAAGCATAAATCACTTGGGGGTCAACATTGTAATCACTGGCCTCTCCAAACTTAACTCTTTCTAGAGTTCATAGGGATGAAAAAGACTATCTATAGACAAAAATCATTCAGTCCATAATCACTGGTTCATATGTAAAGCCCTCCAGCTTGAGGAAACTTTACAGAATTTAGGTATCACTAACATTACCTTTGAGAACCCAAATTCACCTATGGAATGTCATAATAGTATATCACTGGAGAAAAGGATCAGAGTTGAGTAGCAGAAAAAGAATAGGACTAGAAGGGTTCATATTGTGGGGAATGTTGCCTTGCAAAGCAGCATTTCAATTAGGACATTTCAGTTTTAAAAAGAGGTCACCAAATTCTATGAGTATTATGAAGAAAAGACATACCTGTAATTGAGAGTAGGAAAGGGGTAAATGAGGAGAAAATAAAGCAGCTAAATGCATGGAGCTCTGCTAAGCGATGCCTAGGAGAGGCAAGACAAGAGTTTGAAATGTGTAAACATCAAGGTAGGGGAATCATTTAGCCTTAAAGAAGAAGAGTAACAGAAGGAAATAAAAGAATGAGACATGGAGGCTACAGGGAATATTCTTTGATAGAAAGGGCTATTGGATGATGGAATAGACTCCCAAGAGGAATGGTGAAAATTCCATCAGTCAGGACTTTTAAGATGAGATTGGACAAAGCACTAAAAAGTCTGCTGTGAAGAGCAATTCAGCTCTTGGCAAGGAAAGGACATGGTAGCCAGGTAAGTCAACCCTATCTCCAACTTTTATGATTTATAATAATTTCAAATTTAAAAATCAGATTTGCATTTGGCTCAGGGTTACCATTGTCACATCTCCCAATAAGCAGTGTCCTAGTTGGCACTATACCCAACTGCTCCTGGAGAATTTATGGCTTGCCCTGTCTCTGTGTGAAAAAATAAATAAATTTTCTGCACTAAATGTTCATCTCAGCTCTCTAAAGAACTTAGCACAGTGCTAGGCACAGAGTCGATACTCTGCAAGTTAAAGCTAAATGGATCGATTGGGATTTCCTGAAGAGAATATTATTTATTATTTACTGCTACCTTTGGGACATGAGATGATAAGGATCACAGAAGGGATGAAAAAGAACCATGAACAAACATACCATAGATTTTGAACTGGAAGGGAGCTTAGATTTCATCTAGTCCAACACTCTCATTCCTCAGAGGGGTAAACTGAGACCCACAAATGTTGTGATTTGGCAAAAGTTCCATAAGGAATAAATCCAAGGGACAGCTAGGTGATGCAGTGAATAGAGCACCAGTCCTGCAGTCAGGAGGACCTGAGTTCAAATGTGACCTCAGACACTTAACACTTACTAGCTGTGTGACCTTGGGCAAGTCACTTAACCCCAATTGCCCTGCCTTCCCCCTCCAAAAAGAAAAACAGAAATAATTTTTTTAAATTTTAAAAAAGGAATAAATCCAAGATTAAAAGCTACATCCTCTCATTAAAATTCCATGCTCCTTTCTACTGCACCCCACTGCTTTTATGTATATGGACAATTAGGGGGCTTAGTGGGTGAAAGACCATACTTGGAGTCAGGAAAACCTGAGATCCTCATAAATCCAGGCTCAGACACTTACTAGCTATTCAGTTCTGACTAGGCAAGTCATTTGACCTCTGCCTGTCCTGGTTTTCTCTTTGATAAAATGGAAATGATAACAGAACTTACCTCCCAAGGTTGTGAGGATCTTATTTTGCTAATATCTGTGAAGTGCTTTGCAAATATCTTACTTTGATAATATTGATAAGGTACTTAGCATATGTTAAAGTATTGCTGATGTTGTTCTCCCAAGAACCCAGAGAGACTCCTAATAAATTATCACATTTATCCTCACCCTGTGTATGCATGTGTATATCCACATATGTTTATATGTTGGTATGTATCTAAAAGAATGGGGCAAATGGTGGTCTCATTTTATAGATGGAAAAACTAAGGGACTAAGCAACTAAGTGACTTGTGAGATCAAAGAATATGGAGGCAGAAAGAACTTAGAGAAGTCATGTCACACATAGAGTGAGAAAGAGAGCCAAGATTAAAACTCAGACTCTCAAACTGCAAATCAAGTGTTTTTGTGACTTGCCCAGAGAGGCACATAGAGAATTTATGGCTTGCCCTGTCTCTGTGTGAAAAAATAAATAAATTTTCTGCACTAAATGTTCATCTCAGCTTCAGAATAGAGCATAAGGATCCTGGCACTTTCCCATGATGCTTCCTGGGCTGTGGGGGGGAATGATACACAGTTGTAGGAGTCTCATCAGCCTGCCAAAAGGGGCATAGCTATTTTCTGGCTGATGACACCAGAATACAGAGAGGTATCACACCAAGAAGCATAAGAAGTCAATGGCTGAGGCAGGACCAGTCCTCTTGATCTCCTGACTCCTGCCTTTCTACTTTATCCACTGGACCATGCGGCTTCTCTTGTAGCTGTTTAATCCACCGATACGGTGCCTTGTTCCCACTTATCTGTGTGGTTCGAATGGATTTTCCTGGTTTCAGAGGCCCAACAAATACTGAATGTCAGAAGCTCTTTCTTGTAAAAGCCCTCTGTGTTGTCAGTCTAGCACAGAGGTGACCAAACAGTGACTCGGGCATCAAGCACCACTTGGGAATGACCACAGATGACCTGACTCCCTCATCCCCAGTCAATAGCTGGCATTTGATGCTTTCATCTTTTTGAAGAGCTTCACATAGCAATCAACCAACCAGCCAATGAGCATTTGTTAAACATTACTGTGTTGAACACAGGGCTAGGTGCTAGGAATACAAAGAAATAATCTCTGCCCTCAATGAGCTAACATGCTGAGGAAGTAGGGAGGGAGATAGACAGCAAGTGCATATATAAGTATGTACATAGATAGAGGAAAAGAATAATCATTTATATAGTACCTACTATGTGTCAGACTTTGCACTAAGCACTTCTTGCAAGTGTTATCTCGTTTGATGTTCACAATAGCAGCATGAGTGAAGTGCTTTATTATACCCCATTTCACAGATGAGGAAACTGAGGCTGAGAGAGATTAAGTTACTTGCCCAAAGTAAAGTATCTAGACATCTGAGACAGGAATCAAACTCAGATCTTCCTGCCTCCAATTCTACCACTCTACCCACTGCAATTCCTAATGGCCTCATTCCATCTATGAGGAAACTGAGGCTCAAAAAAGGCTCCCACAGCTGAGAGAAATCACTAAAGGCTTTAAACTGAATTGCTTGAGCCTCACAGCAACCCGGTGAGGTCACTACTGACAGTATCTTAGAGAAGTCAAGTCAAATGCCTTTGCCAACCCAGATAACAAACATCAGAGCTGAGACATGAACCTTAGTCCCCCTATTTTCTCCCCCCACTCCTTAACCCTTCTGTGTCCCTTGCTTCCTTCCTAGACAGGAGGAGGAGCCTCTCTCTCTGTGAAGAAAAACTTGAGTTCTGCCTTACTGTTTGAGAGATCACTTAAGACTGAAAATAGTTGGGCTCCAAAGGCAGTATACACTCCTCCTGTCTGTAATATCCTTAGCTATTAGCACAATGTGTATAGCACTTTAGGGGGTAACCCACTGATACAGTCAAGCTAGACTTGAAAACGTGTAGTAATGAACTGTAGCAGCTCTGTGCTCTAAATCAAAGATCCCTAAAGCAGACAAAGGAATGGGAAGGGCAGTACATCCTCTCTAGAGGCAGATTCTTTGCCAGTCAGCCTATCTACCACCTTAAAAGTGAAATGCTATTATGTCTAGGAATCCCCATGGTGAGGGCATAAAGTAAGGGAACCAACACAAAGATTGCTGGGCAGGTTCCTATGATTCCAGGTTACCCAGCAGACCTTCCTTTCCTAGGTTCCACCTGTTAGAAAGGAAAACAAAGCACAGGTCACCCCACATAGGCTCCTCAGAAAAAAACCCCAATTATCCCCTAGGGCAATCCCAGAAACCCACTCAGTAGAGTATTCAGAAGAATATGAAAACTTGACCTATGTATCCCAACCCCAGGTGTATGAGGACTGGCAAAAATATCTCCACTAGACACAGGATTTGTAAATGTGACTTGATCAGCACATATCACTCCACATGCTACAGTTCTCTGCACCAATGCAGATTGCTACCCATCTGTTATTTAGATGAATTCTAAAGCATTACCTGAGGTCCATACAAGTTAAGGGACTTGACCAGAATCCCACTGAGTGCATAAGTATTAAAGGGAAGATTCAAACCCATCTCTTCCTTACTCTAAGTCCCATGTTCTGTCCACTTCAACATACTGCCTCTGTCTCAAGGAAGGGCACAGAAAAAAAATGTTAAGATGCATAGGAATTCAATTCCTGCACAGTGATGGAGTAGACCCCCTAGTGAGCATAGGAAATGAAATCTACTCTGATCACTTGGAACGCTTTTCCTGTATTCATCTTGATTAGTTTGGGGGGATGTTAACTGATCCAAAGAGTGTCAAGGTGAATGCAGCTCTCTCCTTTCCCAACCTAATTTCCCCCTGGGCTTCCTCAACTTTATAGGAATAAAGAGTAGAAAATTGTCCCAAGTCTTCTTTCCCCAAGAAGCCTACCATTATCTCATCTCTAGACTGACAGGTGAAATGAGAAAGCAGACAGGCTTTGAAGGAGAGGAACAAAAAGAAGTAGTATGGTTATATTCTTCTGCCTAGATGATGGCAGCATGGAAAAGTGGAATAAGCCCTGAATTTGGAATCTGAGGATCTAGAGTCAAATCATCACTGGGTCACTTACCAACAGTGACATTAGAGAAGTCACTTGACATCTTTGATCTTTTATTATTAATGAGAGGGAGGGCAAGGGAGGAGAGGGGAGGAGAGGGAAGGACAGGACAGGACAAGATAGAAGAGAAGACAGACAGGAGTAGGGTAGGGGAGAGGAAGGGAGGGGAGGGGGATGGAAGGGGAGGAGAGGGGGATGGAAGGGGAGGAGAGGAGAGGGAAGGGGAGGGAGGGAAGGAAGAGGAAAGGAGGGGAGAGGAGAGGATTGTTTATTTTGAAAAAGAACAGGAATGCCATTTCACCTAGTTCCATGTTACTATGTGTCCTGGAGTGAGAAAGTATATGTCAGGTGTGGGGATGGTGACAGAACTAGTGACTGCTTTCTTTCAGTAATTTCCTTCCTCATATTTCTTTCTACCCCTTTCCCTCCCACTCTTGCTGTTTCTATCCATTTACAGCCTGTCACCAGGTCTCCACAAGCAAAGAGCAATGGAGAGCCAAGGCAATGATCCATACAATTCAGACAAAAAGAAGAAAAGAAACCAAACGAAAATGTCCTAACATTTTTCTGAATTCCCACATAATTCAGACACAACAGAAACAGCTTTTGTACATGAGTTTTGTTTTTTTTTATGATGCCTCAATTTTCTAACTCAGTAGTGGCTCATTTTCCATTGTCTATTGCCTCCCCATCTCTCCTAACCACCAGGATGATTCAATGAGCTTTTTCCATTTCAAAATGATCAGAGAAACCACATTCAGAATCATGGGATTCTGAAAGGGATCTTAAAAAACCATTTAGACCAAATTCTTTATTTTATGAGATAAAAAACTGGGGCCCAGTGTAGTCAATGTGCTTGTCCATAAATAGGAAAGCCAGGATTCTAACCCAGTCCTCTGACTACACTTTCAGTGTTCTTTCTACCATATTATGTAACCTGAACAAATGTATGGATGTTATTACTGATGATACTGATAACTGGATTGCTTGTTCACGTACCAGCACCCTGGGTGTTTCCCATATGATGACTTATGTCATCCTCCAGACTTTACTAGACTGGAAAGATTAAGAAGACAGGAGAACATGAGACATGACAGGACAGGAAAGAAGGGGAGAAGAGAAGAGTGGAGAAGAGGTAGAAGAAGAGGGGAATTATAGTGTATTTACCTATATACTCTTGATCAAGTCACAACTTCTCTGAGCCTCAGGTTCCTCCTCCATAAAATGTAGGATGTCCTAGCTGGCATTTAAAGTCCTTTTAAATCTATGGACATACTCCATAGCAAGGGAAAGCTATTCAACAAGAACATCAAGTTGATTCAGGATAGCTCAGCTTATAATTTCCATCGCTCTGCCAATCTACCATTCAAAGCCACAGGACCTACCTGGAGCCCTTCATGGTTTTGGGGAATGTCAATGACTGGAACCCTAGTCTATTGAACCAATCAAGGTTCAAAGACAATTTCAATACCTTTTAAGGAAAAGAACTAGCCCAGCCCATACTTCAGGGGATCTTGGCAGATATCACCTTATCACCTACCACAGTGCTGGAAGAGATGTCAGAGATCACCTAGTTGAGGCCCCTCAGTTTTGGAGATGAGAAAACTGAGTACTAATGAAGGAAATAAGCTTTTATTAAGTGCCTAATATTTGCCATTTTGCAAACATTATCTCTTTTGATCCTTACAACAACTCTTTGAGGTATATGCTATTAATTATCTCCGTTTTACAGCTAAGGAAACAGGTAGATAGCGATTAAGTGAATCATCCAGGGTCACACAGCAGTGAATGTTTGAGGCCAAATTTGAACTCAGGTCTTCCTGATTCCAGGCACACAACTCTGCTCCACCTAGATCCCTTTAGTGAGGAAGACACAAGGGTGCGACTCATTAAATACAAGTCAAGATTGAAACTAGAAGTTGCAGGGAGAAAAATCAAAGGTTAACAGTAAAGAAAAACTACAATGTCCAGAGAGAATCTCTTCCGGAGAGCAGAGTAGGAGAAATCCTGGTTGGATTAAAGGGGGCCACAAAACTTCAAGACTTAAGAAACCCGCGTTAGCTAATTTGAGAACTAGTTATTATATTTTCTGTTTTTCTTTTCCTCCTCAAGCCTACAAGGAACCAAGGAGGAAACATAATATAGTAGAATGAACATTGGGACTCAGGAGGCCTGAGTACTAAGAATTGGATCTAATAGTGATTAGTTGTGTAACAAAGGAATTTCTCTTTTTTCCCCTGCAAAATGACAGTATTGGAATAATGATCTCTGAATATCCTCCAAGCTCTAACATTCTATGAAAGTAGGATGTAAAAGGAAATATTAATGATAGGAATTGGGCAGCTAGGTGGCACAGCAACTAGCATACCAGATCTGGAGTCAAAAAGACTCATCTCGAGGCAGCTAGGTAGCACAGTGAATAGAGTACCAACCTTGCAGTCCAGCAGGACCTTAGTTCAAATTCGGCCTCAGACACTTAACACTTACTGTGTGACCTTGGACAAGTCACTTAACCCCCATTGCCCTGCCTTCCCTCCCTCCAAAAAGACAAAAAAAAAAAAAGAATCATCTTTATGAGTTCAAATCTGTCTCAGACACTTAATAGCTGTATGATCCTGGGCAAGGCACTTAACCTCAGTCACCTCATCTGTAAAATGAGCTGGAGGAAAAATGACAAACCATTGTACTATATTTACCCAGAAAACCCCAGCTGGAGTCCAGAGGAGTAGGCCATGACTAAGTCTACTGAAAAACAACAAAGCAACAATGGGAATTAGACAAAAAAGAATGATACCAAATTATTGGCAGTAAGTGTCCTGAACCAAATTTTCTCAATGGATGAGTTATTTCTAGAGAACAATTGAGATACCCTTATAATTCTGCATCAGTTCTTTGAGGTCACTATGGCACTATTCTACAAACTCTAACACAAATTTATTTTGTGAAGGTCTGATAACATTGAGCCAGTTTCCTATCCCAGGGTTCAACAAGCCTGTTATGAAATTCTTCCTTCTCCCTCCCTTGAATTTCTAAATTTCTCAGGTTGCTTTTCATTTGACTGGTGAATATCAGACAAGGATACTTCCCTTTATGACAGCAAGAGCTTGACGTTGAAATGTTCATATGCTATCCCTTCATTTGTTGTTGTTATTTATTGTTAGTGTTGTTTTAAGTCCTTCATTCTCAAAGAGGACCAATGACATCACAAGGCGATATTCTGGCTTGTGCAGATATTGGGTTTGAGTGAAGCAGATCTGCTGTACAAAGTCATCAGCCTCATTCTCTCCTTCAGAATCATTGAAATCCAGTGGCAAGACAAAAGTCGAGAAGGCTGGTGATGGCTGAGGATGGCCCATGATGGCCCAGTGAGCAACAATGGCCTTTTAAAGTTAAGGTCTCTCTCAGTCCTCCATTTGTAAGGCAATGCCCATTCAGTGACTAAGGGCTACATAAGAATTAAGACAAAAGATGGCCTAATTTACCATCACAAAATATCAATCTGGGAAGGGAAGACCCTCAAGACTCATTTACACTCTTAAAAAATAATGAGGACCCTAAAGAGCTTTTGCTTATGTGGGTCATATCTATTAGAATTTACCACATTAGAAATTAAAAAGCCTTGGTATTATTATGAAAATAGTTTTGACCTTACAGACCCCCTGAAAGAATATAGGGGTATCCAGGAGCTCCCTGGACCATGGTTTGGAAACTTATATTTGTATTAAAACTTAATAGTTTTCTGAGATGACTATAAAATGTCTTTTGAGAGCAATGGACTGCATTACAGTATTCTGATACAATCACCAATTTGGATCACAAGTTTAAAGCTGGAAGAGATGTCCATAGTTATGCAGACTAAAACCTTCATTGTGCTCAGGAGGAGACAAGGATTCAGAAAGGATATGTGATTTGCCTGCCCATTGCTAGTAAATATCAGAGGCAAAATTTGAATTCGTGTCCTTTGACCCAAATTAAACATGATTTTTTTACTGCACCACACAGAGGCAAAAAGCAATGTTTGATACTAATCAAGTGCATCATCATCATTTAAAGGTCATTGTACTCTCTCCTAGATATGACTTAATCTGTATTTATTGAGCACATATAGGGTAAATAGTATTGATATATACTAAGTGAGAATTAGGAGAGCAACAGATAGGAAGCCACAAATTTGGAGAGAGAAATCTGAGTTCAGATTCCTACTCAGGTATTTACAGCACGACAATAAGCAAGTCACTTGAACTCTCCCAACTGCATGTTTCTCATCTATAAAATGAGTAAAGTGAGCAGTATATGGATATGAATTCATAGTATTCAATTAAATTTAAGAAAGATTTATTAAGCTCCTACTATAATGAGTGCTAGGCATATATATGGAAAAGAAAAAACAAAACACCAAGTACTTGTCCTCATGGAACTTACATTCTCCTGGGGAAGCGTGACATGTATATAAGTAAATTAAATATATAAGCATAAGCAATGTAATAAGTATAAAGCCATTTCTAGAGGGAGTTCTTTAACTGAGTGGTATCAGCAAAAGCCACAACCCAGCTGAGCTGTTTTCAAGGAATCTGTACACTCTGAAAGGAGGATGTAAGGAGAACACATAGAGGACCACCTATCCAAGGGCCTGGTGGTAAGAGATGAAATATCATATATAGGGGAAAACCAGAGGTCCAATATGTCTGTAATGGAGAGTGGGTGAATGGGAATAATACAGAAAAGAATCATTATTGTTAGTATACAGTATAATACCAAGCATGGAATTTGACTTCCATAAGCCTTTGTGGTTTAAGGTTATGGAAACAAAGATGTCAAAATTTCCTAAAAGGCCTTCAGTGAAATCAGTGGTTCTGCCTGGAGACAGAACCAAATGATGTCTCAATGTCCCTTACTGCCCAATGATTCTATCAGATTTCACACAAATCTCAAATAAAAGCAAAGGGTTTTACAGTTATTTCACCCAATGCACACTCATTCTTCCCTGGCAACATAAAAAACTCTTTCCTCATAGAAACTAACAGACTAGTAGCCAAGCTGGGGACTGATTCTGAGAAATTGATTTCTGAGGTATGGGAGAACATTTCCTTTTAACTGGACTCCCTGGAAGGTTAGCTTCAGAAAGATAAGCTAAACCTCTCAACAAGGTGACAGACACAAAGTACTTTGGTTGTGTCCCCCTGTGGGCCCTGGTAGTCTCCATAAGGAGAGGGATGACTTTTTCCCTTATCTGGTTCTCTTCTTGGCATGCTCCCTCTGTCTGCTTAGCTGCCAAAGAGCACACGTACTTTTTCTACCCTTTAATTTGTACCCAGTGAGGGGAAAAGGTGATGGGTGACTTGTGATGTAGGTGGCGACAGTCCCTGTGAAGAATCAGTGATACCTTAGCTCCTTTATTTCTCCCCAAAGCACCTGGCATGTTGAAGTTATCAGACCATATCAGGCTTAAGGGACATTAAATGTCAGGAGAGCATACCTCCTATAGAAAGCTGATGGGAGCTCCGGGAACCTTTAGTATCAAATGTTCTTCTATATAATAATAGGCAGCAGCATCAATCTCAGAAATGCTACTACAAATGTCAAAGAAAACCTTACCCCATCTACAGATTAAAGTTTCAGATAAAAACAGAGGACCAAATCAAAGCCCCAGTGTTCCTTCCCTGAAACATCCCTGCCAAAAATGTAATTTCTGAGTTATCAAAAAATAGAATCTCTCCAACAGCATTCATAAAGTTTCACATTTGGGTGTTATCACTGAGGCTTATATTGAGAAAATGCTGTTTCTTCTTTGCCTCCCCTTCAAGGTTGCTGCAGTGTCCTATCTCTTCCTTTTGACAAATAATGTGGATTTCAGAACCCTTGGCTTTAAGACAAAGAGCAGGTTGCTCCACGTAGACAAGGAATAGGTCATACTTCACTGTCTATTTCCCATCCCCTCGAAAATCCTTAATTTAAAAAGAAGTATGTATGCCTTTTGTTCTTTCACCACTTTTATTTCCCAACATACCCCCACTCTGAATCATCCACTTAAAAAGAGAAAACAGTTAAGCAAAGCCAGCTGATATATAAGCTGTATTTGATAGTCATATGACATCTTCCACCCATCTTTGTCCATCTCTCTCCCAAGAAGAAGGAGATATGAAAAACATTTTTTAAAGAGGTGGGAAACAGAAAATAAATATAAATTGAGGGGGGGGTGTGTGTTTCTGTGTGTCAATGTAGTACACAAGATTGTCCATGGATTAAAGTCTATCCATTGGAAATATTTTGATGCCATAACTAGGACTGGGAGAAGCACTGTGACATGAAGAGAATTCATGGACTGGTTATGTCTGACACATACTCACTGTGTGACCCTGGATTTCTCAGTTGACATTTTAGAGCCTCAGACAACTCTCTAAGAAACTGTAAATCACTGAACAGTTGCACAACTACATGAATAGGAAGAGCTTTCTTACTCATTTGTATATGCCTACATCAGTGAAATCATAGATCTGGACTCCTGTCTCCCCAAAATACATTCATAGTTTCAGAACTGAAAGGGGGTCTTAGAAATAATCTAATTCAGAGGTCCTCAAACTTATTTCTATTCATATAATGTGTGTATGTATGTACACATGTGGATCCTGCCTTGTTCTCTGTATTACAGCTTCTATTGCATTAGCTCATATACATACACACACACACATATATACATATATATTATATAAGTTTTTATTTATATAGTATATATTATAGCATACACTTATATAGTAGCATATACTTATATACTACATGTATTATTTTATTACTACATAATTTACTACATATGATGTTATATTACATATATTATATATCCTATATACTTGTATCCCACGTATATACACAATATACAATATATACAGTACACACTCTATATGCAGCATATATGTAAATATCTACTATATATACTTACTATACAATATGCTACATATATATTATATTATATTATATATACAGCATATAGTATATATTTATAGTACTAGACTATATAGAACTTTATATATGCATGTGATACAGCCACTCATATAATATCAACTTTGGGGGTCTAAGTTTGTATGTATGTGTATACACATGTACTCACATATATATGTATAGATAGATGCATATAGTTATAAATATGATTTCATAGATATATAATGCAGTCACATTGATAGGTGGGAAAGAATGCTGAGCCTGGAATAAGGAAAACCTGAGTTCAAATCCAGTTATAGAAATTTGCTATGTGACCTTAGGCAAGTCATTTAAACTCTGTTTGTCTCAATTCACTGGAGAAGGAAATAGCAAGCCACACCAGTGCTTTTGCCAAGAAAACTCCATGTACAGTATAGGTCTTATGTTGTCCACAGAGTCACAAAGAGTCAGACATGACTGAACAACTTAACAACAATAACAATGTAGTCATATATAACTGTGTATCAATATAAATTGTCTCCTTGATAATTCCATATATTTTATTTTATATGTTTCAAAACATTATTCTGAGAACAAGGCCATAGGCCTGACCAGAGTTCCAAAGGGATACATGACATGAAAAAGGGTAAGAACCCTAACTTCCTCATTTCACAGATTAGAAAACTGAGGTCCAGGCAGGGGAACTGATTTGCCTGAGGTCTCATAGGTACCAAATCATAGAGTTGGGATAATACCGAAGATTCAACTGAAGATTCCTAGGGCGAAAATACATTTGTGTGTGTATATATATGTGGAGAAAGACAGAGACAGAGAAATGGAGACAGACAGAAACAAAGAAAGAATAATAGAGAGAATCAGTAAGAGACAGAAACAGAGACAGAAATAGATGGGGAAAAAGAAGAAGACAAAAATAGACAGAGTCAGAAAGAGATAGAGACAGAGAAAGAGAATAATAGAAACAGAGAGTGAGACAGAGAGAGCACAAGGCTGGGTTTGGATTTACAAGGCATGGATTGGATATTACTCTCTAAACTTCAAAAATTAAGAGTTTAATCTATCAAACAGAGGTCAGGCTAGGAGAATTTCTTTACTTCGGGGATTATTCCCCCCTCATCTGATTTTAGGGGCAAAATGACAGGAAGAAGTGATTTTCATCAACATTCCCCCACTCCTTAGGTTAACACACTCACACACACACACACACCCACACACACACACACACCCACACACACACACACACACATCACAGCCTTCAGAAACAGGCTGATCCTCCTAGAACAGTTCATTGTGGAGATCCCTGCTGTGCTTAATTTGGCAAGTTTCTGTAGACTCAAGTACAAAGGAGTCTAAAAGTATAAAAGAAGAAACCTAGAGACCATTGTTATGGGAGTAATGTTCCTCCATCCCTACCACCCATTTGTGAAGGGACACAAAATGATCAATAAATACACAAGAACCTGATCTAATTCAGGTTGGAATTTGGTATAAGGTGAACTCATTCTTGGATTCCATATAAGAAGGACCAGTAACTGAAAGGCCAATTACAAGGCAGTTTCATCTCCAGAGAGTCCTTTATCATGTGGCTTATATCTGAGTTTCTGTACATAATTTTAAAAATCCTTCAATCTTGTGGGTCCTATAAACCACTGAAAAGCAAATTCCATAAGGGGTAGGGAGTACTATTCTACAAGGCACTAGAAAAATGTTTATCTCTCAATTCTACTGTTGATTTTCTATGCAAATCCAGAAAACTGTTTCAACTATTCAATACCAAAATTCTCCATTTCTGTGCAAGGATAAGCTCATGAAGGAAAACACTGATAGTATGAGAGTTGAAATCATACCACTTTCAATTTTTTTTAGTGGCTAACATTTGGTGTTAACTATGAATATGAGTCAAATATTTACTCTCAACTGAAATAGAAATGAATTGCTGAGATACATTATCTAAGGGCTACATAGTTCCTCTTAGATACTGTTTATAAACACCAAAGTAGCTACCGAGTATCTATGTTATTATCAATCCTATTATTAGATTGACTTTAGGCATAAATAATGTAACAATTGGATGCTAGGATGAAGAGGAAATGTTACCTGGAGCCAAATTTAAAGAAATGTAGCATCTACAAACAGAATGGTGCATTTATTCTCTAATTTCAACATGTTTCAAATACTACAGCGACATAGCCCTACATTTACTTTCTGATTTTCTTACTCATGGTACCTTGTCTACTCAAACTCTGCTCCCCAGTGAAAATACTGCCTTGCTTTCTGAATCTTAGCTTATACTGCTTTAACTTCTACATACGTTCTCTGACTCACTCTTATTCCTGAGGCTCCAGATGTCTTACATATCTAACCTCTCTATAAATGGACTCAGAGGAAGAGGAATTGATTGCTTCTGGTGACTTTCTAATTTCCTAACCAGTCCCTGGAAAGAGGAGGGGAGGGGGAACTCAAATCACTGATTCCTTCTTTAAAAAAAAAAATTGATTTGTTTTTCAACTAAAAATTATTTTCTTCTTACTCCCACCATTGAGGGGAAAAAAATAAAGCTCTTGGAACAACTATGTATAGTCAAGGAAAATAAATTCTCAAATTGGCTCTGTGTATGTGTGTGTGTGTGTGTGTGTGTGTATTCCACATACACATATGTATGTATGTGTATATATGTGTGTGTATATACATATATATATATATATATATATATATATATATATATATATATATATATGCATTTTTCATTACCTCTGTGTCAGTGGTGGGTAGTATGCCACATCTGGATTCTTTTTTTTTTAATTGTGTCACTTCTAAAATATTCCTTTTTGTATGTTCTTATTTTTTAAGATTAGAAAAAGAAACAATGGAGAAAAAAATGTGATTCTTCTTTTCATGGCAGTTCTAAAACCTGATTATTTTTTCCTTTTGATCTAAATATGGTTACTTGAGAAACTCAATACCTCCTGTACATTTCTCTCCAACTATACATTGCTCTTGCTTCCCCTCTTCCTTTCTAATAAATAGGTCAATTACTCTGGGAGTATTTTCTTTACAATAGTAAGCCTTCTCACTATTTCAACAGCATTATTTGCAAACCTTAGACAAACCTTATTTTGTTTGTTTTCTTTCTATACCTGGTTCCTTAAATACAATTTCCATTTTCCATTTTTGAATTTTCTACACATGGAGGAACATTTGAAAATATATGTACAGAATGACTCCCTTACTTAATTTAATGTTCCTTCCCAAGTGATACGATGGGGGGGAAAAATGGGATTGCAATGTAAGAGACCTGGGTTCCAGTTCTTTTTTTGATTTTCTTCATCTGTATGCTGAAGGGGTTGGACAACATGAACTCTATGATCCCTACCATCAGAGCCTATGATCCCATTATTCAACAAACAATGGCAATGTGGTAAGTGGATGAATATTGACTTAAATTTTCTGAGAGATGAAATCTAGTTCCCGAGACAGAGTCTAGGGAAGCATAAAAACAAAGCTTTCCACTTCATGTTTAAGATGGTCACTAACAGGGGTGGGTAGATGGCATAGTGAATAGAGCACCAGCCCTGGAGTCAGGAGGACTTGAGTTCAAATCCGGCCTCAGACTAACCATACTAAACAATTGACTTTGGGCAAATCACTCAATCCCAATGGACCTGCCCTCCTCCTTCCAAAAAAAGAAAAAAAGCAAAAAAAAAAAAAAGGCAGCCACTAACTTATAACTGTTATTATGACGACTTACTCCTATTTATTAAGTAAAATCAATGGTAAAGATATGTTGGCACAAAATGGAACATGCAGCAGTGAGATTGCATGTACATGAGCAAGGTTGAATTGAATACTGCCCAAAAGATTTAGCCATTTGAATCTAATCTAAACCACCCCTCTTTCTTAGTATCATTTGGGATATTAACAAACTGCAAGACAATTAGGATGTAAAGAGACTTAAAATCAAGTCACATGAATTTCATTTGATTTCTAGTGCCGTAAGCCCTGTGTTAGAAAATATATTGATAATTTACAATGGGGCAGCAATAGAGAATGGGGGACCAGGATAATAAATAACTGGAAACCATGCCATAGAAAACGTTGTTTTGTTTTATTTTGGTTTGGTTTTGAATGAATGAATTGAGAATGTTCTGGAGAACAGATGATTTATGGGGCATAAGATAGTTGTCTTCAAGTGTTTCAAGGATTGTCATGTGAAAGAAGAATTAGATTTGTTCTGCCCTACCATGCCCTGGAGTTAGCATCCTATATTCCTCTATTTCATGGTCAAATTCCTAGAAAAACCTTTGTACATTTGTTGCCCCTACTTCCTCATCTCTCACTCTCCCTTCTCAGCCTCTTGAAATTTGGTTTCCCAAATCATCACTCAAATACAACTGCTCTTTCCAAGGATATCAATAATCTAATTGGCAAAACCAAAGGGCTTTTCTTCAGTCCTCATCCTTCTTCATATCTCCACAGCATTTGGCACTGATAACTGATAACTGACCTCCATTTCCTCTAAGGTACTCTTTTCTCACTGGGTTTTCTTGACAGTGATTTCTCTTGGTTCTCTCCCCATTTCTTTTTTCTCTACCCATCTTCACAGTTTCCTTTACTATATCATTATTCATGTGCTGCTCCCTAATTATGAATGTATCCCCCAAAGTTGTCTTTTGGTCCCTCTGCCCTCTTCCCTTCTGTCTCTACACTCATATGTGTGTGCATGTGTTTCTGTATGTATACAAATACATATATACACAGACATGTATATATACATATTTATATATGTTTGTTTGTTATTTGTTTTTTTCCATCCAGCCTCTAGACTCTCTTTTCAGATGTAGTCTCACATCATCAGCTTCCTATTGGACATTTTAAACTGGGTATCACACAGTCATTGAAATACCAATATGTCTAAAACAAAGCTCATTACTTCACCAAAGAAACCATCCCCCTTCTTAATTTCCCTGTTTCTGTCAAATCAATCGTCATCCTTCTAGTCATCCAATTGGCAATCTTGCAGTCATCTTAAACTATTCACTCTCCTCATTCATGTGAATTGCGGAGACATTAACACTACCTTCACATCATCTCTTACATATATCCCCTTCCCTTTACTCACATGAACACCACTCTGCTTTAGACCCTGATTACCTAGCGCTTGAACAATTACAATTGCTGCTGCTTTTTTTCTTCTTCATGTTCATCATCACCATCATCATCACCATCATCAACAGACCTTGTTTTTCCTCTCTCCAGTCAGTCCTTCACATAAATGCAAAGGTGACATTCCTAAAGCATAGATCTGACAATGTCACTACCCTATACTAAAGAACTCTACGAGCTCCTCTTTAGCTCTAA
>CM053589.1:53212089-53227488 GCA_028646515.1 Pseudochirops corinnae | reverse complement strand
GCCAATGCATGCTGGCCTTCCTGACAATGTACGGTAAGCTCACCTGCCAACATGTGCTTGTTAAGACCTGTTGGCAGACTTGACCACTGATTAGTTACAACTTACATTTTGTGTGTTCATTTGGAAAATACCATAATCAGTGAATACCTTGTCTGGAGTCAGGAGGACTTAAGTTCAAATCTGGCTTAAGACAGAATACTTATTGACTGTGTGACCCTGGGTAAGTCAGCCCCAATTGCCTCATTCTCCCCCCAAAATGGGGAAAATACTATAGAAATATGATTGTTTTTAAAAGAAAGCAATATAATCACTATGATCTTAACTCTGTTATACAATGAATGAAACATGTATGAATGGTTTTTCAAAATTTTCTTCTCTTTTTTCCTTATGTTTCCACCACCCCCCTTATTTTAATTCACTGCCCCCCAATTGCACCTAAAATTTTTTAGCCTACTACACACTTTTCAAAAAAAAAAATTACTCCTCCATCCCCCCCCAATCTACTTTCTTTAACCTTTTAACTTTTTTTTTTTGAAATTTGCATCATTTTGCATATATACACAATGCATCTTAAATTTCATGATTTAATGTAAATTAAATAAGGCTACTACCCCTACACTCCCTCCATCATTTCATCCCCTCCCATGTGCCAGTTTTGCCCACTTTGGAAATCTATGCTTGAGTCTAAGATAAAACACACAGTCCTCTATGCAGCATTCAAAGTCCTTTACAACCTGAGTCTAATCTACCTTTCCAACTCTGTTGTACTATATTTTACTCCATGCCCATTTTGGTTTGCCCACATTGGCCATCTAGATGCTTCTTAACACATTCCAATCCATCTCCAACCTCTGTCTTTTCATAGGCTATTCCTCAATACCTAGAATGTGCTCCCTCTTTACTTTCACCTTTGAGAATTCCTTATATCCTTCAAAGATTGATGCAAAGTCTACATCCTACATGAGACTTTTCTTTACCCCCAGTTGCCCCCCCAAATTACTCTCTCTATATTTTTTTATGGATTTGTATCTATTAATATGCCCTTTATATCCCCCAAATAGAACGTGAGTTCCTTGAGGACAGAAAATGTCTCATCAATGTCTTTTTATCTCTAGTGCCTAAGAGTAGTAGGGATCCTGTAGCTTCTAGGCTACATATGGCCCTTTGGGTCAGGTCTGCACAACCTGGGACCTGCAAGCAGCTTATGGCCCTTGGGCTGCTTGTCCCTTGCCAAAGGATTTCAAGTGGCCTGCAAAAAATGTCAAAGAAAACTTACTTTGAATGTAGAGGAAAGGGATTATTCTCTGAAGTTTGGAGTCAGTCAAAGGACTGCATTTGAGGACCTAGAAGGCTACATGTGGCCACAGGGCCACAGGTTCCCCACCTCTGGTAGAACATAATAGATGCTTATGTTTGCAATTGACTAATTGAATGATTCTTCTTGGCCCCAGAAATTGGAAGTGGCAACATGTATAGGAGTCAAATATCAACTGAAATACAATGTTTTCCATTTTATAGATCTTAGTTAATAGCTGTTGAACTGAATTGAATTAGTGCTGTGACCAGTACAGTAATTTGCCCCAGCAACCAGCTGAATAAAAGAGAGATGGGGATGTATTCAATAGTCTGTTTATTACAGAACCATTTCATGCAGAGCCAAGATACAAGAAAATCACAGGGTTTATATACCTTATAGCAGAGACTCTGAGGTAATTGAAATGCAAAGACACTCCTTTAGTCCTGACCACTCCCTACTCTAGCCTAAAGCTATTTATACAATAAGACTTAATCCTAGGACCATGTCCAGAGGCATAAACAAACAGGGAGTCACAAACAAGACTTGCAGATTAACTACCCTGAAACTTTCTTTAGTCATTCATAGATCCAATGAAAGCATCCACCCAACAAGATTATACTCTTCCTGCATATCTGCCTCATAGAAGAGGGGGAGCGTGAAAGTCTGGTCTACTACAAATTAGAGCTGTTTTTTTTTTAAAGGAATGATTTGCTATATGCCCCATAGTAAGCTTCCTCCTACTAGACAGCTTCAAGAAGAAAGCTGTGCACCCAATATTTACAACCAAGGATCTCTAAGGAGTAAACTCATCCAGGACAATCCACATAATCAGCCCTAGGCTAGATCTAATCATTGCTTTCATCATCATTTGTTAACCAAGTCTGGTTGTCACATCCACCCAAAAGAGGATTAACACATGCTAAGAATTTGAAAATCCACTGTAATGGGAAAGACAATCCCTACCTGGGAGGCAACATGAGTTAAGAAGAGCATGGAATAAACCAAACTTTCTCTCCAAGTTCTTAGCATGGTGTTTTCAGGGCACCAAGAACCAAGACTGGAGGCAGGAAGGAATAGAGCTTGTGCAGAGAAACATCTACAGATAGCATAGTGGAGTCAGGAAGACATGATTTCTATTCCTACCTCAGACACACCATAGTCAATTAACCTTGTTCGGACTCAATTTCTTCACTTGTACGATGGGGATAATAATACCACCTACCTCTCAGCATTGTTATGAGGATAGAATGAGATTTTATTTGTAATCTCTACAAAATTTGAAGCATTACAAAAATGCTAGCTATTATTCTTTAATAAGAAAATCTGCTACAAATTAGTTAGCCAAAAAATAATATAATAATAACTAACATTTATGCAGTGCTTTGCAACATGAGTGTGGGCACACACATGTGCATGCATGCACATACAATATATTTATATAAGTATTATGTATATGTATGTAAGTATTATTTGATTCTTACAAAATCCATGTAGACATTATTGATATTCCCATTTTACAGATGAAATTGAGACAGAGGTTAAGTGATTTGCCCAGGGTCACACAGTTAGTACCTGTCTGAGACAAGATTACAACTCATGTCTTCCTATCTCTACATCCATCGCTCAAACCAATATGCCATCTAGCTGCAATGAATACCAAGAAGTTCAGATTTGTATGAGTCAATCTTATTCTCCAAATATTTTCATTATTTTTTTCATTACAGGAGCATTTGTTACCTGTCCCTCGTCAGCCCATGCCAATGAATGTTTTCTCAATCCTCCTCATTCAAACATTCCCCAGTGGGTTATAGGTATAGGCGCTAACACATACTTTGTATCCTTCACTGAATCATGAATCTCAATCATGAACCAACATAAGGACATTTCACCACCATGAAAACACTAAGAAGAAAAATACAGGGCTGAACATTAAGGCTCCTGCAACTTTACCATGTTTATTAAACTCAATCATTCTCCCTCCTGTGCTTACTTGATTAATTTTTTTCCACATCCTTCTCTTTGGTCAACATGAAAAGTCTACCATGAGTTGAATACCACCTGGCAGAAGTTCTAAGGCTCCATTTGATTGAGCTGGCCATTGCAATCCCCAAACCATAAGACTGTCCAAGAGAAATCTTCTATGTGCTGATAGAAACCTTACTTCTTCATTTAACTCTGGACTTCAGCACTCTGTTCTCCCTACTGGACTGACAGATATAACCTCCTGCTTGGGATGTTGTAGAAAAAAAAATTTCATGATTCCAATAAAGGTTGAACTAGATAATCTTCTACATTCCTTCCAGTTATTAGACTCTACAAAAATCATTCTAATTCTAGACAAATTTAGTTCCAATTTCCCCCTATATTTAACTGAAATCAGAGTGGAAGAGAGGATAAGGTCACTGTATTTGAATATTTGAAGAGTTATTATGTGAAAGAGTTTAGAATAATTCTGCTTGGCATTGGAGGGCAGGACAAGGACTAAAAAGTGAAATTTACAAGGAGGATAACTATACCTCAAAATAAGAAAGAACTTCTAACAATAAATCTGCTCAAAGACAGAATGGACTCATTGTGAGTGTTCAAGTAGAATGAATATAAAAACATTTACTAAGCACTTACTATGTTTACAACACTACTAAGCACTAGGAATACAAATAGAAAAGTAGGACATTTCCTGCTGTCAAGGAGCTTGCATTCTAACAGGGAGAGACAATGCATAAAGTAGGTTTCAGTTATAAATCGGAAGAAAAGACCCTGTGATCACTAGGGTGCTGAAGCAAAAAAGATGACAATGACCATGTATCTTCTTTAATGTTATTTTCACTGATATTGAACAGTGCCAAAAACTTTGCGTGTAAGAACTTTATTTTCTGAGTCCTAAAAAGATGTGGCTGCTGAGGAAGCAGAGGCTGTAGCATCTATGCATCTCTATGCAGTTGTCAGGTTCAGTCTCCATGAGGATTGATTCCCTGGATGATGGCTGTGGGGGGCTGGACTGGAATCAGGTCTAACAGTGGGGAAGGGGGGAAGAGGTTGACTAGGCCTACTATTCCTACTATTCTTATTCCTGGATAGTCTCCACTGTGGTCCAGTGCAACTGTTTAAGATCATGGTGGTGGTTTGATTGATCTAGAATATAGTACCTCCTATCTTTCCTCCCTCATGATATCTTGATGCTTCAACTAGTCTGACACACTTGCTTGGCATGGGGTAGTTTGTTAGCAGATGCAGGAGATGGCAGGCTTCTTCTACACAGGGGAAGATATCTTTAATCAATTTATGATAGACTTATCATGTTGACCAAAGAGAAGGATGTGGAAAAACAATCAAGTGCCTCTTCTTCAAACCCCTGTAGAATGACTATAGGAACTGTTCTGGAAATACAGTGATCTGGATGGCATGCTACTTTCAGGGCTCCTGGGCTTACTTGCCAAATCATTGGAAGTTGCTCATTCACTGGTGGTGGTGGTGGTGCTGAGAATAGTAGTTCCTTTCTCTGCAGCTATTGCTTCCCTCAATGATGGCTACAGGGAACAGACTGCAGGCACTGGATGGAAACAATACTTCCTCATTTAACTCTGGACTTGAGCAACAGAATTCTTGGATTTTTGGTCCTGAGCCATCTTCATTACTGCTGAGTTCTTCTTCACTCAAGATGAAGTTTCTAAACTGGACAAGGGATAGGATGAAATAAGTTCTCAGGTTCCTTCCACTTTTCTATAATTAAGACAGTCCATCTTTGAAAGGGTTCATAGAAGACCCCTAATCCATCTATATGCCATTCCTAAACATAACCAAAAAGCTGATAGATATACACTTCTATGTGACTATATTAGTGAAAACTGTCTAAGGATCAGGGGCAAGATTGGAATACCCAGTGAGTATGTAGTATTTACCCAAAAGCCTCTGTGATAACATCCATCCTTTTTATTTATCTAGATAGAAAGGCAGGAAATAGTCAAGACCTCCCACCCAGGAAATCTTTGCCTAGGGACATATTATCATGGCAATGAGGCTGAGCCACCATGAGAAGATCAATGGATGTTGTTCAGAGAAGATTAGCCATCCATCAAAATAAGAGGATCTCTTCCTCAAATTCAACTTTAAAGAGCTTATAAGAAAATCAAGAGATTCCAGGGTGATCTGAGGACACTATTTAAGGTTTCTTTTTTTCTTAGATACTATCATCAAATAAATATGCAAATGAATATGAGATGGAATTTTGAGCATAGACATTGGTAAAAAAAAAAAAAGGAATAGCTTTGCTTTATTTTGATTTAGTTTGGGGCAAATTAAAGTTATCAAAGGGTGGAATAACTTCTGTCAAAGGAAGGCATATTGGTTATCAGTGCTGATAGTGGATTCACTAAAAAAAGGGTCATGTAGCTAAATACTCCAATATGTGTAAAATTTAAAATTTCTCTTAATTACCAAAAACAATGGCCTTTTCCAGACCTACTTGGGTCTCAGGCTCCATGGTTTTTAATGCTGTCAACTACAGCCCCTTTCTCTTATATACCTGCTTCCCCTTTGGTTTACGTGACACTGCTCTTTCTTGCTTCTCCTCCTAGCTGTTTGACTACTCTTTCTCTATCCTCTTTGCTGGCTTATCTCATACTGGACATCCTACACTTCTCTGCCATATTTTCTCTTCTTTTTTTTTTTCTTTTAACATCATTTGTTTTTCTATTTCATGAGTTTCATGATTTTGCCACTACTCCTCAGTTGCCTACTCACCCTGGAATTTCCCTCATTCCCTATGACCGTCTCACTTTAGAACATCTCTCTGCTCCTGTGGGCCCCATTTCCCATTAGTTTCTGGTTTCTCAAGGAAAGTCCCAGATCTGCTATCCTTTATTACTCTCCTAAATCTTCTTTTGAATCCTCAGGCTTTGCTACTATATTCTTACATAGGTAACAATGATGAGGTGCAGGCTCTGGGAGCCCCCTTGGGCTCTCCTTAAATCTTCCCACTAAAGCATTTTCATGAGGCCATAAGCTTTTCATTGTGGCTCTGCCCAGATCTCTGTTACTAGAATAGCCTTCCATTGTCCATTTACTTCCCACCCTTGAGCCTATCAAAATATCAATCCACCCTTGAACTGTCCTAGCCCACCACTGTCTGTTGGCTCCAGGTAGCCTCCAGCAACTTCCCACCCTTAATCACTCATTGATCTCATTAACTCCTCCTGAAGACCCTCCCCCAACTCCTCCTCCAGACCACCCCTAGATTCCTCCCACAACCTTTCTTTATATGAGACCCCTTCTTAGGGTTAGGGGTGCTCGAGACCCCAAAATATCAACATGCTGGGTCCTGCCGAATGAATTTGACTAAAGTCTTCTCTCAGCCAAAGAAAAGCAAAGTTTACTTAAAGTTCATCATATTGGGTAGACTCTTAAGGAGCCTTGGTATCTGTGACGCTTGCATTGAGCAAGTGGGCCAGAATCATCTGAAACAGAGTAAGTCTGTGCTAGGTCATTCTATGGTGCTTTCATGGGGACATGGGGACAAGAAGGGGTCTTATATACATAAAGGTTGTGGAAGGAATCTAGGAGTGGTCTGGAGGAGGAGTTTTGGGAGGGTCTTCAAGAGGAGTTAATGAGATCAATGAGTGATTAAGGGAGGGAAGTTGCTGGAGTCTGCCTGGAGCCAACAGACAGTGGTGGGCTAGGCCAGTTCCAGGGTGGATTGATATTTTGATAGGCTCAAGGGTGGGAAGTAGATGGACAATGGAGGGCTATTCTAGTAACAGAGATCTGGGCAGAGCCACAATGAAAAGTTTATGGCCTCATGAAAATGCCTTAGTGGGAGGATTCAAGGAGAGCTCAAGGGGGCTGAGAGCCTGCACCTCATCAATTCCCCCACTGTTTTCTCACTTTTTACCTACTTTTATATATATGTACATATATATATATATATGTTTTTTTTTTCCTCATTAGAATGTAAGCTCCTTGAGAGCAGTTACTATTTTTCTTCCAGCTTATATTTGTATTCTCAGTGCTTAGCATAGTGCCTGGCACATAGTAGGCCTAATAGACTTTGGCTTGCTACACCTAAAGAATTCATCACCTAGCAAGTGGCCAGTCTACTGATAATGAGCCTCTCCATACTAAGATAAGATGGTCCTTAAAAAAAGAGACTATGTTGCTAGGACTGATGGTTTATAGGGTTTATAGGCTCTGGGAACCCCCTTGAATCTTCCCACTTGATCTGACATTAGCTTGAAGTCATAAAGCTTCCATTGTCACTATTTGCAAATCTGTTACATTTAAACTAGCCTGGTCCCCTCTCTCCCATTGTCTGTTATCTCCAGGTGCACCTTCAATTCCTTCCTCTTGGCTCCTGGAGTCTGACCTCAGTCCTATCAAGATCCTCCTTAGACTCATCCTCCAGACTCTTCTCAAACCCTTTCTCCAAACCACCCCTAGATGCCTCCCATAATCTTTCTGTATATAAAATCCATCTTGCCTCCATGAAGTGACTCAGATTCAATCTAATGCAGACTCAGTTTGTGTCAGACTGTTCTGGCCCACTTGTCAAACAAGCATCACAAATGTTTAGGCTGCTTAAGAGTCTATCCAATATGGTGAATCTTTAGTAAACTTTGTTTTACTTTGGCTTTGTTTTACTTTGGCTGAGAGAAAGCTTGAGTTGAATTTCATTCTGCAGGACCCAGCATGTCAGTATTTTGGGTTTCTGAGCACCCCTAAACTCCAAACCTCAACAGAACCATAGTCAAAAATGTTCTAGCAGGCTTGTGTTCTACTGATAAAGTTGTTAAGAATAAAGGAATCTCCTCTATGTCTGAATAAGGTATCAGAATGGGACTTATAGGCGTATAGATAATAATTCACAAAAATAACAGCAAATTATTTGATAAAGTATTTTGCACTGTTCTTATGGAGGAAAATATATAGATGTAAAATTAGATGGATTTGAATTGGTTGAGTGGTAAATTACCAAGAACAGTCATTAATAATTCATCTTGAAAAGAAGTCTCAAGTAGAGTGTCCCAAGGATCTACATTTGTTATTTAATACTTTCATTGGTTGTTTTAGTTTGGGGGGGAGGCGCAAGAGAATTGCTACTTAATTTGAGATCAGAGTGAAGGAAGACATAGTGGGGGAAGATGTCCAAGTGATAAGAGATGAGAAGGGGAAAAGAGGTAATGCTAGGCAAGTGGTTTCCATTTTTTTTTAGTGAAGTATAAAACAAGGTCCTCAGCCAAGAAAGTAGGAAACAGAGATATGACAGGAGACTTGGGGAGAAGTGAAAAGCATAATAGCAAAGCAATTAAGAAAGAATATATTGTTTGTCTTTTTACAATGAAGGGCTGGGTGCAGTTAGGTGGAGTGCTGGGCCTGGAATCAGAAAGATTTGAGGTTAAATCTGGACTCATACACTTACTAGTTTTATGACCCTGGGCAAGTCACTTAACCCTGTTTGCCTCAGTTTTTTTATTTGTAAAATGAGCTAGAAAAGGATGTGGCAAACACTTCCAGAATCTTTATCAAGAAAATACCAAAAGGGGTGAAGCATCAGACTTGACTGAAAATGACTAAGCAACAACATAAATTGATAACGTATCTTGAGTACACTCTCTTCTTAGCCCTACCTAGTAAAATCCCTTCTGTCCTTCAAAGTGAGGTTTGTGTCTACTCATAATTATTCTGATTACCCATGCTGATTTTTTTTCTTTGCAGATGACTGTGCACTCAATGCTGCCTCTGAAGCTGAGACGCAACAAAGTATGGATTAATTCTCCACTCTTTGTGCTAATTTTGGCCTAACAATCAACCCCAAGAAAACAGATGCTCCGTTAGCCAGCAACACATCATTCGTGCCTGGAACCACTAGTTACAAAAAATGGAAAAGTTTTTAATACTCTGGATAAGTTCACTTACTTTGGCAGTATACTTTTCAGGGATGTACACATTGATAATGAGGTTGACACACACATTGCCAGAATTAGCTCAGTGTTTGGGAAGCTCTGAAGAAAAATGTGGAAGAGAAGAGTGTGTATTAGACTGCCTATGAAACTGAAGATCTACAGAACTGTTGTGATGACGTCATTGTTATACACCTATGAAACCTGGACAATCTACCAGTGCCATGGCAGGAAAATTAATTGCTTCCATTTGAATTGTCTTAGGAAGATTCTGAAGATGATCAGGTAAGATAAGGCATGAGACATTGAGGTCCTTTCTTGAGCTAAACTGTTAAGCATTCAAACTCTATCGCAGAAAGCACGATACCAATTGGCTGGTCCTGTAGTTTGAATATAAGTATACTTGCCTAAAAGACTACATTTTACAGAATACTCATGCAAAGAAGGATCTCAGATAGTGGTCAGAAGAGGTGATACAAGAAAGTGTTCAAGGTCTCTCTGAAGAACTTTAGAATTGATTGTGTGACATGGGAGATGTGGCAAAGGACCACCCAGCACGGTGTGCCCACACCAAAGAAGGTACTATTCTCTATGAGCAGAACAGAATCAAAGTAACTCAAAAGAAATATGAAATGTGAAAATTTCGAGAATCCTCCCCAAATGTTCACGTGGACAATTTGTGCCCAATCTCTCATAGAGCATTGTGAGCTCATATTGGTCTGATCTACCATAGTCAGACACACTGTAACTTGACTCTAGCATAGCGCTATCATTTTGGTCCTCTTCAAGAACAAAGGACAACAACCAGCCAACCATTACTATATTCTAGCTCTTAAATTACATTGTATTACTTGAGATAGTATTATAATGTATCAAGTTAGATAATGTATGTAAAACACTTTGCAAATTCTAAAAGGCTTTATAATTATTATAACTTTGTGCATACTTTCTTTTACTTAAATGTGCATATGATTTAACCAGTCTATAGAATATAAGCTTCCTGACAACAGGGCTTATTTTTTTCATTTTTGACTTTGTAGCCTTAGCACCTATTACAGAATCTTGTATATAGAATGAGTATAATAAATATTTGCTGAAGAGATGAATGAATATAGCCTTTTGAATGTTCCAAAATACAATCCTAGTACAAATCAGACATTATAGTATGATTGGAGCATAATGTGTGAAATTGTTGCCTAGTAGAAAGAAAATGTTCATGTTGTCATACAGGCTGAGTCCCTAAGGAGCCTCTAGTAAGGAGTAAGAACATGAAAAAAAGGCAGATGATGTCTCACTAGCTTAATTGTTTTCCACTTGGGATCTAGCAAGAGGAGAATGTCTGCTTGCTACTGAACATTGTAAAAACTGTGCTACTTTTACTGAGTCCTGACAGTTAATGAGCCAGAAGCTGAAGGCATCTGACTCATTTAACATGTTTCAGAATGACTTCGTAAATGCTACCGCTTCCTTTTATCCCATTCTTGGAGTTCATAGAGCAAAAGGAGGAAAAGAAAAAGAGAGTGATATAGAGATATGAGAGTTTCCCATTTTGGATACATCTGCAGTAAAATGAACCTTAAACCTCTGAGACAAAAAAACTACCATTTTAATACCAACTTTTTTTTGTCTACTCTTTTTGTAGGACTGCTAGATGTGAAACAATATAGTCTCTATAGAAACGAAAATAAATGTCACTGGCCAAGCAATGAAAAGTATGTAATAGGTGTCAGCAGGCTACCACATATTACAAACAGAAGTAGTATAAAGGATAATACTAGCAAAGAAATACGAGTAAAAAATAAAAGTGGGATGGCCATGTATAAAGACTAAGAAGTTGGACCCACTGACAAGTGCTCCTTTGATTTCTCTTGGTTTCTACTGCCTTCTCCTTTGGTTCCCTCTTTTTTTTGAAAGAGGGTCAGGCCTGGGGCAGACTGAAAGGGCATAGAAGCAAACTTATAGGAAGAAATGGACAAGTTGTTCATGCTATCTCTCGAATTAGATTGTAAGCTCCTTGAGGGCAAGAACTATTATTTTTTCCTTTTCTTTTGTATCATCAGTGCTTAGTGTAGTACCTGACATTTGATAAATTCTAGTTGATTGACTGAAACTAAATAGAGTAATACATAATGAACAGGCATCAGTTAGAGTCTTTATCGAAGGAGCAAATATGCATGTGAATTAGAGTACAGATATACTGAATCTTGAAGTATTAGGACTTTAGTATCACTGTACCACTGACAGATGAATTGGTTGCAAAACTGAAAAAAACTAGTCTAAATATAAGATGCCAGGAGAAGATCTGAAGTTTAGTTTCCCTTTACAACTTTAGAATTAGGAAAGAAATATCTTTATTATAAACTTCCCTACCACTTTAAATATCGAAGTCAAGATGAGATCTACTTGTTAATCCTGCTACCTAGTTCAGGTTCAGAGTATACATTCTCAAGTGTTGTTTGATGTTCCAACCTTAAGCTAGAGCCACCTCTCTAGTGGAATCTCTCAGGGATTTGTCTTCAATCTTGTTCTTTCAACATTTTAAATAATAACCTAGATGAAGCGTCAGCATGTTTATTAAATTTTCAGATATCATGAGTATGAGGAGGAGAGCTAGTGCAATTTATGATTCATTCAGAATGACATTTACTTCAGTTCAAAACATCAATGAAAGAAGTACAAGATATGAAAGAGATGATTAAGTTGCAGTTCACATAAAAATAAAATAAAAGTAAATGCCTCAGGATTTTGTTGGACTTCAAGCCAATAGTGTGATATGAAAGCCTAATGAAGTTCATTTAATTTTAGGATGCATTAATGGGTATGTCAGCCTTCAGAGTTTGGTCTAAGAAAGACATGAAATTGGGTTGTGTGTTTATTTCTCTCAAAAGAGGTAGAGCATGCATGCAGAGCTACAGCAAAAAAAAAAAAAAAAAGAGTTCCCTTTGGGGTAAGGTTGTATAGTTTATATACCCTCCCAAAAGGGGCTGATGTCACTCCCTCATCATTTCACCCCCGTATAGAAAACATACATCTATACCAGACCATCCAGCAGCTTCACCAGACTACTCCCAACCCTGGTTTATCTACACAAAAGAATCTATCTCCACCCAAGTTTGCGAATAACACAATGGGCTTCCCTACTTTAGATTAAATTTCTGGCAAGCTTGGGTCAGGGTCTCAAACTATCTCATTATCAGTAATGTCCTTCTGAAGAAAAAACCGAATTTAAAGTCAAAACTTTGGTGGGGGGAGGCTCTAAATGTCCCCAAAAATATTGGTTATTAATAATCAGTTTATTATAGTACTTTGGAGGGATTTCTAGTTTCAGCAAACAAGCAATTCAAGGAACACAGATATGTTGAGCATAAGGGATACTCAATTTGCCTCCTAACTGCTGGTTCTGATTCCCAGGTCAGTTCAGCCTCCTTTGAATAGTAAGGAAGCTCAAGCAGATCAAGATAGTTAGTAAGGTCATTAATCATTCTATTTTCACAATTTTCACAGGTAGTAATGACAATAATTTACATTTCTGTAAACCATTATACTTGTAAAGTCTTTTTACACATCCCAGTTCAACACATTAATAAATAAACATTTTTTTAAGCACCTACTGTGTTTCAGGTGGGCATAGTAGGCAATGGAAATGCAAAAAGGAAAGACTTCATGTTGGAGAATTAGAGTTCTGCTTTGAAAGAAGCTAGGGATTATAAATAGTAGAGGTAAATAAATAGTGCATTCCAGGCTTGAGGAGAGTGTACAGAGGTTGTCAGACAGATAGGAGAGAATCATGAGAGAACCATGTCATGAAAACCAAGAAAGGAAACTTATGTGGGAGGAACAAGTGATTATCAGTGTTAAATACCATAAGAAATTGAGAAATATGAGAACTGAGATAAGGCCATTGGATTGGGTAGTTAAAGAGTCTGTGGTAACTTTGGAGAAAGGAGTTTCTTCAAGTTTGTCTAATGCAAATGTTGTGCAACACAGAGGTATTAAGGGGTTGAGGAATGACAGAAGAGGAAGTAGTATCAATGATTGCAGACAGCTTTTTCTAGGAGTTTGACCCTAAAGAAAGAAGAAACAGGAAGATAGCTTAAAAGGATAATAGAATTAAAGATAGAGATAAGTGGGTTTTATTTGTTTATTTTTTTAGAGGATGGGGGAGACCTGAATACATAGGCAGTAGGGAAGGAGACAACAGATGGGAAGAGTTTAAAAATTGAGGGAGGAGTGATTGTGGGGACAATCTTCCCTAGGAAATGGGAGGGGATAAAGGTAAAGCCTTGATAAAAAGAGATTTACTGAGAGATTAAAGGAAGAGAAAATAGGAGATAGTTTCAAGAGCTTTTGAGGTGTAGAGTAGGAAGAAAAAACTAATGGTAGGTAAATAGCTTCTGTTTTCTGAGTAAAGTATGAAGCAAGGTCTTCTGCTGAGTAGATGGGGAAAATGTGGTATGGATAGAAACTAAAACTCAGAGTGGTTGTGATTTTTTTCACAAGCACATTGCAGAGCCAGGACTCAAACTCAGGTACTCTGGGTTTCAAGGGGCCACTAGGTGGCACAGTAGATAGAGGGTTAGGCCTAAGAAAGATAAGAAAGAAAATAAGAAAGACTCATTTTAATGAGTTCAAATCTGGTCTCAGACACTTACAAGTTGCATGACCCTGGGGAAGTCACTTAACCCTGTTTGCCAAACTACTACATCTGTAAAATTATGAGCTAGAGAATTAAACGGTAAATCACTTCAGCATCTTTACCAAGATATTCCTAAATGGGGTCATGAAGTCAGTTTTGACTGAAAGAAACAGTAACAAAATTCTGGTTTCAAGTTCATAAGGACTGATCTATATATAGAGAGAAAAAGGTCCATAAGAATAAGGTCTACCTAGCACTCATACCTCATCAGGAGGGGAAGGCCAATGGCCTCCCTGTTTCTCTATGTAAGGAGGGGAGTCAGTTTGGTTTTACTCCTCATTTCTCACTGGCTGCATTGTTTTTGGATGTCTTTGGAACTCTTCATCACGGCCCCATGTTAGGTACTGCCCCCCCCCCCCCTTTCAGCTTTCTTTTGTGTGTAGTTGTCTCCCATTAGTCTGTAAACTCCTTGAGACTAGGAATTGTCTTTATTTGTACTTGTATGCCCAGTGCTTAGCATAATATGGAATATTAATAGTCACTTAGTAAATGTTTCTTGACTGAGAATAATGTTCAGAGTGAAGAAAGTAATAGTCTCAATACTACTGTGACTTGGACTACTTCTGGAGTAGTGTTGTTAGCTCTAGAAAGTACTTTCTTAAGGGAACATTCAGAAACTAAAGCAGGTCAGAAAAGGATGAACAGGGTAGTTAAAAACCAATCAATCAATAAACATTAATTCATATGTGCCAGGCACTGTACTAAGTGTTGGGGATATAAAAGAGGCAAAAACCAGTTCTTACCTTCAAGTAATTTACAATTAAATGGGGGAGACAAAATTGTACATCTATACATACATACATACATACATATGAGAGAGAGCAGGTAAATAGGAAATAATTAACAGATGTTAGGCACTGGAATTTAAAAATGTTTCCCATAAAAGGTAGGATTTTAGTTGGGATTTAAAGAAATTCAGAGAGATCACTAGTTGAGACAAAGGAAGAATATTGCCTGCATAAGAGACATTCAGAGAAGATACTCAGAGCCAAGAGATGGAACATCCAATTGAAGTAATTCCAGGAGGCCCATGTCAACGGATTGTAGGGCACATATAAAGGAGTAAGGTGAAAGAAGACTGGAAAGGCAGGAGGGGACTAAGTTATGAAGGGCTTTGAATGTCTAACAGAAAATGTTGCATTTACTCCTGAAGACAATATGAAGCCTCTGGAACTTATTGGATAGTGGAGTGACATGATTGAACCTGAATATAGCAAAGAGGTATTAATTAAAGAAACAAAAAAAAAAAACTAAAGCAGGGAGAAAAAGATAAAAGAAAGATGGCTGTTTTCAAATATTTGAAGAGTTATGGGTAGAAATTCAAGTCAAGTCAATTAAACAAAATGCACTAAGCATTTACTATATTCAATACACTATGCTAGGTAATTGTAACGATACTGGGATCTGAAGATCTTCCACGCCCCTTGAGCTTGCTGATGTAGCAGGAAGGGGTGGAGCAAGAGAACGCTGGAACCAAGCTAGTCTCCGTGCTGTGCTGACTGGAAGCGGTGTCA